>CP045891.1:33879622-33911837 GCA_013387185.1 Caligus rogercresseyi
AGGATCTCCAAATCTCTTGATAAAACTGGTTTTTTGTCCTTTGTTTTGGTATAATATCGATTGTTGAGTATCGCGAAAATAAACAGGATGATCTCCATATCACCCTCTGAACTCGAGCTAAAACAGGGTAGAAACCAGTTCCAAATCTGAATTTGTTAAAATGGTGCCCATGTGAATCCATATTATAAAATCCGTCTAAGTGAATGACCTCTCGTTCGTCTTGTTCAGATACACGCCCATTTTTTTCAACTATTTTTACGATAGTAGGTTGAAGAATATCATCTACAGAGACCCAAGCCTCCCCCTATAAATTTTTTGGGACGTTTGGAGGGGGAAATGAAAGATTTGTGAAAAGTGAGGTCAACCAAGACTCTTCTTCTTTGATTGCAAACTCGGCAAGTGAAGGAATCGAAGTCGCCCTATACAAAACAACAGGCACTAACCGTGTATTATAAAGATCGATCCTTTTCATTAATGAGAGATGGGCGCCATTGTTTCAAGATCGATAAATTTTTAAATTCATTTCCAACCAGTTAGACATAGACACACATTTTTCATCCACTCTATACCAAGAATGTTCACTGACTGTACACCTTACAACTAGAGATCATAACAGAGGTTCTGGATTCCACGATGCTAATGGCAGTATGCCTGTTTTTTTAGTATTCATTCCAAGACCGGACTTCAGTTCGAATTTTTTTAAAGAAGGACAATATGATTTCAATTCTCTTGATGAGTTGAGCTTCGGAGCTGGCTTCGATCATCAGAGTAATCATCGGCATATAAATCAATCAAATGTCTCCCATTATTAAAAGATACACCAAAACCTATATACTTTCTCTCATTAACGTTCTTGTGAGGTCATGTAGCGCGGATACAAACAGAAGAGGAGCAATGGGGCAACCTGTCTGCAACTCCTTTTGAGTAAAATGGGGGGCACTATTTAATCCATCTAACGTTAAAACTGAAGAACCATTAAATAATAATGACCTGATGGGGTTAAAAAACTTTTGGGAAGAAGCTTTTTAATAGACTTTAAAACATGATCATGCCGAATTGAGTCAAAGGCTTTACTAAAATCGATAGCTATTAAAGCTCCGTATCGGTCCCTTTTATTTAAAGACTCAACCGCAGTAAGAATATTTCTGGATATATCTGTAATCTTTCGTTTCTTAAGAAAGCCCTTCTGTTCAATTTGAATTTGGTCATTTAAAATAGGTTCAATTTGTTTTGTTAAAACCCCTGCTAAAACTCTGTATGTAAAATTTAAAATAGTTATGGGCCTCCAATGATTAAAATGACTACCGTCCCCCTTTTTGGGATTAAAACAATGCGCCCTTTTGAGAGGGCACTGGGCATTTTGCCATATTTCTCCATGTACTTTCCAATACTTAATAAATAGGGAGCAACCCTCATTTGGAACAAGTTTGAAGATGCGTCCACAGATACCATCAGGACCAGAGGCTTTATTGTCCTTGAGATTGCAATTAATATATTTAATGATATTTTCAGTTGTAAACACTTCAGGCATTTGTTTACATTTCTTCTTTGGAAAATTCAGTCTATTGCCACCTAGAACTTCTGAAAATCGTTATGAAATATGACAATATATCACTTGGAGTCTTTAAAACCTTACCACCATCAACAATACGTTTAATGGTTGACGTGGAGCTCAAGTTTTTTGGGGGAGGTACTTAAATCTAAAATTTGGATTTGTATCTCTGATCTTCTTCCTTTCCATTTCAGCTTCCGCGATGTCGGTAATTCTGTAATTGTTTACAAGATCAGCAGTAACTTGTTTGATAAAAATAGAAGATGAGTTCATGGCACTCTCAATGTCGTTTTGAATTTTCGAAGAGTTCTTTTTGTGGCTTGCGACAAACTTGCGAACAGTCTTTTTGATAATATTAATAAGAGATGGATAAGCTCCCTTTGGAGTTATCAGTTGGCTCTTTTGTCAAGATTTAAACCAAGTGATCTCGCGAATCGATCATTGTAGAGAATCCAGTTAGGAATTTGAAAAGCTTTCTTGCGTGGAATATATTTTATGGTAATATCAATAATTTTGTGATCGGAGGATGGATCAGGCCTATAGAAAGCTGTCTTAATATGACGCAGTAGTGATGGGGAAATTAGTGCCAAATCGATTCTCGAAGATCTTTTTCCACAGCTCCAAGAAACGGTATCTTCGGGACAGAAAAATTTTTGTGACGTCCACCAAACATAGTTTATGAATAAGATCTTTGAGGGCAGCTGAGTTGGGATAGTTGACCTGAAGTTTATGTAAGTCTACATTAAGATCACCAATCAACAATAAAGGAAGATGGCTGAGTCTCTCCGCATCAATAACTGATTGAAAGAATGACAACGATCGGGAATTTGGACCATAAGCATTCACAATAGAAAAAGAACAACCAGAGGTGTTTAAAATTATTTTGTGCCACTCACCGTCATTAATAAAATCATCTATAAAAAGAGGTTTCTCTATTCGCCTTGTAATAAAAGTCATCACACCTCTTCTACCCGTGCCCGAGAAAAAGTAATGGAAATTTTTTGGCAGGCAAAGCCTACATTTTCGTTGCAAGTCGACGAGACCTTGGTTTTTATATCTTGTAAACAAATAATATCCGGATTAAGAGACAGAAGGTGTTTCATGATGGCATGTCTATTCCTTCTATCTTTACCACCTCTAACATTAAAAGAAAGGATTTTTGAAACTCCCATGCTGGTCTCTATATCCTTAGAAATCGAAGACGGGAAGTGGTCGGTGATTTTATATTGTAAAAAATTATTCCGAATCATTTCTGGATTTCTTTTTATTATTAGAAGAATTATATCAGGCCCACTATTTGAATCTCTCCTGTTTCTTTTGGTTAGGGACTGGGATCTCGTGCGCCCCAGCAAAATTAATTTTTCATTTAATAGTGGCTTTTTTGGCTTTCCCACAGTTTTTGTTTGAGAAGCAGAAGAACCATGAGCTCCTACACTAGCCGAATCAGATACTATAGCATCATTTTCACTTGAATATTTTCAGTAGGCAGTTACATTCCCAGTCGAGTTATTGATAATATTATCAGTATTTACGGGTGAATGGGTGTACCCACTTCAGGGGCTATATTATCAGAATTTATGGGTTCAATAGGTGTACTCACTTCCGGGGTCATATTATCGGGTACGTCGATGATTATTTCAGCTTGTGCCTTATCTTGTTGAACAGGATAATCATTTTTTGTAAAATATTCCAATTCTTATTTTCAATTTTCTTTAGCCTGGCCATCATCCAAGACTTGTAAAAATTTATTGATCGTGGTTTTTCCCCACATTTTGATCTAAAATGCCCAAACCTGAAGCAGTTAGCACATTGTCTTGCCTGGCCAAGAAACTCCAATGATTCAATCTCCTCTCCACATGGGATCAATGAGGGTATGTTTTTTGGGTTTCCCTTGACGTTAACGATCAAATCAGAACTTTTTGTGTTCCAATGTTGATACTTCGGGTCATTGAAGATCGGAAATTTTTTCAGAGCCGATTTGTCAGAGACAGATGCATTGCCAATACGAAGAGAGTTTACTTTACAAAAGGGGTTTAATAATCCGCGCACTGCCTGTTCGCAAATTTTCCCGTATCCGTATTTTAAGGTCAGGTCAAAATTATGTTCTCCATCCCTTGCAAGCATAAGTTTGCGACAATCTAACATCACTTTAAAGGGGTTGTTATCTTCATCTCTGAAATCAACTTCTATCGGAAGAACAATGTCATTAGGATTCTATCCATTGGAATTTTTTGACTAGTTATAATCAAGGTCTATGAGGTCTGTCCCAATTAATGCTGTGGACTTCTTGTGCTTATAGCTTGAGAACATGTATAGGCCTTTGTTTATCTGCCATTAACATTTGCATACCTCAGGACTGCTAGACAGTTCCCAGAATTTTCGTAAATTACCGAGTTTAATTCAACGATCCTACATGTTTCGGAAAATTGCACCATGCCCCATATACTCTCAAGAAAAATAGCCAATATTTCTTTGAGTCCAAGTTTTTTTCAGGATGTATTTGAGCACCAAGACTTCCTTACTCTATATTTTAAATTTTGATGTTGAGCCATATATTAAGTGTGCTTCTGGAGCTCAGGCCCGGCGGTAGGGTGGGTTTGGGGGGGAGGCAGGCCCACCCACTGATTGACTGTGGGCCCGATTTTTTTATGAATGTGCCAACAACACTGTAGGGCCCCCAAACAGCCTGGGCCTGCTGGATCTTTACTTACGACAACTTTGTTTTGTGTATTGGTATCTTCTCCAAAAACGTCGGTATCGAATTAATTATTCAAGCCACTACATAACAACCCAGGTTTCAAAGAGACTCTAAGAGGGGCATCACTCTTTTATGCAATGTCAAATTTGTGATCTGATGTAAGAAATTTACAGCAAAATGTATTTCCTGTCAAAAAGGGAAGCCTTTGAAGTCATCAAAGCCCATTTTGCCTTCGATCCACGATAAACTACTAACAAAAAAACTACTTTTTATTATATTTTTCTTTCATTCAGTTCATTTAAAAAAACCAAAAAACAATTTACTTACGTGTAAATAAGTAAATAAAGTTAATAAAACTTGAAATGAATACATCATTTGTTTATTTTTCATTCGATGGAGTTGTTTAAGAAGTAAAATATATATCAAGGGAAGAACTTTTCTTTTCTTTTGAATCTATTAGAAACCTTTATAAGAGGAAATTTCAAGGGCAAACATTAGATTGAACTATTTGTTTCCTTTTTGGTGGTATAAGCATTTAAAACAATGCAAGGGACATATATACATTTCATATTTTAAACCACATTAGTTGTCTAAAAAAATATTGTACTTTCTATTGTTTACAAAATAAAGATGAAATAACTTTTCTGGATCGAGCTTACTGTACATAACAATAACAAATTAGTTAAATTATTGTTTTGAAATATCTTTGGCACTGCTTTTGAATTTTATTTAGAAGGCTCTTTTGCGTGGCTAAATAACCTATTATGATTCAGCAAAATTAAAAAATAAAATTTATAAGGTTATTATATTATTCATGTACTTACTATAGTTTTACAATTTGTTTTGCCCTCCATAAAAACATAAATTATAGTCTTATTTTTTTTTTATTTGCTGAGTATCTAACTAATCTATTTTTAAATTTACTGAATCTAAAATGATTTTATTTTATTGTTATTAAGCCAATTATTTCATATTTCAATTTGTTTCTAGAATAACTGCTACCATGCTCTATATGTATTCGCCGTCGGGCTAATAGGGAAAAGGGCAAAGGACCGACGAATAGTTTCTAAAAGCGCAGCAGAATCAATTGGACCGCAAAAAACCTGAGAGCAATGCACTTCCCAGCCTCCGAGGGTTTTGCGTTACTTCATCCTTAGACGAAGATAATGCTGAAGCAAGAGGCGGCGGGGGTCTCGTCGTACCCGCCAATAGCGCTCGCCGCACAGCACGGGCAACGCCGTGGCAGATGCAGCCATCAGTGCAGTGGCTGCTGCTGCGGCCTCCAAAGGAAGATTGATCCTAAAATATCCTCCAAATTACTGAAACAAGATGGGTCCAAGACTATTCGTAGACCCTCTACAGCTGCACTGACTTCTGGAATCCTTGGCCCCTCACCATCTCCTGCACAGCCACAATCACAACCTTCTTCTCAGAAGCGAGCCTTAGGAGTGTCCCCCAGCTATGCATCCAACCCTGGCGTTGTGGTTACTCATCATGATGAGGAGAGGGGGAAGAAAATGGGGACCAAGGCCCCAGCACGATCCTTGATTGGGCATGCACGGAGCGAATCCCAACTTGCACCTCAACTCACATGAAGAGACGCTCATCCGTAGCAATATTAGCCTCTGCAGGCCAAAGAGAGGTTAAACCTGTTCTAGGAGAACAATTTCAGACAAGAGTCTTAGAATAGACTCCAGCGTTCTCCTTGGCTCTAGCAATAATAGCATAAATCGTAAATCCGAACTCTGTGCTCCGGTTTCATCGTTTTCGACGTCACAGCGGAGGTACCTTGGACCAAGCCAATATCCCAAAGGATAGGACTCGGAAGTCTTCCTTACAAAGATCGCAAAGCTCAGAGGAGTCCAGCGAGGACTATAACATCGGATACATGCCTTACTACTCAGGCTCCTTTGCAAGACTTCAGGATGATGAAATGCCTCATGTAAGTTTCTATTTCTGTTAAAACAATAACTTTCTTTAAAACAACTTATGATCCATTGGCACGCCAAAGAAGAAGGAAAAAAATACTATAACTTTTCTTGATATTGCTCAGAGAAACTTTATACATATGTATGTTCTCATAAGTAGTATTCAGCATATGAAAAAACCAAAATATACAACATTGTTTCCTTCATTTTCTCTTCCTCCTCCTTTTACTGATCTTCATAGGTATGCCATGTACATTGTACATGTACATAAATACCTATGGCAAGAGCCAATTTATACAAGTATATTACATTCAATTATCTCTACTTACTTACAAACTACTGCATAATTTAGAAATATATAAGTAATCTTCTGAAAATCATGACTATCCATCTTCATTCGACGTTTCTTTGAAGCATATATCATATTCTCTTCTTTAGAAAACATATAATATTACTACTACTAATAATAATAATCCGTAATTCCCAAGAAAGAAAAATATCCTTATGATTACATGACATGCCTTGGTGCACATTAATTATTAACACTACCGAGGGAGTGAATGAGTTGGAAATTTGCATGCTCTCACAGGGTTATTATGTAGGGAAATGTGGGGCTTTATCGGCAATTTTACTGATTAAATGTAGGCCATGAGCATGAGAAATAGGGTGCTTTCCTCTCTAATGCCTCTTGTGCATTCCTGAACACGATGATGATATGACTGCGTAAATAATAGGTTATAGTGTTTTTATAATAATCCCACAAAATGATCGTTCAAAAAAACTCCTTGTATTCCTCAGATCCATCCAAATGTATATATATATATTAGTGAAGGTATACCGCTTTTAAAAGATTAAAAACACTTATACTTAGAATTGCAAAATCGCATGCAAATGCAAAATATATACTTAAAACCCTATGGAATAATTACTTCCGCCGAAGGAGGTATTGTTTTCACTGGCGTTGGTTTGTTGGTTTGTTTGTCAGCAGGATAACTCCAAAAGTGCAGAACGGATTCGGAGGAAACTTTGTGGAGTGGTTAGAAATGCCAAAAGGAACAAGTGATTAAATTTTGGCATTTCTGAGTGCAGAATTAAGATGCAAAATGAGCTAAATACTAATAAATATTTCAAGCTAGCCTACTCTGCCAATAGATGCTGTGAAATCGGGTGCCGGGAGCGTCTTCCTCTCGGAATTTCCGTCGAGGGGAACCCTCCCCCGTCCCTCTACGCCGCCCCAGTCGTGAAAATCCGCCTCGGAAGGCTCATAAGGACCCGTGACGGCGGAGGTTTGCACTCTCTGAGTGTATATATGCCTCTAGTTTTACAATGCATTTTAACCTAATATAATTTAAAAATCTGCAATAGATAGTTCTGTGTCATGATTTTTTTTATAGATTTCGATTATGTTGTGAACAACTAGTATTTTCAATCAACATTTATTTTCAATAAGCATTTGAAAGCTCTTATCTTTCAAAATAAGCCATATTTAATACAAGTCAATATAGTTATGCAAACGGCATCATTTTTCTGATAAAAATCGGCTGCGTTAAATTTGAGCTGTTTGATATACGAGTATATTCCATATTTTAAATAGTGTATCCCTAAAGTTTAAAAATCAGGACGTTGGAGTAGACACACATATATATCTTTCAACGTAAATATATTAACGTTAAAAATAGTTAGCATATATATAAAAAGATTGATTTCAGAATTGACAATAAATATAAGGGATTTTCAAGAATCAAACAAAAATGCAAATAACTTACTTTTTGTCTCATATTTACTTTTTATAATGGTTTCAGTTACTGTTGGAAGCAGTACGTCATCTATACCTCAGGACATAGCTCGAGAGCTTGACCTTTTGGCAATTCGTGGAAAAGAAGAACGACGCTCCTCATTTGAATCGGCAGTGTAAGTTAAAATTTTAATCAATAATATTATTTACTTCATCCTTCCTTCTGCTCAATGGTTGACATTTATCATCCTTTTAACTTTGAGGGGTTATATAATATGGTAAGATAACTCTACAAATAATCAGATTTAAGTATATTTTTTCCCCGTCGAAAAGTAGTTTTTCAAAGAGAATATTTTGTTTACAAGCATATATTCAATTCACTAACTATTCTTTTCAACCCTATGAAACTATTTATTGTTGATTGTAGATGATAATCCCACTACTTAGGGTTGAAAATCGGAGAATAATTTCGATTTTCTCTTTTCACATATGACTTTTATTAAAGAATTAAAGATTTAAAATATCGTCAATTTTTTTGTTCTCGGTAATTATCCTATCTTGAAATGCGTAGGTGGATAAATCTGCGTATCAGGAACCATTTTTTGACTATATGGTTCGATAGAATTGCATCTGACAGAATATAAATAATTATAATAGCATTAAAATTAGTCTATCGAACCTAGGATCTTATCAATGAGGTAGACCAAAAATGACCATCCCCTCTCGGGATTCGAACCTGCGCCCCCAACATTGAGAATTGGACACGCCTAAACAGACACGGCTATCGCACTCCTTTTTTTGTTTTAAATATATAGTCTGAGCTTGACCCTCAAGGAAATTATAGTTTTGAGGAAACTTAGCCTTTAACGAATGTCACTTAACAAAATGGCTCTTAAGAAAAAGTATTGTGCATATTATTTGTCATGCAAGAAATGTTTTTTTATTTAAATACAAAATATTTAGCAAATATGATATTTGTTTCTGAACTCAAAATAAGTTTATCAATCTATCACGTAGTGAATGAGTACCACGACAAGAGTAGTAAAGACCACGCAAAAAATAACGTGTACGTGGCACCAATAGATATACCTTACATAATACCTAGATTTTATCCATAAAGCTCAAATAAAAAAATACCTTTTATATATGCATTCAATGGGACAAAGCTATGTGCAGCGACCAAATTAAGGGAAAACTTAATTATTTATTACACGCAAAGCAATTATTTCATAATTGTAACTATGCGTTTAAGTACCTTAATTTTCATTCTCATTGGCCATACTTTCTGTTTGTACTTAATAATTCTTACATGAGTACATGAGATCTGAAGAGTTCCAAATTAGTTTTTATTTTTAATTTACCTTCCCAAAAAAAGAGAAATAAACCTTTTAAATTAATAACTCATTTGGAAAATGCCCCCAAAATGACAAGTTATAAATGTTAATTACTATTATACTGTATGTTTAATTAACAAATAAAAGCTATTTTGCAAATGGAACTATTTCAAAGTAGCATTGATATTGAGGACATGAGAGGCGATTAAATCACGGAAAAAATACAACGTGACTTTGATTTCGATGTAAAGACATTTAAAGTTATTTTCCGAAGGGTGTCTGACTCTCAAATCTAAAAATATGTTTTATATACATATATACGAGTATATATATATATATATATCTTTGCAAATGATCATTACTCATTTGCATTTAGTTTATTATGATAAAAGTATTTAAAAAACATCCTTAAATAATCATTATATAGGTCAAAATGAAAAAAAAACTTTTTTGGCATGAGGAAATTTGAATGTATATTTTATCATTTGAAACAAATGAATATGCATTTATAGTTATTGCAAAGAAATTTAGTTTCTTAATTTTCTTAAAAATCCATATCTTATATCTAAATTCTCTAAAAGATATATCTTCACAAAATATACTTGAGAAAATTTTAATATTACTATTCTTTATGAAGTTTTTAATGTTATATTTATGAATATCCTACATGATCTTGTATGATCACAACGGCTATTCTGTTCTTTTAATTGTATATTTTCTATTTGTTCCTTGATTTTTATGTGAGATACAGTTTTTATATTTGGGCAAATCATTACTCAAAAACTCCCTATTGTAATTCTTCTGAATTCCATTAAGGATTTTCGGCTTGAATAGATTTTATATTTGTTCATTTAAAACAAAACAAAAAAATAACAGATGCAAAAATATAATTACTTTAAAAGTTAATGGAATGAAAGCGAGCAAATATAAAATGATCAAAGTTCCACGTTTTGCTTTTTATGATATTTTAGGTCTGATTCAGCCGCCTTGGGTGGAGGTCATAACGGTCAACGAGGGAAGGACATCGACATTCAGGATGATGGTCCCAATCGCAGATACCGCTCTCTTGAAAGATCTGATCAACGTCAAAGATCTTCATCAATAACTAAAGGAGGAGGGCTTGATTCTGTGCGAATAGTGTCAACGACTATGGAGATAATAAAGTGCGAAGCGGTAAGTTCATTTTTAATAAAAGCATCCATAACTACTCCGAAACCTATAATAAGTGTTTTCCAAGCGTAGGAGTCTATTTAAAAAAATCAAATATAATTAAACAATTAAGTTATTATACTCTTTGATATACATATTAGGATACATCATCGCTTTGCATATATTTGTCAATTTTAAATATATTCTATAACGGAAAAGTAAAATTTAATGTGGTATAAAATTACTTTATAGTTACTATAGTTTGTTTGTTTGAGGGAGGATCCAAGAATAACATTTGAGGTCAAGTCTGGAATCCAAGGTGGAATCAAAAACACGGCTATTTTAGTCCATATTCTATAACGCAACACCACTTTAACATATTTTAGTCATTTTACCTCGGGGAGCCAAAGAGGATACCAATGTTACAATTCCTAATAGTCATTGTTGGTACGTGCTTTAGCTCTGAAGGATCTTGATTAAATCATTTTTGAGCCATCATTCTCTAAGGACAAAAGAAATCAGGCTCAGCCAAAAAGTTGAGACGTCTAGTCTCATCACTCTGCTGACAAAAACGACACTCACGATTGAGATATTTGTTCAATAATGACTCGTGATGTCTAGGAAAGCCATGAACAGTTATTATCTGTACTTGAATACGTGAAGATTCACGACTTAAATTAATCAATACGCTTAAGGCTCAGGCTTTTGAAACGATAGATTTGTAGTTAATTATTTTTTAGTTTACTCCGAGTTGAACGTTATCCATATCAATATATTTTTTTACTATTTTGGTTAAGTACAATCATATGTACAAGAATTATTACATTATTATTTGTCGATGGACCTCCTAAATGAGGCTAATGATGGTAACTTTTGATTATTACTCAAAATTGATCCTGATCCCTTATTCTGTAACATCATGTTTTTTGTAGTAATAGACATTTGTAAGGAAAAGTCTTACTATTTTCGAGTTCTTATGATATAAGTTATAAATGAAGTATTAAAAGGATCAAAAAAGGATATACCAGCATTAAATATGCAAAGAGAACTCCAGCTTTCCAAAACTAAATAGTATATTTATATATTATTTTTTTCATGTCTAAAAACCTAAGATATAAGTATTTATTTACTTATGGTAAAAGAAACAGTGAAGATACTTTATTTTCACCCTAAAAATATAAAAACATGAAGTAATCTTCTTTTCTGAAACACAATTCTGTATTATATAAACACGTGCAAAACTAAATAATATATAGATATGCACATGCATATAAAATACTTAAACTAGATTTACGCTTTTCAACTTCTTAAATGATATATTGTCTATAATTTTGAGGTTGTATATGTAAAAAAGTTATCTCTATTAACAAAACATGAAATAGACAATTTAAGTAATCAAAATTTGCCTTTGGTCATCCTTATAAAAGTTTTGATTAAATATATTTGTTTATGTTTATAAAAAGTTGAGAACTCTGTATGTAGATTATTCTTTAATCATTAATATTTGTGATCCATACTATTTCAAAAACTGCTTTAAATAATACTATGATGTCATAATTTTTTCATCCAATAAAAAGAAAAAGCTCAAAAGGCTTTTGAATATTTAATGGAAAAATGCACTTATTTCTAGGAAAATAAAGAATAAATATATATTTTATATATATTTTTCTAAGCTTCGAACAATCATATTTTAGAACTGCATCATGGTTCATTTATCTTAAATGTGATTCATTGGTTGATTTTGAAGGTTTTTTTGTAACCAAATATAGAGTTAAATTTGCATTCCTTGTAATGATTATTATGATTATTAGTGATCAAATATTTCATGTTGTGTTATTATGATATATATATATATATATATATATATATATATATATATATATATATATATATATATATATATATATATATATATATATATATATATATGTGTGTGTGTGTGTGGGTGTGTGTGTAAAGAACAAAGTCATAATAACACAAATACATCGTTTCATATTGGTTAATATTATTAAAGACAAACTAAGTGAGAAAGAAATAACATTTTTTAAACGAGTTAAACCTTGTAAGAAAATCTTGTATATATAAGTATAATCAATATTTCATGAGCTTGATACATGTATACACTTTAAGAAGCATCATTATGTATGCTAGCTTTTATTATGCTGTACATGTTCTATTTTTTATAAAGCTATAATAATGTTAAATTTGCAACATACATTACATTATTGCAGCATACTATCGATGTGTCCTTGTTTGTTTCGGAATTACATGATATGGGATACTTAAGCATATTTGTTTTTGCAATAATAGGTTGAAAGAAGTTTGCTAAATTCATTATAAAACTAATTTTCATAATTAATAAAAAATAGAAGGCTTTGACACTCACATATATGCATATATTATACGAATATATAATTGGTTAGACCTTTTAATCGTATAAAACTTTAACGGCTTCAGTTCTTATTTACTAACAATTTAATCGTGACGCTCGAAAAGTTTGTTATTATTTATTTAGTAAACAAACATATTTAAAACAAGTAAATTAACAAAAGTACAGATAACTGGTTAAATAAATAATCTCATTACGTTCGATGAAAACAAAAGCTTATGTTACAAAAATGTGGCAATAATTTTTCTATGGACAATCGTATTGTGTATTGCATGTTCAACGCAATAGATTAAACCAATTAAAAGGATATGCAATAGGGTCATAACTTCTTTTTAATATGATTTTCTGCAGCAAGAAAGACTGAACCTATAATGACCTAACACGTATTGAACATAAGAAGTCAAACAATAATAATTTTGAAACTTGTAGTACTTCATTAAATAAGAACAATAAAGACAAAGAAATATTGATGACTTATCTGCCACAAAAAAATATTGCTCAATTATTAAAATTGTGCAATGCTCTCTAAATGTGAATACTTATATTTCCTTCTCACAATTTATAAAATATATCATGATTAACTTATTGGTGTTTGTACAATAAAGTTCATGGCATTCTGAAATGTATATATATATATATATATATATATATATATATATATATATATATATATATATCTATATGCTAAGCTTCCAGAGTTGTATAAAATCCTAGTAAAGTTTCAAGTACCATCAAGACAGGGAAATGTTGCAGTTAATGATGGACTCCTGAATTACCAAAGCCGTATGCCTATCTATTGCAATATGATTGAATGTTTCATACCCCTTTTAATCAATAACCAAAGAACGGAAAAGAGGGGTACTCGCATTGCTTTTGAACTGCTCAAGGAAAGCTCCACCAATTGTAGTCTTGTATATCTTCTGTCTCTTCAATTAGAAAGATTAGGTCCCGTTATTGAACTTTCACTAGATTCCTACATCATAAATGCATGTTGGTACTCTTGGACTATTCTGACTCTAAATGTATTCATTTGACTCCCATTAATCCATTATATTTATTTCTTAACCCATGAACCAACCATTGCTTCAGCAACTCTTCATTCCGCGCTGAAGATTTGGATGAGCTTTCAATTACACTGTATTATATGAAAAGCATCAAATGCTTACAAATTAACCCATTGATATTACCAGAATTAAGCATGCAGGCAAAGCTATGTGTGATCCTTCATGCATTATGCCGATATAATGATAAATTCCCCAGGAATTAATCTAGCACAATGAAATCCTTGTCACAAATTGACTCTTCTCTAGTGTTTTCTGACTATTGCACCGTTTTCTAACTGATATCAAAAGTATTCTTTAATTTTTTGGTCATTTTTTTGCATGAATTCAAAATTCATACAAGATTGATTCATATGATATTTAAAAATAGGTCGTGCGTGAGGTTTTTTTAATCAAATATTTAATAAATCAATTATTTTGTGATTTATGGAATATTAATAAGAAGTTCCTCGCATCATCATTCTACAGGAATAATGGTTTATCAAAAAATTATAATCGTGATATAAATACTTTTATCTATGTTTGCTATATTTGCATGGAGGTTACAATTAAAAATTACTCCTGTTGCCATTAGATTATTTTAAGTGGATCGAGACTAATGTAAAATATTCATTCTATAAATCAATAAAACAAATATTTTTTAAATTGTGAATAATTAATTATGAAGATTGATTGTGTTCCTTGTTTCCATGCAAAAAAAAAGCTTTTTCTGTAGTTTCTTTCACCTAAGTAAGCTTTTAAGTGACAATTCTTTATTTAACCATTAGAAGAGTTCAGTTCAAGAAAATTGCAAACATATCTTTCATGACTATGTCTTTTCTTTAACTTTTATTACCCAATAAAATTCTAGCATATATATATTTATATTGCTGTCATATTAAAATGGCCTTATATGTTATAAAATTTATAATTATTGCGCATTTTAAACGTGTAAAAAATCATATTTTTTGTGTTTCTTAACTCTATTATCTCTTTTATGGAGGCGTCCTAGCATTTTTGTTTATGAAGGGAGGGGGGTGTTTTCATATTTTTGGAGTATTCCATTATTTCAAACACACTAATGATACATTTTAATAGTGTATCAAATCTTCCCCCGTCAATATTTGTGTTTTTCATTAACTCATTGTCCTTACATGTCGCCTCATTTGGTGAATCCGCTCATGGAATACAGACACCTTTTTTAACATTAGTTCTTATGTGGATATTTTTACATTTATCAACAATCTTTAAAAAAGTGTTTGTTTACTAATTAGTCCAAATGAAATTTTTTGATGCACGTCATTATACTACGAGCTAAAATGGGTTAAGGGTACAATCTAAGGATATATGTTAGAATGGAAGGGCGACAAGGCAGCTGTCTGATGTTGTTTTCCATGCAATATTAGAAGGAGTAAAGTTTTTTTTGTGAGTATTTGACTAATTTTGAATTAAAAAAATAACAATTTGAGTTTCCCTTATCACTTTCAGTTGTCCTTATTGTAGCTAGGTCTTTGGCAGGTAGTTTAATTTCTAATATAATGTTTATATATGTATCATTTTTAAATACAATCCTACCGCTTTTTATATGCAATAGTTTCCTGTATTTCAGGGAAGAAAAAAAGTCGATGATTAATGAAAACAACTCTATTAATGGTTTCTTGGTCCTCAGAATCCTTTTAGAATACATCATGAAAGCCATCATAGTGCTTGCTTTTAAACCTATATTCTGAGCCTGACAAACTACTTCCATCTCATATTAAAATTAACAAAAAAGTGCCAACGTCCTATTAGGACTTATATGCAGTACCAAGAAGGAAAAGAAAACCATTATTGAATATAATTCTTCTTTAACAAAGAAAGATTTTTATCAAGTTAATTGTAACAAAGAAAGTTTTTTATGAATTTAGTTTAAACTTGATAAGTAAATGAACAAAAATTCAATGAGTAAAAAGGTGAGGAAACATTGGTCTCATTATTTTCAATCCTATTCAATATCCATTATAGTACTAAATCACAGTTTTTGTTATTGTTTTAAAATAAATATCATTAGTACCTAGAAACTGTTAAAGTAACTTTTGATTCGTAACATTTAAAAAAAATGCTAACATAAGAGAGAAAAATAAAAGGAGCTATAGTCATAAGGCTAATAATTTCTTAGAAGAAAAAGCTGATTCATTTAGAGAAATTGCATGTATATAAAATACAAATAAATGTTTTAGTTTACAATTTAATCTCCCAACAATAGTTAAAATGCAAAAAATAGTTATAATTTTTAGAAAAAAATAATATTTCTACTTTTTATTTTGGAGAGATATATTTTTTTCCTTCTGTATTTCAGTTCTTATATAAAAGTCAAAGTAGTAGCGTATAAAATTCATACGAAGACATTCAGTCCTTTATTAATACAACGACAAAAGAATAAACAAATTCAAATAAATAAATACAATAATATCACAATGGTATAAAAGACTTAGGTAAATTACAAACTAAAACTAGCATTATAATAATGAACCTTAGCGTTTAATTAAACGAATAAAACAGACATGAAAATTCATATAGCTAATAAAATTTTGATAACTTCTAATTATCTTCAAATGGCAGAGAGACTTCGTTGGGAAATACTTGATTTTCCTCAAAGCGAAAGTCCAAAATTTATTTCAAATTTGATTATAGCATTTACACCTTATAAATATATTATAATTTAAGTGAAATAATTTTCATATCAGAAACTCAAAATGCCTCCCAATTTTCAATATTTTTTTTTGTTAAAACAAAATCTGAAAAAAAAAATATATACTTATATACTACAGATTCCACGTTATATGGTCAATGTCATAAAATTATTATTAATACAACTATATTTTATCAATATTAAATGGACAACAAAGACATGTTTTGATTTGAGAAAACTCCGTTCCATATAATTTTTCGAATAAAACAAATTTACTTTTTTGTTATCTCTTTTCGTCTCTCTTACAATATTTTATCGGAAAAAATAGTTATTATAAAAAAAGTATGCAAATAATAAAAGCACAAATAAGAGCTGCATTTAAAAAAGGCAAAGAACTGAAATATTCAAAATTCCCGCCCACATAAAAATTATAAAATACTAATTGGGTTGCAAATTATAATTTTTTTATAAAGTTATATAAAAATGAATAAGAGTGTCATTTAAAACATTTAAACAGTTAAAAAAGAGTGACATTTAAAAGTGTTGCTATTATATTTATTGGACTCTTGCTCAATTGCAGCGTGTTTTATTATATATGCTGTAAAATATCTTTTATAAGGTCTTTCCGTTTGTTAAAGCAATGCATCTTTATTAGGAGTTTTTTTCTGGCCCAGTGTGCATATATTTGAACAAATTTAACCAAAGATATTCAAAAAGGTTTGTACGGATAAGAAGTGAATAAATGATCAATAAATATCAATTATTTAAACGAAACAAAAATTGGAAAATATTTAAATAATTTAGAAACAATCATACTAATAAAGATATTTCAATAAAAATTCATATTTTCATCTTTATTAGGAGCTAATATTTTGTTCTAGCTTCAAAGTAAATTTATGCTTTGAACCATAACTTAACAATAACATTTGTAATTAGTTTGTTCATATCAAGATTATTACAAATAATAGCAAGTATATATATGTATATATATATATATATATTTGTAAATACAATGAATAAAAATCAAGTGATTGTTTAATTTTATCATGAATAATCAGCTGAAGGTTCAAACAGAAGAGAGGGAATGTCAGATGATAGTTGAATGTCTTGAGGACCAAAAGGATAGCCTTAACTATTGAAATATATTATAATTAATCAGTACTGTGCTCAATTCATAATGAATAATAGTAATTATATATTTTTTGAGGTTTGAGATGGAAACAATGCTATAATACTCCAAGTATAGAAATGAACTGATAGATCAATTACTTCCTTTGTTTGTAGCATTTTTCTATCTTAAGATATCTAGATAACTTTATATGAAATTGAATGTGATGTAAATGAAGAAAAATTTAAGTTAAAAAAACAAACATGTTTTTTGATATAACTTTTATGGGGTATAAATGATACTAAAGCTATTATTGAGATTGATTATTGACAAAAGGTAAGTGAAATGAAGTGACCATTGCAGGGATGGCCACTTCATTCTTCAATTTGCATACACAAAAGAAGCAATAAAGAAGTGTCACTAAATCTGATAACATTCAACTGATTACAGCTTTGAACAATAGTAGACAAAAAAATGAAGGAGCCAAACTATAAAAGATTTTCTGCTTTGGTGAAGATACCCCACATAAATTAAAAAGTTTTATATCTTGAAGGAGCATAAGAATGAAGATCAAAGGATTTCTTTATACTACGATTTATAAATAATTAAACACGTATATGCAGCAACTTCTTTAGTTAGAAAGTTTAATAAGTCAAATTGCAACTATTTTCATCTGTTTTCTTTCATGAACATGTTGCTAATTGAATTGTGAATCACTTGATTGAAAAAAGAAATAGGTTCTTAAATACATCAGATAACCCATTTTCATCCCCTTTATAAAAGCCCATTATTAAACTACATTGAAATAAGGAAAAGTAATAATAATAATAATAAAAAGGAGAAATAAAAAGTTTTAAAGATGAAATAAAATATGTTCAAGTTTTTTCCCTCTATTTTCTCTATATAAAAGTTATGTGAAATGGCAATTTTCCTTCGAAATACGTCTTATGTTTTCTGTTGTTTGTTTGTTGAGGATATTAAAAAGGTATTTTGAATGGAGGTTTTAGCTAATAATAAATATTAATAAATAAAAGGAAGCCCGCTATAGCACTATGAGCCCATAAATGAGAAATGCAGCTTCGAAACAAAAGTAGTCTTTATTACTATAGTATATGAATAAAATTAGATAAATGCAAAAATATAAGAAGCGTAGAAGCTAAATTAAAAAACAATTAAACTGTTCATATTAAAATTTTCAATCTGTGTATATACCTATATATTCTTTACACTAAACATATAACTAAAATCAACCAACAAAACTCACGTTTAAATCCTTTTTTGAGTGTGAAACGTTGATTGTATAAAAATAAAGTGTCCTGTGTTTGACCAGTTCCTGGAGCTATGTATGAATCGGTAAAAAACAGTGGTGTTACCACTAGGAAAATGGAATCCTCACCCAGGGATTAATATAGCCGTCTTGTACGTAAAGGAGAGTGCAGAAATTTTGGGCATCTCTTGGGGAAGGTATGGTCATTTGGAATCCAACTGGACAAAGCCTTATAACTTATTTGTTTTAACATTTCTTAAATGAAATATATTAAGCATTCAAAAGAGAATATATATTTATAATTATATAATTGTACTAACTATACTATACAAAGCTTCAGCCATTCCTAGTTTGGCGGAGAAGGCTATCAAAGAAGAAAATTGTTGGTTGGAAGAATGATTCTATAAAAAGTATTTACCTGCATTACGAAGACCCATACCTGCACTACGAAGACCCAAGAACATGCTGGGAGGAGGACTTTCGACTCTCTCAAAATTGTACTCAAAATCTATCAAAAAGTTTTGATTGATTTATCAAAGAACCCGACGTTGAGTGGAGGGCCTATATATCTTCAAGTTGGGCCTACAATGTACTCTGTATTGGCACGGATTTATCCAACAACCTTTTAGAAATGTTTTCCCTCTTTTTACCACAATTCAGAGGATCGTTTGGATTAAAAAACCAAGATATTGCCAATCCTCAATCATTGACATCATTCGGTTAAACAGTATTAAAATATTTTTTTAAGAATTTGGATAAACTAAAACTGGAACAGATTGCTATATCATCAAGCCAGTTTTCAATATATGATATATCAAAAGCGTCCTTTTTTTACTGGGGAAAGTTCTCTTTCAGTTAAAAGAGCGGCAAAAAATCATCTTGTCCCCGTCTCATGGCACGTGAGGATGAACTTTAAGTCCAATGCAAGTGAGGAAGTGGACAAAATTGCAGATCTCTACATGAAATAGTTAAATTTATCTGAGTGTTGGAAGAGAAGAATCTTATCCTCTATTTCTAAAATTGTTTCTGGAAAGCGATTTGCGGCGCAATTCCAAATATCCTATAGATCCTTGTTATTTTATACTCTATGTAAGGATTGCGGAAAGATTTTTAATTCAATTATTCATGCATTTTATGGTTGTCCATGCCTTAACATTTTGAGAGAATTTATAAAAATATTAATATGAAACATATAAAAGACGCACATATTGCTCCTATACTTCTCTTCGGTCTTTCTACTTCGAATCTTCACAAAACTTCTATTAAGACGAAAGCCATGAAATTATCTATCTCCATGTGTAAAAGCCTACAGGCGGAGCACTGAGCTCGGGGCATATCATCAGGGAAGAAGATCTGAGGAGGATCTTGATATTTGGGGCAGTTCGGTATTCGGCCCTCAGCATCAAGATTCCATGGACGTCGGGAGAGCAGTGGAAGCTTGCTGGAGAGGTGGTGAAGTTCTACCCATTCTGCTATGTGAAAGCAGCGAAGGACCTCAAAATGCTTTTACGTTTTTACATAAAATTATAGTTTTTATTGTTTTGAATATTTTATTGACCATTATGTTGTGTTTTTGTGAGATGTTTTACCGTTGTTTATTTCATTTTGTTATTAATGTGAGATGACTTTTTTATGAAATAACTTTAAGTTAAAATGTTTATTATGAAGACAATACTATTATTTAGGTAATAACGAATATAAAAAGACTATCAAAAAATTAGCATGTAAAAATTGAAAATCGCAGTGTTTATTTTTCATAGAATAAAACGTCATCATGCAGATGAAAAAGCAAAATTTAATTTCGTTTGGACCAATGACGTCATCACTGTGGGCTTTTAAATATTAATAATTGTCCTCTTTTCAGATGTAATATAGTTATGCTTTTAAATAAGTGTGTTTACCAATTGTATTTTCAGATCCATCTCAAAATAGCACTGCAACTTTCACCTTGTATCAAACGCAGCATGATCCCTACGGTTTCGGCCTCCGTGTCGTGGGAGCACCCTATATGAACTCAAGAAAAAACGAGGGCGTATGTGCTCGCGTCCTGTGGTTGTGCCCTGGTGGACCGGCTCAACGGGCTGGAATTCAGGTTGGAGATAAAATTCTCAAGTGGGGAGGAACCCTTCTAAACACAATTGCCATCGAAAGGATCCCACAAATTATCGAACAGTCAAAGGAGCCAAAAGTAACGCTTATTTTGGCGAGCGGCTCAAGGTAAGTCATTAAATATATACTTAAAGTCTTTTGTTAAAGAAGCTACAAAAACCTCATATTTTTATCATAATTTTTTTGTTTTCATTCATTAAATTGACATCTTTTATTTTTTATGCATTTTTTTCAATTCCCTCCCAAAAATATGGATTAAAAATAAATCAAACAAAAAAACACAAATACATAATAAATGGAAACATCTTTGGATCAAAGTTTCTTATTAGCTTTAATATAAATAATTTTGATTTGGGCCCTAATTAAATTTTCTTATATACCCAGTCCTATCAAGGAGTATTAGTTCAATTTTAAAAGTGGCGAGCTCCTTCAGAAATATTGCATGCTATGGCATACAATATTGCAAACTTCCATGACGTATACAATGAGGCTGCCATGTCTTTTTGATCGCATGAGCGAGTTCTTTGAGTGTATTGTCATGTGGAAAAATGCTGGAGGCATGAATGTTAAGGAGTTGCAGTATATTAATTTAACAACAGTGTTTAACCATGTGCATATTAATGTTAATATCTTTTATCCTATATTGTCTGATATAAAAGATGAGATATAATAACATTTATGATATCTAAATCGTTAAATTGATAATACTCATTTACTCTGTAGAGAAAAATAAACATATTATAAGTGTCATTTTGTGGAAAAGAATTGAAGTCAAAATATGTAGATTAAATATTTTATTTTTATGTGTTCAAAAATATATTATTACTTGGTATTAATTATGAGAAACTTTTCATAGCCACTTGAAAACTACAACAATATTTTTGACATATTCTTATACTAAAATAACTATGTAAAAATGCTTTATTCAAACGATATTACAAGTGCTTTTTTGAGAAAAAATCCTCTGAGATGGTTCCTTTCAATAAACACTCTTCAAAGGTCAACTTTCACTATTTATTTTAGAATGTCAGGATTAAAGTAGGGATTGAATCGTCCCAAAGGCATATATTAAATGACATTTACTATAATTGAATTACCTTCGTTCTACTTGCTTGCCGTTTTATGAGGAAGGAGTTGACTCTACTTGTTGATTCATTGTCTTCTGCATATAAAGTCGATTCGAGTCATTCCGTGTTCAATTTGTTTAGCCTTGTTTTTGATCTGTACGAGGCGACACAGTTTTCTGCTCTTTAGCATAGAGATAAAAAGATATGAGAGCTCATTCCCTTCATCTGTATTTTTGTGTCCATTATAAACAAAGTAATTTGATCTACGTCTTCGTGAGCTGATCATAGAGATAGAATATATCTATGATCAGCTTACGACGACGTAATATAGATTACTTTGTTTATATTGGACACACAGAATTCAGCTGAACGATGTTTCTCTGCTGTGGAAGGGAATCAGCTCTCTATAGCTTTATATCTCTATGCTCTGTAATAGATTGATGAAGGAATGTGTTTTACTTGATATATCATTATAGTCTATTGACGTTGATATTATTGACTTGTCCCTAGAAAGCCATGGCATATTTTGTAGGTCACAGTAACTGTTTGGTCAGTGAAAGGAAGTGCATATAAATTTGAAAATTTACGTTTCAAAGTTTGGTTATCATGACAAATATTAGATGGATAAAAAGATGCCAACAGATATTATTTATTTTAAATGTTTACAAATATTTTTCTAATGCAGTTTCAGCAGTTTATTTCTCTCCTAAAAATGCCCAAATTAAGTTTGGAAACATAAATGCACTTATGAAAGCTAAATATTTCGCATTCAACTAAATTTAAGAGTTGAAAAAATGAGGAAAACTTGAGTGACAGATTGAATACATAGTCGATTATATATGAATAAAAAAACAAAGGGTTCACAGGCGTTAAGTCGAATAGTTACCACAAATCATTAGGTACCTTGTATTACTTAAATGAAGCACTATTCTCTGAAAAATTGATTGCTCAATATAAAACAATATATGTATTGACACAAAAATGTATCATTCCTACATTCACTTACTTGAGTTATTTATTTACAAGATTAAACTTCAATTTCTGGATTTAAGGCTCATAGCTTGTTGTCGGCGTTGTGTACAAAATTATATTTTTATTGTAGCCATAGCCGTACATTATAACATAAAAGTTAAATGCTAAGACTTTGTCTGTTAAAAAAAATGAGTGTTAGCTATTTTTGAAACTTATACTAACCAGAATAGGATATTAAACAGATTTGAATCATATATCTTACATGACATTTTTTATAATTATGGTTACAGTTTTGTTCTACAATTCTGTATACGTGTATATATGAATGAACGTAGATTTTTAATTTAATGATGTCATATAATACAAGTTGATTAATTGGAAACAATCAAATTGTAACAATCTCTTTATATTATCACCAAAGCTAGGGTTTAATATGAGTTGAATACAATAGTGCAGTATAAAGGATCTGTTTTTCATCGTTATTGACAAAACTTAAGACATAATAAAGGTTAATAAGATGGCTGATCATATAATAATGTATTTTCCAGGAACTAATTTGTTATTCAGAGTACGTTCTATTGAAAGATGAATCTAATTAGTTTCCTTGCTCAATGCCAATAACATGCATTATTACGTATATCTAATTATTTTACTTACTTGTTTATGATTCACGTTGACCAATCAAGGATTCAGTCCTATTTATATCTGAGGTGATAATAATTCCATGTGAGAGTTTTATCTTTTCATTATTTAATATTATATATTATTCGCTATATATATAACACAAAGGCACATAATATATATGTATATATATATTTTATATATATTATATAGGGTAAAAAGTATCTCAAATCATATTACATTATTGTTTAGAAAATCATATTCTTTCTAAATAGAATTCAGTCATATTTAATTTGCATAATTTTGTAAATCCGTTCTAGCTTCCATTTTTCATTTTTCTTTAATTTATTGATAAACTATTTCTGATGTAATTATTTTTATACTTATTCATTTTTATTATTTGGATATTCAACATATAATTTTGAAAGATTTATTGCATTAAAATATACCTTTTGAATTATAAATGTTTTTCACAGTTCATGATGCAAGTCGAGCTTTTTAGGCTTACCATAACAAGAAAAAATATATATTTAAGTTTAAGTTCAGCCTATTTTTTATTAGTCTTCATTGACGATTTGTAATGCTTGATGATAGTTGTTACAACTAAAAAGGCCTCTAGAATTAAAGCATACGAATTGGGATGCCAAAAACAATCTATAAAGTATTTTACATTATAGAAAATCTGCTACTTTGATCAAGCGTAACAATTAAAAGAAAATATTTTACTTTTTGGAGAAAACTCCTTTTATTTTAAAGATAAAAGGTGCTTTCCAATTTAATTCTTGATTACGAATCCATTAATATACGTCAACATAAAAACTATTGCAAAAATATTCACACTTATATATAAACGTCTATTCATACTGTGCATTTGAAATTGTTTAATTTCAGTGATTGAACATGTTATATTCCAATAACCTTAAATACTCTTTCTTGCCAAAGTAGTGATGAGTTTTATTTATCTCTGGAGTATGCTAATTTTTGTTTAAATTTTTATAGCAATGGGTCTGATGATGTGAATACCTCCAACGAGGGCGGCAATGGATCGCGAAGACGACTTCCCGTTCTTCCTCAAACCAACCGACGGTCATCACCCGCTTCTCAGTTGATAGGCACAAAGCAGCCTTCAAGGCCAGCTCTTGACTATGGTCAAATTCAACTTGCATTATGGTACGAAAATAAAAAAGTCAGCGTTACCCTCTGGTCGGCAGAAATCTTCAAGAATCGAGAGCTCAACGGGATATAGTCTTCCAAAGCCATATGCCATCGTACGACTCTGTGTTTTGGGGTAAGAATTCATTAATCTTCTTCTAAGTAGAATTTCTTCTACGCTTTAAGCCATGTTATAGGAAATGTCAAAATTCGAAATGTAGCACATAGTAACTCAAAAAATCTCTACATAGCACCGAATAAAATGTTATATACAAAGTCTATTGAGAAGAAAGGAAAAAGTAAGAATGGTCCATCATTTTGAAGTTATTTAGTTATTTGGACTCAATTAATTTTAATATTTATAAAATATATTTTTATAGAATATCCATGAGTAAAGGATAGAAAAACTAACCATAGATACTGATTAATGTAATTATCTAGAATATATGTAAAAAGATAGTACTCATTACCTGAGAAAGAAAAATTATGATTGAGAATGTTTGATTCATGTAGGACTGTCATTTACTTATCTCTCATATTTATTTTAATAAGAACACGCACAAATCATCATCATAAATTCCATTAAAAATTTATACTACATTTCCATGATAAATGATGGTACTGCGGGAATTTTTCATATTTTGCAACCAAGAAAAATATTAACCTGCCCTTAGACACTTGACAAAAGGTTGAAAAATATCATGCAAATAATACATTTATAGGCTTGGCCATCTAAAATGCAAGAATCAGATAGGAAGCACATATCATATGATTGGATTTAGAATTAGCTCATTTGAACTCTTGAAAAATGTTTTAGTGTCTGCATATAAAATATATATTCGATTGCAAAATGAAAAGTATGTTGAATTATAAATAACTTCATGACTTTGACTCATGATTAGTTAACAGCCTAAACATAAAATTGGAATTTAAGAAAGTATCAACAGTCTACAACGTCGCCATATCATAATATGACATATTTCCCCAAACGATCAATGTTTACAGAGGCAGAATGCCTTTGAGTAGGAATTGCTTTGATCAATGTATCTTCCTTGTATTAGGACCACCATCTAAGAAAGTATTTGTAAGTAGTTACAAAGAGTTGACATCGGCTTAATCTCCATTTCGCTAAGAATGCCTCCTCATAATTAAAACTGTCAATTATTAGATTTTAGACTATATGAGGGTAGTATTCTCAAGTGTAAATCGTATGACCAAGAGGAAGTTAAAAACTACCAATGTCATTGTTTATTTATAAATGCTTCAATCCATTATTTCTGTTATGAAAATAATCATAAGATGCAAATGAAGTATTTATAATGCTATTTGATTAATAACTTGGCTTTTCATTATGTGAGTTTGTCGTACTCGTTTATTGTTTTATATATATATATATATATATATATATATATATATATATATATATATATATATCTCTCTCTATATATATATATATATATATGCATGTATGTATACATGAAAGCCATCACACAGAGAAAATATAGAGGTGAAATAAAAGTGATGACTCTTTATGTGGTTAAGTTTGTACGTATGTAGGCATATGTTTAAATAATTTGCAATGAAAACTCTCATATGTTTTAAACGTACATAAAGCACCATGTACCATGGCTATATTAACTCCAGTTTTATTAAAAGTATATTGTTTTTACGATCTCACAGACCCTATCATCTCCGTTATGATCAAACTTCCTTCATAACCATATATTGAATATACACATCATACATTGTAAATATACATGCATATAAGCGGTATATATAATAGGTATATATATATACATATGTATATATCCTATATATATATATATATATATATATATATATATATATATATATATATATATATATATATATATATATATATATATATATATACATATATATATATATACACATATTATTATACACACATATTTTGTGCCCTTTAAGATATCACAAACAAATAGATACAAATAGTTCATTATGAGAATAATCTACACATTGACTTTCGTGTTCATATATATTTTTAAACAAGTTACTGGCAATACAATCCTGGAACGCAAAGTTTCTCGTCCAATTCTTAAACATGTGTTGTTTTTGCAAGTCGTTATAAAACATTTTATTTGGATTGTTTTTGGCTTATCAAAATTAATATTGCTCTAATGGTAATTACTATTCACTTCAGTTCTATTGCAGTTATTATGAAAAAATTAGAAGAAAAGATATGTAGTGAAAGTATACAATACGTTTTGTTTTCTGAGAGTGAGAGTGCAAATTTAAAAAATGGTACTTATTCTTCTGTGTTAAAGATGAGTAATGTTGCTCGTAGAGAAGCTTTGGTTCATGTGAACTTGGAAAAAATATAAATGGGAGACTTTTGTTCTCATCCTGAATACTGTTGATGGAGGGGTTATAGAGGTGATGGCCTTAAACATATACATGTATATGACGTGGCTTTTATGTTTGGCTTTACGGAGCATGAAATTGCCGGGGCCAACCCAAACTTGGCCTTGCTCAGGCTTGCTTTTATTCAAAGGAGCCTATAGACGTGAGGAAGCGCCTCCGTCATTTAAAAGTTCCTCGAGTTTTAAAGCTAAAAAACTCAGATGGATCGGTAGAGGAGGTTACATTTAAGTTGAAGGGTATAGACAAGGTCCTATTTGACACGAAAAAAAAGATATCTCTGACGCTCATTAATACCTTTAAGCGGGTCAATGAATTTCGTTTGGTGGAATGGATGAAACAGTTTGGAGAGGTTCATGATCACTTCCGAAAAAGAAATCCCATTGATACTTTTGCGGAGGCAAAATATAAAAACTACAAGGAAGTATGGCGTGATAGCGATTATGTTGTAAACATGATCGCAGATCCTGCTTCCATTCCTCAAATTTTACCTTTTGAAGGAAATTTAATTAATGTGAAATTTTCGGGGGTGAGGCTGCAATGCCAAAAGTGTTTTAGTTTTGGCCATTTGAAACATCATTGCATGGAGAAAAGGTACGAATTGTAGATTATTAGCGTGCTTTGCTTCGTATGATTCAAGAGAAAAAAGCTTTTTCTCATTCTTCCATTGATACTCCAACAGTTACAGACGTTCGAGTAGAAGACCCCTCCGCCTCTTCAGTTGTTCCTGAAGTGGTTAATTCAATGGGTATAGGCTCTGTAATTTGCGAGGATGTATTGGCTGAAAATGATTATGAGACAGTCCCGGGCATTTGTCAGGATTTACCCTCTACCTCCTCTGGGGACATAGTAGAGGTCATTCAGACTGCCAATGCTAGAGGAGGAGACATTCAAAATGAAGTCCTGGGTTGCAGCACTTCTGCTATGCCCTTACTCGGTTCCTCGATGATCTTTGAGGTAGAAAGTAGTAGTGAAACTCAAAATAACGTTCTTCATAGAGAGATGGATGGTAATAATAATGGTGAAGAAACCCTTCTCGTTACAATTGAAGCGTTATCTACAGACACTGTTAGAGGGAGTGGAAACGAATTTACTGCCCCTACTACACCGACTCCATCCGAACAGCAATCTTCGGCAACCACATCCACCTACGATTGTCATTTCAATAAAAAGTTGAAGCCACATCTTGACACCTCTTTAATAATTGAACATCGTACTCGTTCTCACTCCACTGGAAAACGAAACAAACCGGATTCCGCAAATTCTCCGGACAGTGATCATAATCCCTCAAAGGTAACAAAATCGTAAACTTATGCCTTTTCCATTTCAAGCAAAGATCACGGACTTTCTTTTGGACAACGTGTCTGATGATGTGTCCTCAAACCTGGGAATAACAAAAATTATCTCTCTCAATACGAGGGGAGGAAAGGAGAGGAAGTTAAGGCATTCTCTAATGAAGCAATTAACAGACATGAATGCTGATATAATCTGCCTTCAGGACATTAAGTCTCGTACATCTTCATCCTGTAGCTTAGATTGTTGTTTGTGCCTTCCCAAATGTTATTACCACTACTTTACCGGCTCGGGGTTAAATAGAGGGGTAATGACGTTTATATCCAAGAGAATTTCTATCACTTCTTGTGTTAAGGAATACTCGGGCATTAGTGAATGGCACAAATTACGTATCACTTCGAATGGTTATGTCTTTTACATTATTAATGCTTATGGCCCAAATGAAAAGTCCTCTGCTTTTTATCAAGCTATATTAAATAATCAGCTCCAAAGTTCTATTCCTCTTCTTCTTCTTGGCGACTTGAATGTAGATTTGGAAAAACCGCACTCTAATTATGTAAACCGTTCAATGCTAAATAAGGTCATTCTTTGTTTAAACTTAACTGACCTTACAGAAAAATGGAGTCCTGGGAGCTTTTCCTGGTCTAGGGGTAGGATCAAATCAAGGATTGATTTAGCATTGGCGTCTTCATCATTTGCATCTAAAGTTAAAAAGGCGTTTTACCGTCCCAATACTTTCTCCGATCATAAAATCATTGAACTAAAATTGATAGGCAGTGGTTCTAAATTGAACCAAAAGTTTCCAAGATGGGTCCTTGGTTATGATACTTTCATCAATAAGCTTAAATTAAATTTAGAGAAGAACTTTCATGCAAATCTGTCCCCTGCTCAAGCAACTTCCGTTCTCTCAAGAACTATACTCCGTTTTTGCTTATAAGTTTAAAGATACCATCAAATCGCTCATGACAGATACCATTAACATCTATAACATTGCTATCGTCACTGAAGCGGAAATGGAGGCTAAAGTTGCTCGTGAACAGAACACAAATAAAAGAGTCAGGGATCTGTTTAAGACAGATAAAGTTTCTACCTCTTCTGTCTCCAAAATTATTGATGGCAGTAAGGTCCTCACACGTGGGGAAGACATTTTAAAATATTTTTATATACGATTTCAATCTTTGGTAGGCCACAGTGATGGTCCACTTCCAAAAGCCAAACGTTTTAATAGTCATGAGCATATATTTACCCATGAGACACTGAGAAATTATATTAAGAATAATCTTAAAAAGAACAAGGCTTGTGGCCTAGATGGAATCATAAGTGAAGTATTCTCGGTCTCTCCACAGCAAATAGTTCCTTTTCTTCTAAAAATTGGTGCGCAAATGGAAGGAAAAGGCAGGCTACCGTCTTCTTTGACCAAAGGACGAATCGTCTTGATTCCTAAAAAGGGGGATGGAACGGACTTTAGCCATTGGAGGCCTATCACGATTTTAAATCAAACATACCGTGTTTTATCAGGCGTCCTTGCTCAACAAATGCACACAATTCTAAATAGAAAAATTGGTTGTCACCAAAAGGGTTTTCTCAAGGATCGCCAAATCTATGATATTTCCCGTAATGCCCAAGCCTGCATTTACTCTACAAAAAAGAGAGGTAAATCGCAGCATTATTGCTGTAGACTTCTCAAAAGCGTTTGACTCGATATATCATAACCAAGTCCTGAGAGCAGTACGGAGACTTCTGCCTCGGAAGTTCTTCAATCCCGTGCGAGCGCTATTTTTTAATGGTTCCTCATCCCTGTCCTTGGACGGCCTGGAAAGTAGTCCGATAACAATAGGAAGAGGTTGTAGGCAGGGCTGTCCATCGGCTCCTTTGTTATTCATCGCAGCAATTGAAGAGTTCGCCCAGAAAATCTTTAAAAAATTTGGAGGCTTTGGCATTAATATCGAGGGTTCGCCTCATATTTTGGATATTATGCTGATGATATTACCATTTCAGTAGAAGCCAACTCTGAGCCTCAACTGGTGAAAAGAATTGAAATTATTTTAATTTTTTCACTAAGTTCGAAAAAATCTCTGGACTTTCCGTTAACAGAGCTAAAACTGCAATTCTCCCCATTGGTTCTTGGTTTCCATCTCAGGATCTTAGGATTCACTCTTGTTTAGTGAAGTCGAGAATAGAGATTTTGGGCATTCATTGGAATAGGTGGGGTATTGATGAAAGGAACTGGAACAGCTTAAATCGTCTAGTTCTTCAAAAAACCAAAATGTGGAGATTCTTCAACCTTCAAAAGAGAATTGATTTGTACAACTCAAAGGTTATTCCTTTGGTGTTGTATAGAGCATTCTCCTCCCCCTTTTTTGCCGAAAAGGCAATCATGAACGAAGATAAGTGGCTTGGATCATTATTTCATAGTTCTTACATTAAAGCCTTAAAAAGAAAGAGAATCCACTTAGGGGGGAACATAGTACAACTTTCCCTTATAATTCCCAACATGTACTTAAAACTCTTCCGAAATTTATTCCAAAACCCTCTTGTAGAGTGGCGCAGATCGGTTTCATTGAGCAATGTTTGCACTTGGATTTTGTTTGGGTCTGAGCTAACAAATCGTCAAACCAGTTCTCTTTCACAGGTCTGGGGTTGTGCCCAAAGAATTTTATGGAGAAATGTTCCTGTGTTTGAAGGAAACTGCATTACCGATATAATCAAGTGCAATTCGGGCAAAAAATATTTCTTCAGGAAACTGAATTGTCCCGAAGTCCTCGAGGAGATGGCCATAAAAAGTAACATATTATCATTACACGATGTGACTCCTGTGGGTCCTTTTCGTGATGGCAGGTTTTTATTTCCTTTATCAAGAGCTGCTCTCGATTATCAGGTGCTCAGACCCTGGTACCTTAAAATGACTTCTCCCATTCGTTCCGGTTCTGAAGAAAGTTTGAACATCTGTCAAAAATACGTTGACCTCCTCAAACTTCCAGTTTGTTGGAAAACTAGGATTCTTAAATCTCTTATAGGGATTGCTGAGGGGACAAAGTTTACGGCTCAGCTGCAGATATCCGCTGATCTCACTCGTTTTATACTTCCATGCAAAGATTGTGGGAAAATTTATAACACTACTTTGCATGCCTTTGTAGATTGTCATTCAGTATCCATCCTAAAACAATTCATCAGTTTGAATGTCAAAGGACTTCATACCCCAGATACAAACAATTTTTGCAAAGCCATCGTCCTCTTCGGTCTTGGCAGATCTCTTTCTGCAAAATCTAGAGCAATAAATAGCACTCTCTTAAATGCCAAAGCTCTTATAGCTAAGAGGTTAGCATCTCACTCTCCTATCAGTCCGTGGGAGGTAAGGGCAATTATTCTAGCGGCTGCGGCAAGATACGCGGCGTTGGACCTCAAGATCCCCTCTGTCACCGATGGAAAGTGGAGTTGGGCTGGTGATGTAATTCGCTACTTCCCTTCGTGTTCCCTGCCTTATGGAAAAATTATTAAAAACTTTTACGCCAATTCAAGGATTTAAAATAGACCGTTTTATCGTTAATTTATGTTTTGTTTTAGATTGTCAAGTTGTTTAATTATAATTGTATTTTAGTGTTCGTTCATATTTGATGTTAAAATTTTAAACTAAAATGTTTAATTATGTTTTTACGCATTAACATCTTTTTATATACATTCTGTTTTTTTTGCTTGTATATATTTTTATGAACTGTGGAAAAAAAAAAAA
>CP045891.1:33911937-33931155 GCA_013387185.1 Caligus rogercresseyi
AACAGCTTGAGTTCTATTCTTCATATCAGGATTCCACATCAAGATAGAAAAATTTAAGCTCTATGATAATGCAAGAATAATAGTAGCAACAGCTCATTATCAATAGAAAAATGGAGAGGTTTGTGATTTCATTTGATACTATAATAAAAGATATGTCAGAGAGAACAAGAATATGTCTATATTTCCTAATCGACAGCTGTTTTTTCTCTTTTTATGTCAAGTCGGGTATAAAGTAATCCCTACCCTTAATTTTTTTTTGTGGCGCTCGCACATCTTATTACAAACGTTCCACACCGGGAACGCATTCCAGCTGGTTGACAGAGGACTTTTTAGTAGGTTTGACCTGAGCATCCTGTCATCTGTTGAGGCATACAAAAATGTTGATACAGTGGGTAATCGGCCATCTATATCTTTCAAGTCTGAATAAGGCAATGTAAATTTACTATGCTCATTTAATGAAAGGTCTGGAGCGCAATGTTTAGTAATAATATCATCAAAATACTTACCTTTTCATGAAGATTCTGGTAGGCTTCTAATTGACCCTGTGAATGGCATTCACAATCATTCCAGTGGAGCAAGGCAATGAAAAAATGTTACTCTAAGTCTCAGGGAGGTCAGGAGTAATATTAAGATATTATATATATATATATATCCCTTATATTGTGTTAGAAAGCTGTTTTACACCTGTGGTGTTCGCGGGTCAATTTTGACCCGTGATTTGAAAATGCTTTAAAATGCTTAAAATCACCAGTTTTCTTCCAATATTGTTTTTCAAGTCATTGTTTGCTTAGTATACATCTCAATAATGTGAACCAGTGGTGGAATTTCTTAGTTGGCTCCCAGACACAGTGTTTTAAAATGTACCACTCCTAAGTAATGTGTGTCTGTGCCTGAAGGCGCTTTCTATATGTAGCTGTCATGTGCATGTAAAGAAAGCCTGGTGTGTGTGGGGGGTGCATAACTGGGCATATTGGGCCACAATTGATCCTCAAGCAACCCATAGCTTTAGGTGATGCATAAAACAGCCAGTATTCTCTGCCGGCATTTTTGACCCGTACCACCACAGATGTAACTCTTTTTTTTTTGTGAGACCTTTTAATTACTAAAATGGTGAAAATGATAGTTCTGCTTCATCGTGTGTGTCTGCAGGATTAGATGAAGCCTCGTCATAGCAAAAAAGCCAATGGTAGTTTTACACTTCAACCTAGAAACGGGTCACTTTTGACCCTACCACAATAGAATGGATATATAATATATATATATATTCCAAAATCCAATAAAGGCATTTATAGCCTTTTTTTCTTTTTATTTTCAAACTTTCAGATATATAACTGATCTTTTAAACAACAAGTCTTCATACACCGTTAATAAAAAGCTTTAGTTCTTCCACGTGTTTGAACTTTTGTTTATATCCTTTTATCAAAAATTACTTTGTTAACAAAGCACAAATATTCTGAATGATTAAATTTTTTTCTCATCCCTACCATTAAAATACATTTCTTCGTGTGACAATAAGTAGATGTTAATCTCCGATATGTAATGTGTTCATGACTATTTTTATTATACTGCTAATTTTCTCACTTCTTTTATCTACTACACACACCAGATTTATTATTTGATATTACTTTGTTCAGAGAGATATTGAGGCAACTACGGATTTGAAGCATTAAGGTTGAAAAACATTCAGGATCACTTTCCTATAGTTTCAAAGATGAATGGTGATAGATATTACTTCAAAAACATAATAATTATATACGGAAAATTACTAAACCTGCAACGCTAAATTAAATATTAAAATGACTCTTGCTCAAGAATGGCATGCAAAAATATTTTTCTACACTTATTTCAAAACTGTAAAATCATTCAAAAACAAATCCTCCGGCTTTAAAATCTCTAATATATATTTATTTTAAGCTTCGTTGAGATAAACTACAATGAAGCCTTTTTGGAGTATGAGAAGTGAAAAAAGATGTCTTTTGAAAAGAGTCAAATCAATCAGGATATGTCATCTGCAGAGCAGCAGCTAAGAACAAGTTTCTATAAGGCACCATTATAGACCACTGTTTTTGACTTTACCCTGAAATAAAAAATATTATGGGGACATTTATATTTGGTTTGACAAACATCATAACCACAGAAGTAGCACATTAATAGCGAAGAGAATGTCCTCTTATATAAAACACAAACACAGAAACCCTGAGTTAATCTAACAGTACGGCTACAACAAATATTTAATACAATTTGATAGATTTTTTCTATGATGCATTTATGTTTTTATGCTTATTAATGTAAGTTTGGTAAATATTTTTTCCTTTGTTTTATAATTAATAACTGAATTACTAAGATACGTTCAAATTAATCATGTGTTTTATTTTAAGACAACATGGTCTATAACACCTGGAATAGGAACTCCCTCCTTTTATGTCAAAGTTGAGCTAACTTTATAAAAAGGGGCAACAATCTTTTTCCCTTTCTTTGTTACGAAGGTAGTTATACTTTGGCATAAAAAGGGGAAGTCCCTATTCCAGGTTATATATTATTCCCTGGTTCTGCATACCATGAAAATGACCACAATTTATTGAATCGAAATGTCCCTTCAATATAAACAATGAAAATTATTGATAAAATAGACTCATATTTATACACAATTTTTTATTTACCTGTGTTGTTATCTTTTCATCTTTAGTAATATATAAAGTTTGGACCCTCAGTGTTTTTCTGTGATTCTCTTATATCATTAAAGAACTCATTCTTTCTAGCTGATTAAAAGCTCTTTTTAAAACATATTCATATTTAACATATTTTGAGATATTTAGTATACTTATATGAACATATTTTGGAACATTATTTTGGGGAACAATTTTTATTAACCCATTATCATATATTGATCCAATAAAGTAACCTGAACATATACAACACCGGTTTTGTATTCCTTTTGCCATGAAAGAACTCATAAGTAACGACAATTTAACAATGTGAATGACGCAAAAAAAAACATCCACCACGACAGGAAGCGCTTGGATATTATTGAATTATAAATATAATCAAAATACATAAAAGAAATTAGCACAACTGTCCAACAGTTTTTACATTTTGTAATGTTTTTATTACCTTTTTATAAATTACTTATTATTATATATATATATATTATATATATATATTTTTTTATAAATATAATTTTATTTATTTCATTCTTCTAGGGTATCTTACATTCCGTACGTTGCAAACGTACATTATTATCAATTTGTACTCTCTACACACCAATAAAAGCAATAAAGGAATACGCCCATAAGGCAAGAATTAAGAGCAATAATACAAATAAAAGGGAACTAAAAGATCTGGTAGATAAATAGTGGCAGCTTGATCTTCTCAGTCCACACGAAGGAAAAATAGATTGTTTACATTTGTACTCCCCATTGTTGTCGTTTGACGCACTGGAGACCGAACGAAGAGTTTCTATATGTCTTCCGACGAGGCGATGGAGACCCACAGGGAATCCAGATCCGTCCGTTCTTGATGCATAGAGGACCCTTTGAACCGTGGATACCAGATGCTCTATCTCATAAGCTTCCTGATAGGTAGGCGAGGTCGACACAAGCCAGTCCGGAGGGTTAGCATCACCCCATATGCTCCAAATATTACTCCTTCAACCGCTTTGATGGCTGTGGCGACCCTGGGACAGAAGTAAAAGAAGTGGACGAAGTGTCCTCGACCTTCCGCACAATGGCAGCTCCACTTCCGGGGATCCACATGGGACTTATTCATGAATAAAGAAGACGTGGCCAGACGGTATCTAAACCATTTTTGATGAGAGTCTGTGAAGCGGTTCTTCATTATTATATTGGACTCTGCAAGCGTTTGTCTACCTCAATGCCTAGATTTCTCAGTTGCCTACTTACGATAAGAAACGGACGTCCACAACACGACATAGACTTTCGAACCGTCTGATTGTCTATCAGCAAGAGCGATATAGAAGGGAATTGGTGGTCCAATAGGGAGCTCCTTTATTGATGTAAGAGAGCGACGCTTTTGTTATCGCCAACACAAAATATAATTGCTTATGTTTACTTTTCTTTGGATGAATCCTCCAACAATATATGTACTTATATTATTAAGTTATTTCACCAACATATTAAGCCCGCCAGAATTTTTTTAGTGTAGTGTTAAACATTAATAAATATTATTAGCTTTTAAAATGTACTAGTATATTGAAAAATTTGCCTTTCGGTCAAGACAAAAATATGTATATCTGTTTGATCAAATCAGTTCTTGTATTCTTGTATTGTAAAGCATTGTTTTTGTTCTTATATATCTATTTATTTTCTTCCGATGTAGAGTAATAAGATATCACAATTAATATAGTTTTTTATAGTAAAGAAGTAGAGTGGAATAAATGTCAATCCGTATCCTTAGTTAAGATTTTCCCCAGATATAACACTTAAGTATAATGTAGCAATGTTTCCACTTGGTCGAGCGTGGATAAAAAGATGATTTACTCTTCATCATCTAAAGTAGATCTCATATGCTTGACCCAGCATATATACCCTAAATGATTTACCCCTTCTGGTTTATTTCAAAGTATTTTATAGTCAAAAACTTTATGTGTTAATATTTGTAAGAAAATAATCGACTTTGTTTCAGTTTAGACTATATATGGGTTTAAGCGTTCAGGTCTCCTTTCCCAAAAAGGGGAGACCTTTTGATCCAGCTCATGGTACAAAAATCATTTTTATGATGAACAAACTTTAAGGTCATAATGCTTATTTTTACTGTATTTTCAACGAATGATACATAAAAAGTTGGCGATTATTAGCTTTTATACAACTGTACTATTGACAATATATCAATGCCAATAGATCTTTGGTAGGGAGTGCGATAGCTCAGTGTGTTAAGGCGTGTTCAACTCTCAATGTTGGGGGACCAGGTTGGAATACTCCCGAAAAGGGATGGTCATTTTTAGTCTACCTCATGATAGGATCCTAGGTTCGATAGACTGATTATAATGGTGTAATGCTTATTTATATCCAGTTGGACGCAATTCTATCGAACCATATAGGCAAAAAACAACTTTGACAGATATGAATGCATTAAAATTTATACAAATATTGTTACGAAATATCATGTTTGATGCACCATACACATTAAAGGTCAAATATAAAACTAATACACATTAAAATTACACATTATTTGTTTACATATTATACATGACGGAGAAGAAATATCTTAAGATATGTTGTAGTTTTATTTCTTTTTCACAATGAAAAATAATAACATTTGTATTTTACTATAGTTAAAAGACAAAATATCTATATATTCTGTCAAAAATATATGTAGTTTATAAATACAGCAATACAGGTGACAAAAGATCCAAAGAAAGAAACGATAGTATTCAATAACTAACATAATAATTCACAATAATTTAATTTTTAGGTACTCAATACCGCGACGGACACTCCAAAAACACCCCCACGTCGAAGAATGGAACGCACGGAGAGGCAAAGGCAGTCCAAACTGAATAGCGAAGTCCTTCGACAGAGATACGGAATCAAGGAACCTCTTGAAGTAGTTCGCTCCAATCAAAAAGAGCATGGCCTTGATAAACTCAAAGCAACCATTTCAACTGGCTTTCAACAAGCAACGGAAACAGGTAAATGCTACGATACATGGAGTACACGCATGATAATTCTTAATAACTATCGAATGGGTCGTCAAGCATAGAATTTGTCGCAAGGTTGAAATATTCTTTGAATTATAATTGAACTATAGGGAGTGTTTTTCCATTTTATATGAAGTAAACTTATTTTCTTTAGGGTTCTTATGATGGGTGTCTATAAAAATTATTGATTTGGACTTTTTAGAAATTTATAGAAAGACTTTAGGAAATATAGAAAGTAATGGATTTGCCTCAGGAGTTTGTTCAACTAAAAAAACGATAATGACGTCAAGAAATTCACTTCGAGTACTTTATCAAGTTTATAGCAGAAGACAATATACGACCCAAACACCATTGATCTGGGAGATGTCCTTCAAGACTGGACTCCTTCTTACGTCGCTCTCAATTTTTTTTTGGGCCGAAACGGCGTTACTTATTCATCAAAAACGTAAAGATGTAACTATATGCAATACAATATATATCACAAAACAAGACATTAAAAATACAGAATTCAATGCATAAAAGACCAAAAGTGACATAAAAGACAAATTTCCTGCATAAAGATAAAAGTAACAAACTAATAATTTAATTTTTTATGTTTTTTAAAGTCTTTAGATGAAGTTTGGCAATAGATAAAACGCCACTGATGTTGCTGTCCAAAACAGACCTTCTTGCGTAGAGTATGTGCTGTATCTTGTGATCACCGCGTTGATGATGTTTTCTTCTTTTCTTGGTAAAAGGTGATAAAATCCTCTCTCTGAAAATTGAAAAAGGTAAAATTTTCACTTAAAACCTCGCCCATTGCAGTATACAATGGAGCAAGTTTCTCACATTCGAAGAGAAAATGCTCACTGGTTTCATCCTTATCTTTGCAAAACCCGCACTTTCTCTTCTCTCCAGAAAAGAACTTGGCGCGTAGTTCTAGAGTTCCAGTAAGAATTCTGTATTTCATCCATTTTTCGGAGGATGTGAGCAAATTGTTTTTAATGTATCGATGCTTTTTTTCACCGGGAGATTTAATTTTCTTCTCTTCAAATATCCGTTAAAAGGGTCCATGGTCGGAGTAATGCAAAGCTTACGTATACTAGAAACGTCCGTTAAAAATAGACGTAAACGTATATAGAATGATAGGCCTTGTGCATGAAACGTATTTTCCAAAAACTTTCTTGAATCGAAGGAAAGCCATTTTATTAAGCAAAAGAGTAGAGCTTCCTGTTTCTCCAGCAAAATCTAGTCCACAACTTTTAATCTAAGATCACTTACTTCTCTGGTGGGAAATTCCCATCTTAGAGTTTTCTCCATCGAACATATAACGCTTTTGATCCCCGCAGATAATTTTTGCATCCTCTCCGAATAAGACGAAATATATTTTAAGACTTTGTTTAAGCCTATGTAAGGGTCATTTGAATAATCTGTTTGTAAATAAGAGCATAAATGTTCAATCCAGTAATGCTCCTTTGTCCACAGTTGCCTAATCCAATAGGAGTTGAGGGCTTTCCAAAGAACGGGAAAGTATATTACCGAGAGATTAAGAGGATTGTGTAGCCGTTTTGTAGAAAGATTTTTCTTCTTCTGGAGTTTCAGGAAAGCTGCTTCAATGTCATTAACTCTTTCGTCAAAAGGAATTACTCGCAAAAGGTGAATCATTCTTGATATTATATATGTATTCCAAGCCCTAATTTAGTTCCAAAAGTTAAGACCCAGCGACGAAAAAAAATTACAACCATGATTTAACCTCTAAAGTTTTTGTAGTGGATTTAACGGTCGTAGTGGACCTCCTGAGTGAATCATTGTCAAGTCGTCGGCATAGCACAAACATTTGGGGTGAGACATTAAAGAAGAAAGCTCGGTTATTGATGTTTCTTGATTTATTTTTCGTAATTGGGGATCTAAAGAGATAATGAACAATAAGTCTGAGGCAGGATCACCTTGTCTGACACTTCTTTTGTTGAAGAACTCATTATTTATGGGTCTATATTCGATTGTTGTTTGGAATTGTTAATGAGAGCTCCAGCCATTCGGATTATGTAGTCTCCAAAGCCCTTTTTATATGAAGTTTGAATGATGTTTTGTGGGGAAACTGTGTCGAAAGCCTCCGAAAAATCCACTGCCATTATGGAGACATCGTTAGAGGATTCTAAAAACGTTTGTAGAGTAAAGGGTATATTATCCATCAATTTTTTTTGACAAATCCAAATTGGGAAGGGTGGAGTAATGAACTTAAGACAGCACTTAGTCGATTTGTAAGACTTACGTCGCTCTCAATGAAATATCATAATATGCTGACGTCAAATTTGAATAAGCAATTCCTATCATCTATTCAAAACAAAGAAAAAATGAATAAAAAAAAGAATGTTACTTGTATTATAAGATATCCTAGAAAATATATACAGTTATAATTTTTTTGATAAGTACAAATGTAAGTCAAAACGAACTCCTATTAATGGGAAGTCATTCCTGTCATTCAATGAATGGCAAGTAACAAAATTTGAGTACATAATTATTTTGATAGAACTAAACTACAAGTTCCTAAGAATAACAGAAAATTGAATGAAGAGCCGCAGTTTCAAAATGTATTATAAATATTGTAAAATAACTCCATATTTTTCAAGGTTATAGCAGAAAAAAAGTAACGCTATGGTTGAATAAATCATTAATTGATAGCAGCATGAGAGTGATAAAATATTTTGATGAACATGAAGAAAAACTAATCGTTATTTGATAACACAAATATGTTTTGCGGTTATTATAGAAAACTATTATTAGTCATTTTCATATATGTATATATACCTATATATATAATTATATATAAATATGTATATAAATATAAGTGCCAGGCCATACTTTTCAATAACGAATTACCTATATGAAATTATTTATCCCGTATAATAAATATGCAAATACGGTCTTTTATGTTGACACATTCTTTCACTAGAATTTAAATTAACCAAATCAATACAAAAATGCAAGCAAATCCTTGGAAAGGGGTCTTTTCATTTGGTGCCTATATTAGCTTTTCCAATGAAGGATAAAGGAGGACAGGAATTGATAGCCTATACAATCGCATTCTCTTCACTTAGAATATGTGATAAGTTCAATGAGTAATGTTTTTAAGACTTTTTAGGCTCCGCGGGTTTAATTCCCACTCTTCCCAACATCATAAGTGCCGAAAAAGTACATTTTATTGCATTGAGTAACAATCTATTCAGTTCAAATATTATTAGTTAATCATATATAATTTGTTAAATTATAAAAATATATGTCATTAATATTTAGAAGGATTATCTTAGTTGAAAATATACTGGTATTTGTCCCGGATTATCTTTGTACTGGGCTGTAAATACACTTTTAAAAGCTGGTATGCTCTTTAAAAAAATTATATTCGTATTTATCAAAAAAAAATAACATTTTTACCAAATTTTTGGGCTTGTACAATTTATTTCCAAAACAAAAAATGTATACAAAGCACTATTTGATATCAATTGTTCTGTAAATCACGATTTCTTTTGATGGTCTTCCAAATTAAATATCGCATTTTTTAAGTACTTTACATTTTAGAGCATTTCAAAATAATAATTAATGATACAGACAAAGTCGATTGCTTTCAACCGACAACTCTCTTCCAAACTCCTCACTTCTGTGAGAATAAACGCATCATACCTTGTATAAATATCTGACTTTTGTTCCATAATGAGTTTTCGTACTAAAAATTTGCTTAATCTTTTTCTCCTTATTGTACTTTACTTTTAAGGAGAAAATAAATATACCATAATAAGTAACGAGAATTTAATATATTACGTTATGATGTATATTCATTTTTCTAATAGGTATTATATACATGCTAAATACACACTCGATATATATATATATATATATATATATATATATATATATATATATATATATATATATATATATATATATATATATATATTAGGGTTGCTTATTTTTCAAATGTTTGAAATGTTAGCAACATTGTGGATTTTCTGTTTCTTGGTGATAAAAGAAGACGACACACAAAGTTTGAACAAAATCGGTCAACATTACGAGGTCGCGCAACGAGGTCAAAGTTTTAAAAATTTAGTAAAGATATAGTTTTCCGCCAATTTCTTCAAAATGGTGGGCGTTACAGACTTCAATAATAATTATTAATTTAAAGGAAATCTAATTTACTACCAGACGTATGTTTGATGTTTTTTAATAAAACAAAGTTTTCAGTAAAAACAAAGAAAAAATGGAGTGTGTATTGTTAGCATATTTCATAGCTTTTTTGTATCAATTAACTTCACTCGCCTGTAGAAGATGACTTATTCGCATCAGAGTAAAATAGTACTTTTAAGTTTAGTAAACCTTTGGATGATAAATCCAAAAATGACCTTGGTTGCATTCTATCAATTCAGAATTCAGTAAAATCTGAGTTTACATCATATGATTCAGAGCCTGTATTGACCTATAGAAATCGATTATGAAAAAAATAAATAATAATTTGTTTCTTAAATTTGCGTCAAGGTATCCTCTCAAAATTTTACTTTGTCTGACGCATTTATAATCCATTATATGCGTCATTTTGTACGCGAGATAGGCTTTTTTTAATGTACATATAACTCTCTACTTATTATATTGACATGATTTAGTATACCAAAATATTAAAGCTGGTTAACCAAGCTTTCATTTGATATGTTTGGTGTTCTAAAAATCGCTATACTTTAAGAGATATAAGCAATACATTTTTGCACGTACTCTCCCCCCAAAATTGATCTTTTGATATGAGAATATACAATTACCACTTGGTAACTGCCGTTAGTGTTACCTGGATAGAAAGAAAAAAGAAGGGAGAGAAGTGAGCAATACTTTCTTTCTCTTTTCTTTCTATCCAGGTAACACTAACAGCAGTTACCAAGTAATTGTATTCTCATATCAAAAATCAATGGGGGAGAGTACGTGCAAAAATGTATTTGCTTATATCTCTTAAAGAAAAGCGATTTTTAGGACACCAAACATTCTTTGGCCTTCACTACAGCTTTGAACCTCCTCACGGTGGAGGCAACACAGGCAGGAATCTCTTCCTCAGACAAAGAGGCCCAGGCTGAATCTGCTTCTTCTTTAGAATCTCTACCGATGGCCAGGACTTGCTACACACCCTTGTCTCCAGAATGGACTATATTCCAAAGTCATTGGGTTCAGATCTGGGAAGGAGGGAGGCCACAAGTCTTTGGACCAAAAGTCTGCAAACATATCAGTGCAGAAGCTTTGAACCAATTTGCTGGTATGGGATGGAGCTCCATCTTGTTGGAACAGTAAAAGAGTCGTAGGATACCCATGGGACGACCTCCTCTGAAAGAAGATGCAGGTATACCACCTGGTCGATCTTCACGCCCTCCTTGGCAAAGATAATTGGGGCCTTCTTCCCGTCCGACGTCACTCCCGCCCAGACCATGACTGAGGGTGGATTTTGCCTTCTGAAGAGAGTCCTCAGCTGCACGGGGATGTCTTCCTTTTTTCTAGATAAAACCCGGTCATTCTGACTGTTGTGGGTGGCCTGGACCGTGAAAATCTTTGTCTGAGGAGAGATTCCTGCCTGTGTTGCCTCCACCGTGAGGAGGTTCAAAGCTGTAGTGAAGTCCAAAGGAGTATATGTGGAATTTTTTTGAAATACATTTTGTAAATTACACATTGTGCTATCATTTTTGTTATAAAATATTTGTGTAAAATTTAATACAAAGATTGTAGTTTGTAATGTGTGAGTCTCAATTTAAGTGAATCACCTGTATATATATATATATATCCTCTTAAAAACTTATTTATTTACTTTAAAAAGTGTAAAAATGTATATGTTAATTTTCTTAATTTTTTGCACTTTCTTGTCTTCTTGTTTGCATTTTATTCCAGATATATATATATATATATATATATATGGTAACTTAAAAACCCACAAAGTACTTTTGATCTAACTACATTTCTCTTATCAAGATTACTTCTAATAGCTTCTTTTCTCCGACGAAGACTCAAGAAGTAGGAACTTCAAAAGATCCTATCTGCATTCACCATAATTGATTTTTATTTAGCTGTATATATAGGTATATATATATATAAAGGGGCTTGATAAAATCTTCTTTGGGTTCATGCTGCTTACTTTTAAGGAGAAAATAAATAAACCATATTAAATAACGAAAACACTAATATAAAATTAAGGAAATTTTATAAGAAATTATAAAATATATTTTAAATACTTTTATAATCATAACAACTGTTTGCTATATAATGAATCACTGTAGTAGCTCATAAAACCAATTTATAATAATCAATAACATTTAGTCAATATTGATAATGACCTTTGTAATGAATAATTTTTCAAAAAAAGGTTTATAAACGTTTTAAATAGCATGAGGCATATAAAAATCACAAGATCGAAGGAAACATTTGAAATATTTTTGTTGTACTTGAAGTCCAAAGTACGAGTCCATCATTTTTTAATATTTCTTATTACTCAACATTGTCATTTCGAAGGAGTGACACAAAGAGCCATGATATACTTTTATTTTGTTTTTATGTTTTGGGCTTACCCAACCATTAATTGGCACAAAACTCGATAAGCTGTCGGAAGTCATTCTTATTGTATTTTTTATAACTGTCATGCATCATTAACAAATGAATATAAAACGATGCTTATGTGTCTTACATACATAAACAAACATAATTGTCCATAGTTTTTCTTTCATTTCGGATTTAACATCTGCTCAAATAAAATTAACAAATACACGTAGAGTAAAAAACCTAAAAATATATTCTTGAGTAGCTCTTATCTCAAAGACTGTTCGCCCATAAGGCTGACTTAATATTCTACACAAATCAATCAATTTGTAACATAAATATAGGAAGCTCTCCGTAACTATGGAAATTCGTTAGAGGAAGACTTTTTTCTTGTAAAGTGAGATAGATATTTATATTATCTTCAAATGATGTATCTATAATATCCACCGAGTCTCATCTATTTCAAGTATATTGCTACGACAGCTTTTATTATAAGACAACTTGTGATTACTTTTTATTGCAATGTACCCTTTTGAATCAACAATTTTAAATTAATAAATGATGAGTATAACATTCGTCCTTAAAACCCCAAAGAGCTTGAAATAGAAGACTATTGTTTGAAATTGTCGTATGCCAGATGTAGATTATATCTGTTTTATAATTTCCATTATATTCATTTGATATAAGGATGATTAATCAACGAGCTCTATTGGGTAATCCATAAAATTAATAATTAATTGATGAATGAAATTAGTTGCTAAGAACTTAATTTAAGGTATTCACTCTGTATCTGCGAAAATGTATATAACAATATTTTTTACTTTTTTCTTTGCCATTTTTCATTATAAAATTTCTGCTATAATTTCTTCGACATCCCTTGGCTTATATTTGTATACCTTGAATCAGCTAATTATTTAAATATTTAAAAAATGCAATTTTTTTTGCTGTGGTCATTACCAATTTGATTTTGATATCATGTTATTTTCTAAATAGCAAATAATTAAAATAAACAAATATTACCCCATATAACCATAAATTTTGATCAAAGACATATGACAAATATTTTTACTAAGAGTTTTCGAAAATTGATGATTGATTTAAAATATTTGTTAATTCGTATAAGTGTCCGCTAAGTATTGTACCTATTGATACAAACGATGTTAAAAATTAATATGGTAATTTGAAAGCATAATTAATTTACTTGAAATAAATATATATTGTTTTCCTGAAAGTATGTATATTTATGAATATTGAAATAGCAAATAGAAAGGGTCGGAAAAAATTGGACGAAAAAAGAAGTAAAATATACAACGAAGAATAATCTTTTAATCGTTACAAATCATACAAAACAGAAGTAATTTTGGACGTACCATGTCTTTCAAATGTAACCAACACAAAATATTACAAGGGAGCCGGTTAGTATTGTTTAAAAAATACATATTTACAAAGGCACAAAGGATATTATTTTTTCATTAATTTACTTCCAACGAAGGAGATATTGTTTTCACTGGCGTTGGTTTGTGTTGGTTGGTTGTTTGTCAGCAGGATAACTCAAAAAGTACGAAACGGATTCGGATGAAACTTTGTGGAGTTGTTAGAAATGCCAAAAGGAACAAGTGATTAAATTTTGGCATCTCTGAGTGCAGAATTAAGATGCAAAATGAGTTAAATACAAATAAATATTTCAAGTTAGCCTAATCTGCCAATAGATGTCGCTGTGTTGTGCTCTCCTCTTTGAAATCGGGTGCCGGGAGCGTCTTCCTCTCGGAATTTCCGTCGAGGGGAACCCTCCCCCGTCCCTCTACGCCGCCCCAGTCGTGAAAAATCCGCCTCGGAAGGCTCATAAAGACCCCGTGACGGCGGAGGTTTGCACTCTCTGAGTGTATACATGCCTCTAGTTTATATATATATATATTTAAATAGCCATTAAAAAGTAAAGAAGAGTGCCGACAAAAAATACCAAATACATACTTTTTAAACGAACAGTATTTGTTTGGCTATGAATGTATATAAAATATACATAAGTTATTTCTTTTCGAAGTCAACAAATAAATAATATATATATTCCCATAGACAATATATTAATTTTTCTATATTCGTTCGTTGATTCTCTTTTTTTGCTTAAATATTAAATAAGAAAGATAATAATAATTAGACAAGATAACAAAAACATCGACCTTGAAGAACGATTATATATATATACATATATCTATATATATATATACATACCCACCGATATCTATATACATATATCTATCTTACCTATATATTTATCTATCTATATAAATATACCTATATATATATATATATTCAAAATCAAGGTTAGTTTTTCAATGCAAATTTCCTTATGATATAATTTAAAGCCATATCAAAATAATTATATTGATTTCGATAGAAGCTACATTCATTTTTCTCTACCATTATTCCCTTAATTCCTTTCAATTTTTTGATTGAACTAAATATGTCATTGAGTCTCACATTTACTTCCATGAATAAGTTATAGTCAAGTGTTACCTACATACTCACAAAACTACTATAATGAAAGCATTATGTAAAGTAGCTATTCTGTGTATTTTAATGCTATTAAAATAGAAATGAATGAATAACGGAGGACATTATTGAGCACTTTTATAGTATCTACTTGAGCTTTATTGATCCCATAAAAGCATCTTTAAGAAGCGATGTGTTCAACAATTTGAAGGAGAAAAATACTCATAGCCATATTGTAAATATACCATTTGAGTTTTTGAATTAAGATATTTGTGGCTTCATTTGGAAAATATATATATATATATTCTTTTTGATATATAAGGAAAACTTGTCCCCTATTAAACCCATTAGGATCCAAATATTTTCTTAAAATATATCTACATTTCGATATTATTGACAGCCTATGCAGGGAAAGCTATAACCTGGAATAGGAACTCCCTATATAGGGAGTTCCTATTCCAAGTTATAGTATTCCTTGACCTATGATATTTAAAAATTACATTCTGGGATATTTTTATGAACGTGATTGGTGGAAAGAAGAAGGAAAATGGATACTAAGACAAAGTCGGTATTATGAAATGGATCATCTCTTTGTCGATATGGCGTCGAAAAATCGAGTAAAATATTAGCACCATGAATATTTAGCTTTTAAATTGAACGAATCTCTTGAGTATATAATATATTTAGTGGAGCCATCTTTTTATTATTTTATTTTTTAAAATTGTAGTATATAGAATATACATAAATTACAATAATATAATAGTAGGTAGAATTGCATATAAAAATACATAATAAACATTATAGTTTAAAAATAATGTAATCTTTGTTATTATTGAATAAAAGAAAAAAAAATTGAGGTTATAAGAGGTTATCTGCTGGCCTTTGAAGTCTCGGTAGATGCCGCGTTCTTGAAGACAGAGGAGTCGGGTCGAGTAGAAAGATACGGATATTATTATTTGTAAACATATCACGTTCTATTATAGATGCTAAGTAAAATGCGGTAAAAAAGTACCGCTGTATATCATTATATGTTAGGAAAAAACAATAAGAGTGATATGAATCAAAACAGGACTGGTTATTTGTTGTCCCTCATAAGACAACTCAGTGTTTGATGCAATGTAAAGCCTCATATAACAATGTTGATCAAATACGCTTATGGTCTTATGAGGAACGACCAAACCACCAGTTTTGCTTTTATTCAAATCACTTTTATAATTTTTGGGACCCTAAGAATTTGACCAAAAAAGTTAATATTTATTTATCGACCAAAAGTAATGATAATCTTAAACAAATTAAAACACAATTTGAATATAAATATGTATGACGTCTCGTAATTTCAATCATTCCAATAAAAGAAACATATTTTATGAACTCCATGAAAGAATATATCGAAATCCAGCTGGGCAATGATTTTTCCTCGTCAGAAGGTGGTGCAATTATCAACAGCTTCCATACAAAATGTAAGACCCTCAAATAATGACTATTTCTTAACAATTAAGTAGAAAAAAAACGAATAAGTATATACTCGTATATTCACGCAATTATAGCTTTCTTCAAGTATCAATTTAGTCAATGCCTACTTGCGATAATTTCGAGGCGTTTAGTTTTTTTACTTGAATAAGGTGACAAAGCTGACATTGATATTGACATTTATTATATTCATGGGTATGAACAACTGCTTTCTTCAATTGATATTAATGGATGGAAGTGGAAGAGTCCTTTGAATGAATTTGTATGTAAATTACATGGCCCATATAGTAAAGAAAATTAGTATTTTTAGAGACGAATTTCTTTTCTATGAAGGATGCTCACTCTTCAACTTCCATGACTGAAGTGAGTGTTAATTGATTACATAATTCCCACTGGTTTGTATTATTTCCTTTTCTTTCAACCAACTACGTTTCAAAAAGATAACTTATATATTTTCCGTACCCCTGGGACGGCTTCTCAGCGTAATTAAAACAATCGATTAAGAGACCATGTGTATTTAACTCAACGTCTGCTTAATGTATTGCTTCAATTCCTACTTCATTAGTGAAATATGGCTAATTTTAGTCTATCAGATTTTTTAAAAGATTTGTAGCTTCTTTGATTTTATGTATAATGTATCAAATAGAGTAATAAAGTCCAACAGCTATCCTTGTACGTGTCGTTTTGTTAACACTAATGGACGGCAGTCATACTACTACCTCGGTGGACGGAGCGGGTTATTTCAACCCGCTTAAAAAAGTCCTATATTTTTTAGCACATTGGTTATTAGAGCATATAAATGTGTATATAATGCTTTTCAAGGACTTTATCATGTATTTTAAATATATTTTCCATGTTTGAAATTACATAATTCAGGCTACAATCTGTGTAGAATTTAAGTTATATATTTGAAGTATTTTCGTTATCTGCATTAAAACAAGGTTTTCACTATAGTCCTTTTGTTATTATAAATTATATAATAATATATCCTTTATAACGGACATTATGTCACAATAGCATGGTTACTCTACATAGGTGCTGAAAAATACAATATAATGCGTACTAACATTTTTATATTACTCTTATGTGCGAAGCACATTTTCTACAAACAGGGCGCTTACATCTTCCACAGCGTATTTTTTGTTCCTAGATTCTCATCTGCAGTTCATTTGACAATAGGAGGAATATAATCAGGATCAGATCCTCCTAACCATTGGAACAGTCTTCAGCAAGTATTTTCAGCTCGGATATTAGTTTTTTTAAAGTTAGTTAGAAATATATTGCCCATTACAATAGATATAAACAATAGACACTAAGGTAAAGAACACAACCACACATGGGTATCTGTGTACAACAGCAAAATGAATCCTTCTTAAATACTGAAATATTTACAATAATATTTTTCATTTTTATACTTTTAAATTTTTTTAGAATTTGGATGTCTGCGTCTTCTTCTTGATACACTACATGCCTTTCTAGGGACAGAGCAGGGCATCTGTTAATCAGGTGGTCTGCAGTCTGTGGCTCTTCCTTGCAAAGATCACAGGTTGCACTTGTGTTTTTTCCATTTACTTAGGTGGGAGAGAAATGGTCCATGTCCTGTGTATGCTTGAATAAGTTGTTTCGAGCCTTCACGGTGAAGTTTGACAACCTTGATCTTGGGGGTTGTAACATAAGATGTGTGTGTTTCATGTGAAGACTATCTTTATATCGATCACACCATTGTTTATAAAAAAATCATTATTGTTTTCTTGACATAACTTGGGGGCACACCAACAAATTTTCGGTTGTTGCTTTGTGCGCCACTTTTTGCAAGGTAGTCTGCAAATTCATTTCCTGTGATGTCATTGTGTCCTCTGCACCATTCAATGTATATGTTTTCCTCGTTCTTTCCTCTGCTTATGATTTCTTTACACTCCCTGACTTCAGCACTTGAGGTAAGTGGATTGAGAAGAGCAGCAATTGCGGATTGGGAATCAGATCGAATTAAAACTTTTTCATGTTTTTCCAATTTTCTGAGATCTTCGACTGCTTGCTTGATGGCAAAAAACGTCAGCTTGAAATACTGATGCTTCTCTATTCAAAGATTCCATTGAGTGATGAATGCAGAGATCACCAATAGTGATTGCCCATCCAGCACCAGTATTACCCTTTTCATCTTTGGATCCTATCAGTGTAAATTATCATATCAGGATTTTCAATTGGAGAATTGTCTATCCAAATAAGGTTGCCATTTATATAGTCACTTTTTTTTTTTTGTACACCATACAACAATTTTATTCTCATTTATATCTACGACAAGACATTACCAACAAAACTTTCAAAAATCAAACTTTATAATTAATTTTAAATAAAACATTAACATATAAACTGTAGGGGTGGCCTTCTACGATATTGTGAAAAAATAAATTTGTGATCAATTTAAAAAAAATATTAAGTAAAGATACAATATACAAAGGACAGCAATTATGTCAATAGTTTTTTTCATTGTTCTATCGGGACTTTCTTTTAATTTGGGGGTATGGGATTCTTTCTGTTCGCAATTTGTATATAAAGACTGGGTCTTTGCCATGATAAAATTAACTTCTCCTGATGCATACCGGTATATAAAGAAAAGCCCAGGATTGTACGCCGTAAATTGTAATCCTAAAAACTCCTTTAAAAATATATTGAAAGATGTGGAAAACATCCCTATCTGTTTACACTCTAAATAGGAATGTTTTGATGTCTCAAAAGTTCTTGCAAAAGAAACAAATATCTTTCCTCCTCCGTCTTTTCCATAGATACTGCCCAGGGTAAGGGTATTTGTCACTTTGTTGATTAATTTCGCTTCCTTAAGTATTATATCGCAGGAGAAGCTGTTGACCGCAGCGTTTTGGAAGGTGCCATACCATCACAGGTATCTTTTAAGAAATGCTAGTTCTCCATCGTGATTTTGTTTGCTTGTCCTTGTATGAAAAGTGTCAAGGGGAATTATGCCAAGAACGATTTCCATTCCGGCTGTTGGAGTTGATCTTAGTATGTGGCACATTGATAACAGTACTTCGTTGTAAGGAGTTTAATATCTTTATGGT
>CP045891.1:33937281-33960258 GCA_013387185.1 Caligus rogercresseyi
AAAAAACCCACTATTATGGCAACATTTAGAAAAAGCTCTCATCCCGAAATGTACTCTAATGTGCTTTATTTAATTCAGACACGGAAAAAGAAAAGAAGTTGTTTTGTCTTAATTACAAGTTCTGTTTCCAGCAATTTGTTCCTCCAAAAGATTTTTAAACATATCATTAAAAAGTTTATAAAATACAATACCAAACATAAAAGCAAAACAGCTTCTAACATTTGACTTTACTCAAGAAGAAATTATTAAAGCGTGCTGAAGATAAATATTTACAATTACCAGGTATTCCAAGTCATTTAAAAAAGTTGATAGATTTGTTGCATCGACTATTGTAAAATCCCACGAATGAAGTCAAAATACAAGGCATAAATATTTAATAATTTTAATACACAATTCAAGATCAAGGCTATAAAAAATAATTGATACCGACTTTTTAGATTAATATATTTATTCAAATATATCCCACCTTTATGTCTGTATGCAAATATGTTAACATTTTAGAGGTCTATAGAATAAATATTTTTATGTGGTGTTGATTACTTGTAAATTAATTAATCAAAATAAACATAGCCGTAATAAAATTTTATTTGTTTGTAGGATATTAATTCATGCATATTTTTTTTTTCAAATTTCGGCCATTTTTATGTGTAGAAAATAAATACGAATGTTTTTGATTTTTGATGTCAAGAAAATAAAGTAGTTTTTAGTGATGTTGTTTTGCTGTAAATGAGTTGTATTTAATGAAAAAGTTAATAGAAAAAAAATAAATGATGTTCTAATTAAGACAAATATTAACTTTAAATATTAAAATATGGTAGTCGAAAAATTACTAACAAATCGAAAAAAATATATAGGCCATAGTTACAAACAGATTATTATTTTCGAATGTACCAGTTTTTTGGCCTACTTCCGGTAAATACCGGAACTTTGATCGGAGGGGGGAGTTGTTTTTTGAGCTGGAGAAGATTTTTTGAGCTATTACCAATACCAAAACACAACTTGTGATCCATGATAATTTGGGATCAGACGAGTTTGTAAGAAGACCGCACATCCTTATGAATAAATTATTTCATTTAGATCAATGTTTATAGTAATGTCGTCGGTAGTTTGGATCACGGCAGCGAAAGTTTCTTGAGTGAAGCTTATTTTGTGAGGTATATTCACTTACTTAATCAACATTATGGAAATAAGAAAGAAATTGAACTTTTTAATAGTTTAATGACAGAGGCTTCATCCATGAGTCTCATTTTCAGTCCTGAGGAATGTATTTTGCAATTCACAATGACCAGTCAGTACTAATTATGGACCAAAATAAAATTGCTTTTCAATTTTAAATATATTAATAGTTTAACAATTGTTCTTTAATAAAATCATATATGCTGGGCTTGAAGTAAGGATGTTTAAAAATTCAATTCCGACGAAATCAGAACAAAGTTGAGAAAGACAGTAAATGGACATTGAATTTTTTGTACTCCTCAAATAAGCAATCGTCGGAAAATTATTACTTCTCCACTAAAAACACGAATCACTCATAACAATTATGATGCTCTTCTACGATAGCTTCATTAACTTAGAGAACCAGGCTGATGTCGTAGTTTTCAATATAGGCTTGTGAATTTTGATGGGTATTATTTTGGGAGATTAGCGAAAATATAGACGCTTTATTGATTGAGGGCTTTAAATAACATTTTTGGAGCTTCAGCTCAATAATGCCTGAGCTTTCGCATACAATGTCATCCTTGTGAAAATGAAGAAAACAAAACCCTTCAATACTTAGAAGGCGCTATAATCCAATTGCTGCCCCGTGGAATGGTTCTAAGCGAGTCACTTTTTGAGGATTCATCCAGTGGGATATAATAAAGAGATAACTTTGCAACGGCTGGTTTTCCATCCTATCCGGAGTTACACTAAGGAACAAAGTATTTATCATTTATAATCTGAAATACAGTTACTAATACCTTATTCGAATAAATGAAGGGGTGTTTTACTTAACTCTGCTCCAAATTAGAACGTAGAGGATACAGAAAAGTACAAAATTACAAGCCATTCACAAAATCAATATAAATATATATATTAATTCAGATAATTGGTCGAAGCACATGAGTTATTATTAATGGACTAAGCAAAAAATACGCTGTTTACTAGAATAATGTGCGGAGAGAATGAACCAAGCCTTATCCTGCAAGGTTTGTTATTCTTTTTTAACGCGTGTGCGTTCCAGGCGATTATTAGAAATGTTGTAAAATTGAAAAACCCTTACTATTCATTGATAACAAACAAACGTTTTTTCCGCATTTTCTATACTTTGATCTTTTTATGCCTTCTCAAAACATTGCTGAAAACACATAAACATATAGTAATATCCATATAACTTTGTTATGACTTATTATGACAAATTACACATCATTTGATGTATGTATGTATGTATATCAGTCATTAATTATATATATAATTAGTACTTGAGTCTCTTAGGTATCAGAGAGTAGAAAAGGTAGGTGCATTAGGACAAACGACCTAGAACTCTATTTACATACATAAAATTGGAGCAAGGCAATTTTGGGTTGAGTAAAGATATCATAATATGAACAACTTGATTTATGAGAGCAGATACCTCCCCCCCCCCCCTTTTTTAAGCGAGCTGAAATACTTTATGTGAACTTAACTACTCATAGTCGCCTATAGGCTTATGCTAATTCTTTGTATTTATAGGCTTACAGAGTGGAACTAGTTTAATGATGATAGCAATAAGGCTTTTAGCAAAAATAAAATCTGAAAAGCCTTGGATTTTACTTTCAATGAGGTTGATTCATATTGGCCCACTCTTCCGAGAAGTCGATCCTGAGCCCTCTACATTGAGCGTTTTCACTGACCTAACTTTTTTTCCACAGTATTGATCAATTTCTTTGGAACTATAAAAAGTCTGACAAAATTTTATCCAAATTGATAAATACTCGTATGTATGTAGATGCGACACATAAGTTACTCCAGTGAAAGTGTTTATTTCTATGTATATATATATACGAGGCTGTTTCGGATAAATATGCGGGAAAAAAATATAATTTCAATTATAAGGAAAACAACTTTAACAAATATTTTCCACATGACTTCCGCCGATTCGAATACATTTCTCCCACATTTCAACCCACTTCCTGAAGGCCTCACGGAACCCGTCTTCCGGGATGGCCCTCCCGACCTGGGTCCACTTCTTCTGGACGCTCTTGTCGACGATCTCCACGCCCTCGAGCATCTTCTTCATGACGGGGAAGTAGAATAAGTCTGAGGGGGCAAGGTCAGGAGAGTAGGGTGGATGATCGATGACCTTGATCCCCTTCTTGGCTAAGAACTCCTTCGTGCTATTTGCCGTGTGGCACGGAGCATTGTCGAAGTGGAAATACCAGTCTCTTTTGGCCATTTCAGGTCGCTTCTCCTTGAATTTCTTTAAAAAACATGTTCATGACATCCTTGAACACAGCCGCCGTGACAGAGGTCCTCATCGGGAGATAGTAGTGGAAGATCACGCCGCAGTTGTCGAAGAAGCTGAGAACCATCTGTTTCTTCCTTGATTCTTGACGCTTGAACTTCAGGGGCGGGTTGGAGCCCTTCGGGAGCCATTGAGATGACCCTCGTTTGGACTCAGGAGTGAAGAAAGACACAGAGGTTTCATCCATTGTCACAATCTTGTCCAGAAACCCCAAACCGAGCTCAAAATTGAGTTTCAAGAAGGCTTGTGCGCACCTCACTCTCTTCATTTTGTGATCCTCTGTGAGCATCTTGGGGATTCATCTTGCTGACTTGATTAAGAGCCCAAGATCGTCATGGAGGACGTGGAAAATGGTGTTGATCGACGTCTCGAACTTGATAGCCAGTTCCTCCATTGTCACCCGACGGTCAGCCTCCTCGTACACCCTCACAGCCTCAATAAAGTCGTCGGTACGGACCTTCCTCCTCCCGTTCGTGCTCCTCTTGTCTGAAGAGTCCTTCCCAGCCTTAACTAATGCTGAAATGCAGTATATTTGGCTTTGGGAGATGCTGTTGACTTCAAAGGCCGTGTCGACCATGGTCTTGATCTCCTTGGGAGTCTTTCTGGCCTTGGCGAGGTCCTCGACGAGCTTGTGTATGCGCGACATTTCTCTTTTTTGAGAAAATTTGACCCAATGTTACGAAATAACAAAAACAAAAGCTTGATTTTCTTAAAAAATAAAGTTCTAAACCGTTTTGATACATAAGAAAGAAATCAATCTAATTTGTCTGAGCTTTAATTTAAGCCTACAATTTAGAAGATTGATGCAATATTTTGGAAGATATAAACTGATTCGCATCATTATCCGAAACAACCTCATATATATATTAAGTCCAAGCTTGCCACTTATTTTTTAATAAAAGTCTTCATCATCCCAATGTTTGCTGATTGTATTGTAAATTTATAATGTGCGAGTCGCATATATCAAACAAAAGCATTTACATATGTAACAATACATAATAATAACATTCAAAATAGTTTTCATTCTACGGGCAAAGCAATGATGAATACTTTTGAGTGAAGCAAACTTAAGGGTATCAAATCATGTAATTGAATTAAAACGCATTCAACTACAAAGAGATATACTAAACTATGTTAAATTCTTTCATAGATGCAAAATGACTCATATGTTGCACAATCCATATATATATAAGGACAAATATATACACACAGACACATATATATATATAAACATGTATATATATACTATTTTTCTAAGAAAAGTTACATTAGGAGTGTTCGTATAAAAGTTTTTAGTTTATTATTGTTTCTTGGCCAACCTCTTAAAAACAACTTTTATGACTGTTGCATATAGATAAAATGAAATACATTGTTTTCTGTAAAAAAGCACAAAGTGGATTTCCAATGAAGAACTCAAAATAAGGGTTTCTTGAACCGAACAATTTATTTAAAAAATTAAGTTATTGTAAAGCCTTCCTCTTCCAGTTATAAATAAAACAATTTCGATCAAGGAGAATGTCTTTACCTTAAATTATAAGAAACATTTCCTACGATTCATACTTACACAAAGTAATGTTTGTATCCACTATGATTAAATTTTATATTTATGTTGTACGTATATTTGTGAAACGAGTGGGTAAACATCTACCGTCTTTGAAGTCACAACTATATATATATATATATATATATATATAATACAACTTACAATTTCATAATAAACACTAAGAAGAAAACAACAAACAAATAAAGACCTTATATTATATGTAAGTGTAGGGTATATAAGCTTTATCGGGATCCAACAGTGCCTTTTTAATTACATTTTTTTTTTTTTTTGGGGTTAAAATATATATTTATTATTCTAAAAAAATATAGTGAAATACACAATAACATAGAAAACAAATATATAAATATAAAAATCTAAAGACAGTTACGTTAAAACAAAAACATAAATGAACATTGTAATTCAAAATTACTGTCTAAAGAAAAAAAAACCTAAATATATAATATGCACCTAAAAAACAAAACAAACTTAATCTCTATTCAATCTGTAACGGCGGTGTCTACGTATGGTAGATTTGATGATATTGAGGTATTGGAGGGAATTGGAGGGAATGAACCTTATTAGGTCACCAGCACATGTCCACGAAGATGCAGAGACGCTTGGAATTTTAATTGCCATAGCGCAATACCGAGCAGCTGTCCCAATCATTATAGCTCTGAGGTCTTCAATTTTTATATACGAATGATTTGTCAATTTCTTTGCTATTAAAGATTTTATGCTTAACAGCGAATATTCAATTGCCTTATGATGAGATGCCAGCTTCTGTTTTCGCCTGAAGGGTCCAAACAAGATCGATGCCTTAATGATATTGGAGTCGATATCTTCTTGCGGAAAGACATTTAATTGAATAAAATACCTCACAGTCCTTAAAAAATGACAATCTACAAAAGCGTGTATTATATTATTGTATAGAATGCCACAATTATTGCAAGGATAAAAAATTTAATGAGCCGAGTCGAGATTTGAAATTGAGCTGTAAATTTGGACCCATCAGCAATACTCCAGGTCGAACACGAAATTCTTTTTTTCCATGAGGAAGGAAGACTAAAAATGCTTAAAAACTTACTTATTATTTCTTTTTCTTCATAAAACTTCTGCCTGTCAAGATTCAATTTTAAAAACCACGGCATTGTAGGGCACATGGTTTTGAGAGACCTCTGAAGAGGAAACCTAAATCTACCTTCTGCGAAAATGGAAGCTGCCCCCACGTCGTGGATTGTAATAATTCCATTCACAAGAGCTGTTTTTTCTAAGGATGAGGGATCACCAAATCTATTAATAAAAGGTCGGACACCCCTGTTTTTGTGAATAATATCAATCGAAGAGTCTGATAAATATTCCGGGGTAGCATGCCATATAATTTTTTGCATCGACGCAAGAAATGGTGAAATTTTTTCCAAAACTTCATTAGTTAAGGGGGTACCTAAGTGTAGCCAAGAATAGTACTCTGAAGAAGTATATAAAAGTCGCCACTCTTTGTCAGGAAAAACTCCTAACTCCCCTACAATCTTTTTATAATATTTTGGAATTATAAATCCCAACTGGCACAATCCGCCGCCAATCCTGTCTTTTGGACGCTTCAGAGAAGGAATATAGCTTTTGTGGAAGAGGGAGTGAAGCCATGCATCTTCCTCAGCTATTGCAGACTCAGCTAAAGACGGCAAAGAGGTTGCTTTATATAAAACAAGAGGAATTATACGACAATTATATAGATCAATACGGGTTTGTAGAGCAAGATTTCTCCACTGACGTATCTGTTTATAAATAGTTATATTCAACTTTGTCCAATTATTTCGCGACGCACCTGTTCTTGTCCATTGTATCCCCAGAACATTAATAGCCTCTTCAACTTTAAATCCATTAATTTCCATACACTTTTCGGGAAACCAGGATCCCAAAGGTAGTATGGTTGTTTTATTTTTGTTTATGGTAAGTCCTGATATGTTCGAGAATTTGTTGAAGAAGGACACAAGAACGTTTATACGAGCAATAAGTTGCCTTGCAGATGAAGCTTCAATAAACAAAGTAATGTCATCCGCATAGAGATCTATTAGATGCTTTTTTCCATTGAAGGAAACTCCAAACCCCCCATATTTCCTTTTTAGCGCTCGTGTAAGTTCATCTATAGCACATATGAAGAGAAGTGGAGCCATAGGACAGCCTTGTCTGCAACTTTTTTTTAATAAAATTGGCTCACTGTTTTTGCCATCTAAAGAAATGATAGAAGAGCCATTGTTTAATAAAGCTCTTATGGGATTAAAAAAATGTCTAGGTAGAAGTTTTTTTATCGAATTTAAAATATGGCCATGGTTGACGGAATCGAACGCTTTTCTAAAATCAATAGCAATCACTGCACCAAATTTTTGACTTCTGTTGAGGGATTCAGTAGCTGCAAGAATGTTTCGCGATATGTCAGTGATTTTTCTTTTCTTGAGGAATCCTTTTTGTTCCTCTGAAATTTTTCTGTTTAAAATAGGTTCTATTTGTTGAGCTAAAATTCCCGATAAAATTCTATAAGCATAGTTTAAAACAGTGATAGGCCTCCAATGATTAAAATCTGTCCCATCACCTTTTTTTGGTATAAGTGCAATCCTACCTTTGCATAACGATCGCGGCATCCTACCCGATTTTTCCATTATCTCGCCAATAGCTAAAAGGTAAGGAGCAACTTCCTTAGGAGCAAGAGAGAAGATAGGCCCAGCTAAGCCATCCGGGCCTGACGATTTTGAATCTGTAAAATGTTTTTCTATAAAATTTTCTATTATTTGTATTGTAAAAACTTTAGTCTTTGATGATTTTTTCGGTTTTGGAAAATCTACTCGTTGACCACCTAAAATATCTGAGAAACGAAGATGGAAATAGTCTAAAATATCAGTAGATTTAGAAATAGTTATATTATTAACAACAATCTTCCGTATGATTGGAGCAGAACCAGTATTCGTTCTGGGCAAATACTTTATCCTCAGGCTATGATTTGATTCATATTGCTTTTTCTTTAGCATTTCTGACTCCACAATGTCAAAGATTCTATAGGAATTGAAAAGATCAGAAGAAAATTGTTTAATAAAAATAGAGGAGCTGTTCAGAAGACTCTCAATTTCACTCTGAAGTTTTGCAGATCTCTTCTTAAAAGATTTAATAAACCTTTTGACCGTTTTAGTAGCAATTTGAGCGAGAAGTGAGTATGCATTTTTTGGGGTAATCATACCGTTATTTTTCGAGAAATTTTGTTTAAGATTATTTATAAAGTCATTATCACCAAATATCCATCTTGGAACATGTAATTGGTTTTTCCTTGGCACATAGCGCAACGTAATAGTAATCATTTTGTGGTCGGAAAATGGTTCAGCTCTATAGCAAGCGTCTTTAATATTTCTTACTAAGATGTTAGAAATTAGTGCCAAATCTATTCTAGAAGATTTATTGCCACTACTCCATGAGATATTATCCTTCGGATTGAATTTTTTGGTTAAGTCCACAAGCCGTAGTTTGTTTATTAGTTTCAAAAGAATCGCAGAATTGGGGTAAAGATGTGTGGGTTCGTCAATATCTACATTAAAATCGCCAATCATTAAAAGAGGCATATCGCCGTCATTTTGGGCGTTTAAAATTGACTGGAAAAACTTTGAAGATCGGATATTGGGTCCGTAGATATTAAATATAGAAAATGTGCATCCAGAAGGGTTAATGATTATTTGATGCCAATCACCCTCATCGATATATTCTTTGACAAATACTGGCCTCGATAGTTTTTTAGTAATGAACGTCAGAACTCCCCTCTTGCCAGACCCGGAGAAAAACTGGTGGAACATATTGGGAAGACATAAGTTGCATGACTCAGAGCATGTTGAGGAGGTGATCGTTTTTATGTCTTGCAGACATAAAATTTCAGGCTTTAAAGATACCAAATGTTTCATTAGAGCATGTCGAACGCGGCGGTCTCTTCCTCCTCTTATGTTAAGCGATATAATTTTCGACAAGCCAATATTTGTGCAAAGTTCATTTGTTGTATTCAAGAGGAAGAAATCTGTTATTCTAGACTGGTTCATGGTCATTACGAGTCTTTTTGTTTTGGTTTATATCAATTTTTTCCACTGTGTTTTGCGAATCGAGTCTGTTTCTTTTACTATTTGATTGCGATCTTGTTCTACCTACCAAGATTGCTTTGTTAGTCATAGATGGCTTCTTAGACTTTTCCGTAGCTTTTAGATTGTTTGTCGAAGAGATTATTTCAGTATCAGAGTTGGGGTTTAATATTTCGTCATTAGAAACTACATTATTAGTCGTCTCTTTAGAGGTAGCTATTGCTTGCTTGTTTACGATATATTATATTATTATAATTTTTTTTTTTATCTGACAAGAAAGTTTATATACTTTCAACTCTTCAATTAAAGTATAAATGTTTGTAAAGGAACAAAGGGGCCCAAAGTATCAATTTAATACCTTTTCAGAATCAAAGAAAGCTCACTGTCAATGTGTTCAATTTTAAATGTTGAGATTCTCCTCACGAAAGGTGAAGACCAAATACGTTTTACAAATCTTTGGATTGAATTAATTAGTTGGGACATCTATAATATTAATTAGTATCAATTCCGTTGTCATATATCCAATCAATAGACAAAAAATATTATATTGAAACATGTTACAAATTCATATTGTGCCTTTTATTTTATAAATCGGAGGAGATATTTCTGTTCAAATAGTAAAAATAAGGTGTATATTAAGAGGATAAGAGAAAGAGAATAACAGACACAAATTAAATATCCTAGAAAATGATAACATTGACTATAAAATCTTTTTTTAAGAGGAAGTATATAAACTACCCATTCCTTATTTTGTCTTTTACTTCAATATTTCAGCAGAATGTTAAACGTTACAATTATGGGATTTTAGACTGGTAAACTCGACTCAATTGATATACTTTTATAAATTTCCTAACGTAATTGCAGATAAAATGAAAAATTTAGAAAAAATCCTTAATAGTCTTTTTTTAGATTATATATTTTTCCCTTCGTGAAAGTCTTATGCATTTTTATTATTCACCAAGACCAAATTTGATTTTGTCTTTTTAGCCGCTTAATATCTAGCTGTAATAAAAATGGATAACATTAAGGATCCACCCTGTGACTCATTATTTGTATAATTACAAATCAATAGCCTTAATTACCAGGGCAACATTATCATTACTTAATCTCTTAATTGTGCGCCTTAAACCATTCATATAACTTTTAATCCCTAAATTGATTTTATTTTGATACATACATTTTACTCATAGAAACAAATTGAGCCCAAGGTAATCCTGCATTTTATACCAATCAAATTACTACTTAACCTAATTATTGTAAATCGATATCCTGATATACATCACGTTGTATTCATGAACCATTTTTGAAAATGAGGAGAAATACTATTTACGATATTCAATTAATTCGTATGTTGTCTCCTGTAAGCTCAAACATAAGAAGTAGTTCTTTATTCAGCTGTTTTAAGTAGTATTCCTGGAATCGGAGGTTTGCAGGGGATGTAGTTTGATATTTTCTTTCGTTGTTAAATAAGACAATGACCTCAAATATATATATATATATATTATTTACATATATATAGATTATATTACATTAATATATATATATATATATATATATATATTCCAGTCAAACATAAAAAGACATTAAGTACATTAATTAAGAGCAATATTAATATGACCTTAGATGAAAGAGTTTACCATTAATTAAACGTGGATTGAAATAATGCATATAAATATTGTAAGCTAAGTTGTAGTATGCAATTATAAACTAAAATGTTTGTCTATATATTTATTATGTGTATTCACAACCTAGAAAAGCCAACTTACACAAATCAAAAGTTTTTTCCTTAATTATTCCAAGAAATGAAAGGAACAACAATACCATATATAAAAAGGGTTAAAAAATCTGCTTATGATATGAGAAGGATATATTTCATTTCTGGGGGATATATATATATATATATATATATATATATATATATATATATATATATATATATATATATATATATATATAGTGTGTGTGTGTGTGTGTACTTCAAAACATTGACTGAATTTTTGAATTTATATTTTTGTCCGTATTTTAACTTTTAAATATTTTTTCATACTAAAACTTTTTGAACAGATTTTGTGAACATTTTCATTCAGTTCGGTCATCCATGGTGAAAATCAGTACCTCCAAACGGCGGTTGAATCCTTACAATAGTTAAGGATTTACTTCAAGATCAAGTTAAATCATAATTTCACGATGGCAGCCTTGAAAAAGACCTTTAGGATTGGTTTATCTGGTTAGTTTACTCTTACAATATTCAATACATAGCAAAAGTCAACAGATTCACATCTGGTGAAAATGGTGGCCTTAAGTCTTTGGGTGAAAACCATTCATAAATTCGTTGAAGAACTTCTGTCATTTGTTTTGAGCCATGTCAGTAGCATTTACTTCAGCTCCTTGTCTCCTAACCTATCCAGAGGAAAAAATATATTTCATTTGCATTGACAAATTTGATGGGGCATAAAAAAGTCTATCGTCATGCATTCTGTGACAACAAATTACCCTCTGCCCTCACTAGGTATATTTCAGATAAAGGAATGAGTGCTGTTTTTGAACAAAACGTCTATGGAACTGGCAAACCAAGAGACACAAAAACAGTGGTCAAGTTTTTACTGCAAACTGCTAAATGTAAAATATAACATAAATCCGTTTATTTGTGCGTTGGGGGGATAACATTTTTATATCGTTACTGTTAATAGGCCTTTGTTATCTGCCATTAACATTTGCATACCTCATGGACTGCTAGACAGTTCCCAGAATTTTCGTAAATTACCGAGTTTAATTCAACGATCCTACATGTTTCGGAAAATTGCACCATGCCCCATATATACTCTCAAGAAAAATAGCCAATATTTACTTTGAGTCCAAGTTTTCTTCAGGATGTATTTGAGCACCAAAGACTTCCTTACTATATTTTAAATTTTGATGTTGAGCCATATATTAAGTGTGCTTCTGGAGCTCAGGCCCGGCGGGTAGGGTGGGTTTGGGGGGGAGGCAGGCCCCACCCACGAGTGACGTGGGCCCGATTTTTTTATGAATGTGCCAACAACAACTGTAGGGCCCCCAAACAGCCTGGGCCTGCTGGATCTTTACTTACGACAACTTGTTTTGTGTATTGGTATCTTCTCCAAAACGTCGGTATCGAATTAATTATTCAAGCCACTACATAACAACCCAGGTTTCAAAGAGACTCTAAGAGGGGCATCACTCTTTTATGCAATGTCAAATTTGTGATCTGATGTAAGAAATTTACAGCAAAATGTATTTCCTGTCAAAAGGGAAGCCTTTGAAGTCATCAAAGCCCATTTTTGCCTTCGATCCACGATAAACTACTAACAAAAAAACTACTTTTATTATATATTTTCTTTCATTCAGTTCATTTAAAAAAACAAAAAAACAATTTACTTACGTGTAAATAAGTAAATAAAGTTAATAAAACTTGAAATGAATACATCATTTGTTATTTTTCATTCGATGGAGTTGTTTAAGAAGTAAAATATATATCAAGGGAAGAACTTTTCTTTTCTTTTGAATCATATTAGAAACCTTTATAAGAGGAAATTTCAAGGGCAAACATTAGATTGAACTATTTGTTTCCTTTTTGGTGGTATAAGCATTTTAAAACAATGCAAGGGACATATAATACATTTCATATTTTTATACCAACATTATGTTGTCTAAAAAAAATATTGTACTTTCTATTGTTTACAAAATAAAGATGAAATAACTTTTCTGGATCGAGCTTACTGTACATAACAATAACAAATTAGTTAAATTATTGTTTTGAAATAATAATTTGGCATGCTTTTGAATTTTATTTAGAAGGCTCTTTTGCGTGGCTAAATAACCTATTATGATTCAGCAAAATTAAAAAAATAAAATTTATAAGGTTATTATATTATTCATGTACTTACTATAGTTTTACAATTTGTTTTGCCCTCCATAAAAACAAAATTATAGTCTTATTTTTTATTTTGCTGAGTATCTAACATAATCTATTTTTTAAATTTACTGAATCTAAATGATTTATTTTATTGTTATTAAGCCAATTATTTCATATTTCAATTTGTTTCTAGAATAACTGGACATGCTCTATATGTATTCGCCGTCGGGCTAATAGGGAAAAGGGCAAAGGACCGACGAATAGTTCTTAAAAGCGCAGCAGAATCAATTGGACCGCAAAAAACCTGAGAGCCAATGCACTTCCCAGCCTCCGAGGGTTTTGCGTTACTTCATCCTTAGACGAAGATAATGCTGAAGCAAGAGGCGGCGGGGGTCTCGTCGTACCCGCCAATAGCGCTCGCCGGCACAGCACGGGCAACGCCGTGGCAGATGCAGCCATCAGTGCAGTGGCTGCTGCTGCGGCCTCCAAAGGGAAGATTGATCCTAAAATATCCTCCAAATTACTGAAACAAGATGGGTCCAAGACTATTCGTAGACCCTCTACAGCTGCACTGACTTCTGGAATCCTTGGCCCCTCACCATCTCCTGCACAGCCACAATCACAACCTTCTTCTCAGAAGCGAGCCTTAGGAGTGTCCCCCAGCTATGCATCCAACCCTGGCGTTGTGGTTACTCATCATGATGAGGAGAGGGGGAAGAAAATGGGGACCAAGGCCCCAGCACGATCCTTGATTGGGCATGCACGGAGCGAATCCCAACTTGCACCTCAACATCACATGAAGAGACGCTCATCCGTAGCAATATTAGCCTCTGCAGGCCAAAGAGAGGTTAAACCTGTTCTAGGGAGAACAATTTCAGACAAGAGTCTTAGAATAGACTCCAGCGTTCTCCTTGGCTCTAGCAATAATAGCATAAATCGTAAATCCGAACTCTGTGCTCCGGTTTCATCGTTTCGACGTCACAGCGGAGGTACCTTGGACCAAGCCAATATCCCAAAGGATAGGACTCGGAAGTCTTCCTTACAAAGATCGCAAGCTCAGAGGAGTCCAGCGAGGTTATAACATCGGATACATGCCTTACTACTCAGGCTCCTTTGCAAGACTTCAGGATGATGAAAATGCCTCATGTAAGTTTCTATTTCTGTTAAAACAATAACTTTCTAAAACAACTTATGATCCATTGGCACGCCAAAGAAGAAGGAAAAAAAATATAACTTTTCTTGATATTGCTCAGAGAAACTTTATACATATGTATGTTCTCATAAGTAGTATTCAGCATATGAAAAAACCAAAATATACAACATTGTTTCCTTCATTTTCTCTTCCTCCTCCTTTTACTGATCTTCATAGGTATGCCATGTACATTGTACATGTACATAAATACCTATGGCAAGAGCCAATTTTATACAAGTATATTACATTCAATTATCTCTACTTACTTACAACTACCTGCATAATTTAGAAATATTATAAGTAATCTTCTGAAAATCATGACTATCCATCTTCATTCGACGTTTCTTTGAAGCATATATCATATTCTCTTCTTTAGAAAACATATAATATTACTACTACTAATAATAATAATCCGTAATTTCCCAAGAAAGAAAAATATCCTTATTGATTACATGACATGCCTTGGTGCACATTAATTATAACACTACCGACCGAGGGAGTGACTGAGTTGGAAATTTGCATGCTCTCACAGGGTTATTATGTAGGGAAATGTGGGGCTTTATCGGCAATTTTACTGATTAAATGTAGGCCATGAGCATGAGAAATAGGGTGCTTTCCTCTCTAATGCCTCTTGTGCATTCCTGAACACGATGATGATATGACTGCGTAAATAATAGGTTATAGTGTTTTTATAATAATCCCACCAAATGATCGTTCAAAAAAACTCCTTGTATTCCTCAGATCCATCCAAATATAATAATATATGTGAAGGTATACCGCTTTTAAAAGATTAAAAACACTTATACTTAGAATTGCAAATCGCATGCAATGAAAAATATATACTTAAAACCCTATGGAATAATTACTTCCGCCGAAGAGGTATTGTTACCTCCGCCGAAGGAGGTATTGTTTTCAGTGGCGTTTGTGGTTTGTTTATTGTTTTGTCAGCAGGATAACTCAAAAAGTACTGAACGGATTCGAATGAAACTTTGTGGAGTTGTTGGAAATGCAAAAGAAACAAGTGATTAAATTTGGCATCTTTAAGTGCTTTTTTAATATGCAAAATGAGCACAATACTACTACTAATAATAATGAAATGGGTCTCTATTCAGGAGTAGGAAGAACAAACGCTAAAAAAAGATTCATTGACGTATTGTTGTCATATATCAGCTCAGGACTATGTTAACCCAGTGACGTAGCTTAAACTTCTTCCGTCTTCCCATCTCTGAGTGCTTTTTAATATGCAAAATGAGCTAACAGAGAGGAAACAATGATTGAGATAGAAAATCGGGCGTGTGAAAGGGAGAATGTTGAATAGGAATGTTGTGGGGATCGGCGGAGGTACACACTCTCTGAGTGTATATATGCCTCTAGTTTTCACTGGCGTTGGTTTGTTGGTTGGTTTGTTTGTCAGCAGGATAACTCCAAAAGTGCAGAACGGATTCGGAGGAAACTTTGTGGAGTTGTTAGAAATGCCAAAAGGAACAAGTGATTAAATTTTGGCATTTCTGAGTGCAGAATTAAGATGCAAAATGAGCTAAATACTAATAAATATTTCAAGCTAGCCTACTCTGCCAATAGATGCTGTGAAATCGGGTGCCGGGAGCGTCTTCCTCTCGGAATTTCCGTCGAGGGGAACCCTCCCCCGTCCCTCTACGCCGCCCCAGTCGTGAAAATCCGCCTCGGAAGGCTCATAAGGACCCGTGACGGCGGAGGTTTGCACTCTCTGAGTGTATATATGCCTCTAGTTTTACAATGCATTTTAACCTAATATAATTTAAAAATCTGCAATAGATAGTTCTGTGTCATGATTTTTTTTATAGATTTCGATTATGTTGTGAACAACTAGTATTTTCAATCAACATTTATTTTCAATAAGCATTTGAAAGCTCTTATCTTTCAAAATAAGCCATATTTAATACAAGTCAATATAGTTATGCAAACGGCATCATTTTTCTGATAAAAATCGGCTGCGTTAAATTTGAGCTGTTTGATTATACGAGTATATTCCATATTTTAAATAAGTGTATCCCTAAAAGTTTAAAAATCAGGACGTTGGAGTAGACACACATATATATCTTTCAACGTAAATATATTAACGTTAAAAATAGTTAGCATATATATAAAAAGATTGATTTCAGAATTGACAATAAATATAAGGGATTTTCAAGAATCAAACAAAAATGCAAATAACTTACTTTTTGTCTCATATTTACTTTTTATAATGGTTTCAGTTACTGTTGGAAGCAGTACGTCATCTATACCTCAGGACATAGCTCGAGAGCTTGACCTTTTGGCAATTCGTGGAAAAGAAGAACGACGCTCCTCATTTGAATCGGCAGTGTAAGTTAAAATTTTAATCAATAATATTTATTTACTTCATCCTTCCTTCTGCTCAATGGTTGACATTTATCATCCTTTTAACTTTGAGGGGTTATATAATATGGTAAGATAACTCTACAAATAATCAGATTTAAGTATATTTTTTTCCCCGTCGAAAAGTAGTTTTTCAAAGAGAATATTTTGTTTACAAGCATATATTCAATTCACTAACTATTCTTTTCAACCCTATGAAACTATTTATTGTTGATTGTAGATGATAATCCCACTACTTAGGGTTGAAAATCGGAGAATAATTTCGATTTTCTCTTTTCACATATGACTTTTATTAAAGAATTAAAGATTTAAAATATCGTCAATTTTTTTGTTCTCGGTAATTATCCTATCTTGAAATGCGTAGGTGGATAAATCTGCGTATCAGGAACCATTTTTTGACTATATGGTTCGATAGAATTGCATCTGACAGAATATAAATAATTATAATAGCATTAAAATTAGTCTATCGAACCTAGGATCTTATCAATGAGGTAGACCAAAAATGACCATCCCCTCTCGGGATTCGAACCTGCGCCCCCAACATTGAGAATTGGACACGCCTAAACAGACACGGCTATCGCACTCCTTTTTTTGTTTTAAATATATAGTCTGAGCTTGACCCTCAAGGAAATAATAGTTTTGAGGAAACTTAGCCTTTATTAAGAAATGGCTGCACTACCCTTTAACGAATGTCACTTAACAAAATGGCTCTTAAGAAAAAGTATTGTGTATATTATTTGTCATGCAAGAAATGTTTTTTTATTTAAATACAAAATATTTAGCAATATGATATTTGTTGCTGAACTCAAAATAAGTTTATCAATCTATCACGTAGTGAATGAGTACCACGACAAGAGTAGTAAAGACCACGCAAAAAATAACGTGTACGTGGCACCAATAGATATACCTTACATAATACCTATATTTTATCCATAAAGCTCAAATAAAAAAATACCTTTTAATATATGCATTCAATGGGACAAAGCTATGTGCAGCGACCAAATTAAGGGAAAACTTAATTATTTATTACACGCAAAGCAATTATTTCATAATTGTAACTATGCGTTTAAGTACCTTAATTTTTCATTCTCATTGGCCATACTTTCTGTTTGTACTTAATAATTCTTACATGAGTACATGAGATCTGAAGAGTTCCAAATTAGTTTTATTTTTAATTTACCTTCCCAAAAAAAGAGAAATAAACCTTTTAAATTAATAACTCATTTGGAAAATGCCCCCAAAATGACAAGTTATAAATGTTAATTACTATTATACTGTATGTTTAATTAACAAATAAAAGCTATTTTGCAAATGGAACTATTTCAAAGTAGCATTGATATTGAGGACATGAGAGGCGATTAAATCACGGAAAAAATACAACGTGACTTTGATTTCGATGTAAAGACATTTAAAGTTATTTTCCGAAGGGTGTCTGACTCTCAAATCTAAAAATATGTTTTATATACATATATACGAGTATATATATATATATATATCTTTGCAAATGATCATTACTCATTTGCATTTAGTTTATTATGATAAAAGTATTTAAAAAACATCCTTAAATAATCATTATATAGGTCAAAATGAAAAAAAAACTTTTTTGGCATGAGGAAATTTGAATGTATATTTTATCATTTGAAACAAATGAATATGCATTTATAGTTATTGCAAAGAAATTTAGTTTCTTAATTTTCTTAAAAATCCATATCTTATATCTAAATTCTCTAAAAGATATATCTTCACAAAATATACTTGAGAAAATTTTAATATTACTATTCTTTATGAAGTTTTTAATGTTATATTTATGAATATCCTACATGATCTTGTATGATCACAACGGCTATTCTGTTCTTTTAATTGTATATTTTCTATTTGTTCCTTGATTTTTATGTGAGATACAGTTTTTATATTTGGGCAAATCATTACTCAAAAACTCCCTATTGTAATTCTTCTGAATTCCATTAAGGATTTTCGGCTTGAATAGATTTTATATTTGTTCATTTAAAACAAAACAAAAAAATAACAGATGCAAAAATATAATTACTTTAAAAGTTAATGGAATGAAAGCGAGCAAATATAAAATGATCAAAGTTCCACGTTTTGCTTTTTATGATATTTTAGGTCTGATTCAGCCGCCTTGGGTGGAGGTCATAACGGTCAACGAGGGAAGGACATCGACATTCAGGATGATGGTCCCAATCGCAGATACCGCTCTCTTGAAAGATCTGATCAACGTCAAAGATCTTCATCAATAACTAAAGGAGGAGGGCTTGATTCTGTGCGAATAGTGTCAACGACTATGGAGATAATAAAGTGCGAAGCGGTAAGTTCATTTTTAATAAAAGCATCCATAACTACTCCGAAACCTATAATAAGTGTTTTCCAAGCGTAGGAGTCTATTTAAAAAAATCAAATATAATTAAACAATTAAGTTATTATACTCTTTGATATACATATTAGGATACATCATCGCTTTGCATATATTTGTCAATTTTAAATATATTCTATAACGGAAAAGTAAAATTTAATGTGGTATAAAATTACTTTATAGTTACTATAGTTTGTTTGTTTGAGGGAGGATCCAAGAATAACATTTGAGGTCAAGTCTGGAATCCAAGGTGGAATCAAAAACACGGCTATTTTAGTCCATATTCTATAACGCAACACCACTTTAACATATTTTAGTCATTTTACCTCGGGGAGCCAAAGAGGATACCAATGTTACAATTCCTAATAGTCATTGTTGGTACGTGCTTAGCTCTGAAGGATCTTGATTAAATCATTTTTGAGCCATCATTCTCTAAGGACAAAAGAAATCAGGCTCAGCCAAAAAGTTGAGACGTCTAGTCTCATCACTCTGCTGACAAAAACGACACTCACGATTGAGATATTTGTTCAATAATGACTCGTGATGTCTAGGAAAGCCATGAACAGTTATTATCTGTACTTGAATACGTGAAGATTCACGACTTAAATTAATCAATACGCTTAAGGCTCAGGCTTTTGAAACGATAGATTTGTAGTTAATTATTTTTTAGTTTACTCCGAGTTGAACGTTATCCATATCAATATATTTTTTTACTATTTTGGTTAAGTACAATCATATGTACAAGAATTATTACATTATTATTTGTCGATGGACCTCCTAAATGAGGCTAATGATGGTAACTTTTGATTATTACTCAAAATTGATCCTGATCCCTTATTCTGTAACATCATGTTTTTTGTAGTAATAGACATTTGTAAGGAAAAGTCTTACTATTTTCGAGTTCTTATGATATAAGTTATAAATGAAGTATTAAAAGGATCAAAAAAGGATATACCAGCATTAAATATGCAAAGAGAACTCCAGCTTTCCAAAACTAAATAGTATATTTATATATTATTTTTTTCATGTCTAAAAACCTAAGATATAAGTATTTATTTACTTATGGTAAAAGAAACAGTGAAGATACTTTATTTTCACCCTAAAAATATAAAAACATGAAGTAATCTTCTTTTCTGAAACACAATTCTGTATATATAAACACGTGCAAAACTAAATAATATATAGATATGCACATGCATATAAAATACTTAAACTAGATTTACGCTTTTCAACTTCTTAAATGATATATTGTCTATAATTTTGAGGTTGTATATGTAAAAAAGTTATCTCTATTAACAAACATGAAATAGACAATTTAAGTAATCAAAATTTGCCTTTGGTCATCCTTATAAAAGTTTTGATTAAATATATTTGTTTATGTTTATAAAAAGTTGAGAACTCTGTATGTAGATTATTCTTTAATCATTAATATTTGTGATCCATACTATTTCAAAACTGCTTTAAATAATACTATGATGTCATAATTTTTTCATCCAATAAAAAGAAAAAGCTCAAAAGGCTTTGAATATTTAATGGAAAAATGCACTTATTTCTAGGAAAATAAAGAATAAATATATATTTTATATATATTTTTCTAAGCTTCGAACAATCATATTTTAGAACTGCATCATGGTTCATTTATCTTAAATGTGATTCATTGGTTGATTTTGAAGGTTTTTTTGTAACCAAATATAGAGTTAAATTTGCATTCCTTGTAATGATTATTATGATTATTAGTGATCAATATTTAGTGTATCATATATATATATTTATATATATATATATATATATATATATATATATATATATATATATATATATATATATATATATATATATATATATATATATCTATATATATGTGTGTGTGTGTGTGTGTGGGTGTGTGTGTAAAGAACAAAGTCATAATAACACAAATACATCGTTTCATATTGGTTAATATTATTAAAGACAAACTAAGTGAGAAAGAAATAACATTTTTTAAACGAGTTAAACCTTGTAAGAAAATCTTGTATATATAAGTATAATCAATATTTCATGAGCTTGATAATGTATACACTTAAGAAGCATCATTATGTATGCTAGCTTTTATTATGCTGTACATGTTCTATTTTTTATAAAGCTATAATAATGTTAAATTTGCACATACATTACATTATTGCAGCATACTATCGATGTGTCCTTGTTTGTTTCGGAATACATGATATGGGATACTTAAGCATATTTGTTTTTGCAATAATAGGTTGAAAGAAGTTTGCTAAATTCATTATAAAACTAATTTCATAATTAATAAAAAATAGAAGGCTTTGACACTCACATATATGCATATATTATACGAATATATAATTGGTTAGACCTTTTAATCGTATAAAACTTTAACGGCTTCAGTTCTTATTTACTAACAATTTAATCGTGACGCTCGAAAAGTTTGTTATTATTTATTTAGTAAACAAACATATTTAAAACAAGTAATTAACAAAAGTACAGATAACTGGTTAAATAAATAATCTCATTACGTTCGATGAAAACAAAAGCTTATGTTACAAAAATGTGGCAATAATTTTTCTATGGACAATCGTATTGTGTATTGCATGTTCAACGCAATAGATTAAACCAATTAAAGGATATGCAATAGGGTCATAACTTCTTTTTTAATATGATTTTCTGCAGCAAGAAAGACTGAACCTATAATGACCTAACACGTATTGAACATAAGAAGTCAAACAATAATAATTTTGAAACTTGTAGTACTTCATTAATAAGAACAATAAAGACAAAGAAATATTGATGACTTATCTGCCACAAAAAAATATTGCTCATTATTAAAATTGTGCAATGCTCTCTAAATGTGAATACTTATATTTCCTTCTCACAATTTATAAAATATATCATGATTAACTTGGTGTTTGTACAATAAAGTTCATGCATTCTGAATGTTTTTATATATAATATATATATATATATTATATTATATATATAGTATATATATATAGATATAATATAAATGCTAAGCTTCCAGAGTTGTATAAAATCCTAGTAAAGTTTCAAGTACCATCAAGACAGGAAATGTTGCAGTTAATGATGGACTCCTGAATTACCAAAGCCGTATGCCTATCTATTGCAATATGATTGAATGTTTCAATACCTTTTAATCAATAACCAAAGAACGGAAAAGAGGGGTACGCGCATTGCTTTTGAACTGCTCAAGGAAAGCTCCACCAATTGTAGTCTTGTATATCTTCTGTCTCTTCAATTAGAAAGATTAGGTCCCGTTATGGAACTTTCACTAGATTCCTACATCATAATTGCATGTTGGTATCTTGACTATTCTGACTCTAAATGTATTCATTTGACTCCCATTAATCCATATATTTATTTCTTAACCATGACCAACCATTGCTTCAGCAACTCTTCATTCGCGTGAAGATTTGGATGAGCTTTCAATTACACTGTATTTATATGAAAAGCATCAAATGCTTAAAATTAACCCATTGATATTACCAGAATTAAGCATGCAGGCAAAGCTATGTGTGATCCTTCATGCATTATGCCGATATAATGATAAATTCCCCAGGAATTAATCTAGCACAATGAAATCCTTGTCACAAATGACCTTCTCTAGTGTTTTCTGACTATTGCACCGTTTTCTAACTGATATCAAAAGTATTCTTTAATTTTCTGGTCATTTTTTTGCATGAATTCAAAATTCATACAAGATTGATTCATATGATATTTAAAAATAGGTCGTGCGTGAGGTTTTTTAATCAAATATTTAATAAATCAATTATTTTGTGATTTATGGAAATAATAAGAAGTCCTCGCATCATCATTCTACAGGAATAATGGTTTATCAAAAAATTATAATCGTGATATAAACTTTTATCTATGTTGCTATATTTGCATGGAGGTTACAATTAAAAAAATTACTCCTGTTGCCATTAGATTATTTTAAGTGGATCGAGACTAATGTAAAATATTCATTCTATAAATCAATAAAACAAATATTTTTAAATTGTGAATAATTAATTATGAAGATT
>CP045891.1:33968321-33991683 GCA_013387185.1 Caligus rogercresseyi
GGTTTGGCCCGGCTTGAAAAATTTAAGTCCCGACCTGGCCTGGGCTCCAGCGAAAAAAGAGTCGTTTCCTGATATATATATTATATTAGGGTTGTTCTATTTTCAAATGTTTGAAATGTTAGCGACTTTGAGGATTTTCTGTTTCTTGGGATAAAAGAAGACGACATACAAAGTTTGAACAAAATCGGTCAACATTACGAGGTCGCGCAACGAGGTCAAAGTTTTAAAAATTTAGTAAAAATATAGTTTCCGCAAATTCTTCAAAATGGTGGACGTTACAGACTTCAATAAATTATTAATTTAAAGGAAATCTAATTTACTACCAGACGTATGTTTGATGTTTTTTAATAAAACAAAGTTTTCAGTAAAAACAAAGCAAGAAAGGGAGTGAGTATTGTTAGCTTATTTCATAGCTTTTTGTATCAATTAACTTCACTCGCCTGTAGAAGATGACTTGTTCGCTTCAGAGTAAAATAGTACTTTTAAGTTTAGTAAAACTTTAGATGATAAATCCAAAAATGACCTGGTTGCATTCTATCAATTCAGAATTCAGTACAATCTGAGTTTACATCATATGATTCAGAGCCTGTATTGACCTATAAGAAATCGATTATGAAAAAAATAAATAATAATTGGTTTCTTAGATTTGCGTCAAGGTATCCTCTCAAAATTTTACTTTATCTCTGACGCATACATAATCCATTATATGCGTCATTTTGTACGCGAGATAGGCTTTTTTTAATGTGCATATAACTCTACTTATTAAATTGACATGATTTAGTATACCAAAATATTAAAGCTGGTTAACCAAGCTTTCATTTGATATATTGGTGTTCTAAAAATCGCTATACTTTAAGAGATATAAGCAAATACGTACTCCCCCAAAAATTGATCTTTTGATATGAGAATATACGATACCATTGGTAACGCAGTTAGTGTTACCTGGATAGGAAGAAAAAAAGAAGGGAGAGAGTGAGGAAAAATACTCCCTCCCTTCTCTTTCTCTTTCTATCCAGGTTACACTAACTGCCGTACCAAATGGTAATCGTATATTCTCATATCAAAAGATCAATTTTTGGGGGAGAGTACGTATTTGCTTATATCTCTTAAAGTATAGCGATTTTTAGAACACAAAAATATATCAAATGAAAGCTTGGTTAACCAGCTTTAATATTTGGTATACTAAATCATGTCAATTAATAAGTAGAGAGTATATGTACATTAAAAAAACCTATCTCGCGTACAAAATGACGCATATAATGGATTATGTATGCGTCAGAGACAAAGTAAAATTTTGAGAGGATACCTTGACGCAAATCTAAGAAACAAATTATATATTATTTTTCATAATCGATTTCTTATAGGTCAATACAGGCTCTGAATCATATGATGTAAACTCAGATTGTACTGAATTCTGAATTGATAGAATGCAACCAAGGTCATTTTTGGATTTATCATCTAAAGTTTTACTAAACTTAAAAGTACTATTTTACTCTGAAGCGAACAAGTCATCTTCTACAGGCGAGTGAAGTTAATTGATACAAAAAAGCTATGAAATAAGCTAACAATACTCACTCCCTTTCTTGCTTTGTTTTTACTGAAAACTTTGTTTATTAAAAAACATCAAACATACGTCTGGTAGTAAATTAGATTCCTTTAATTAATAATTATTATTGAAGTCTGTAACGTCCACCATTTTGAAGAAATTTGCGGAAAAACTATTTTTTACTAAATTTTTAAAACTTTGACCTCGTTGCGCGACCTCGTAATGTTGACCGATTTTGTTCAAACTTTGTATGTCGTCTTCTTTTATCACCAAGAAACAGAAAATCCTCAAAGTCGCTAACATTTCAAACATTTGAAAAATAAGAACAACCCTAATATTATATATATATATTATAATATAATATATATATATATATATAGATTATATATATATATATCTCTATATATATATATAGTATATATATATATATATATAGGATAGATAGATATATTATATATAATATATAGATATATCTATCTATATATATATATATATATAAGATAATATATATATATTTATATATATATTTATATATACTATATGTATATATAATATATAATAATACCAATAAAATACAATTGAATTACTTTCTGATCAATAACCTGCCATTATAATGCATTCGTACATGAGCGAAACCTTCAAAATTATTGTAAATATTGTGTATAAGAAAGTATCATATACGACAACATATTCTTGAAGGTTCATTTGAAAGAATGATAAGAATAACAAAAATAAGGCCAGTAATAAAAGGCCTTGTAAAAAAATCATATGAGCAACAGAAGGCCATTAATGAAAAGCAGTTTTTTTGATTTTAATATTAAGATTTTTTAATATATACATATTTATTTAAATAACCTGCTTTATATGTAAGCAATATATAATTAGTCGCCCAAAAATGTATGTAATACTAGGCCACTTTAAGGTTATCTTATTACAGAATTTAAGGCGACTCTCAATGTTGGGGGCGCAGGTTCGAACCCGAGAAGGGATAGTCAGTTTTGTCTACCTCATTGATAAGATCATAGTTCGATAGACTAATAACGATATAATGCTTATTCTAGATCCTATGGGTTCAATCGAACCAAATAGGCAGCAAAAAGAGGTTTTACTTATTGATTAAATTCAAAAAAATTGTTTTATATGGGTCCTTATCGAGAGGAAAACTAATCTATTACGACAAAAGTGCAATTCCACTTTAAAATTTCAATCAAAAAACTTTTGAAAGAATAATTACCTCCGCCGAAGGAGGTATTGTTTTCACTGGCGTTGGTTTGTTGGTTTGTTTGTTGGTTTGCAGCAGAATAACTCAAAAAGTACCGAACGGATTCGAATGAAAACTTTGTGAAGTTGTTAGAAATGCCAAAAGGAACAAGTGATTAAATTTTTGGCATCTCTGAGTGAGAATTAAGATGAAAATGAGCTAAAACTAATAAATACTTCAAGTTAGCCTACTCTGCCAATAGATGTCGCTGCGCTGTGAAATCGGGTGCCGGGAGCGTCTTCCTCTCGGAATTTCGTCGAGGGGGAACCCTCCCCCGGCCCTCTACGCCGCCCCAGTCGTGAAAATCCGCTCGGAAGGCTCATAAGGACCCCGTGACGGCGGAGGTTTGCACTCTCTGAGTGTATATAGCCTCTAATTTATACTATTGTAAAAATCCCGTTAGGATTATTTATGTATATAGTTATTTTGAAATAAATTATGCGCCGAACAAACTAAAGAAGATAACAGAAAAAGGAGTCAGAGGCGTATGATTAGATAAATTATATTTATTCATTTTTCTATGAAGAAAGTTTATAATGCCGACAAAATTTTCTTTATAAAATCCAACCAATACGACACATTTATTTGCTTAAAGATAAAAATGGTCAAACTTTAGATGTTGCTAAGAAGAATGACAAAATTCATTGAATTTTTATGGCTAGCGGGCGTATCATTTATTCACAGAAGACAACTAGCAGTGAGGATTTGGATGTTTGGAAGGTTATGAGGATAAGTAATTTAGTGGCGTTAAAATCTATTTACCTGTATTTCACAACTAGAAAAACAAGAAAATTGAAAGTAGCTAAAAAAAACTTACTCCCATAAAATATGAAAAACAAAATGTGTCAAGCTTGATAATTTGCTATAAAAAAAATGGGGATGCATCCATGGTCCCATGGAGGATAAAACTTCTCATTCAAATTGAGATAGGTTAGACATAATTCATAAAGTTTAAGTAAGAAAAATACAATAGTTAAATAAAAAAATGCTATAAATGATACACCAGTATCTTGTTTGTTTGTTTGAGGGTAGAATCCAAGAGTACGAATTGAGGTCGAGTCTTGAAGCAAGGGGAATCGAATTAACAGTCTAGAACATAAAATTTTAACCATGTTGTTTACTCATTCTACCTCGGGAAGCCAAACAGGTACCAATAATACAATTCCTAAGAATTTCTCCCATCTTTTGGATGCATGACTAATGTTAAATATAATTATTAATTTAAAAAGAATCACTTTTTTATAAAAATATATTGAAATAAAGTGAGAAGAAAATAATTGATAATTCAAAAAAAATATATTTAATGCAGTACTGTCAGCTTCAACGTTACCATTTTGCAAAAAATACTTCTTAGAATTCAATCAGCTAAATTTTATGTGGGGTCAAATAAGGTAAAAATAAGACAATTTTTCAAAATTTGAAAAATCGGACAAAAAATTTCACAGACATTATCAGTCATTATCAACCTTGGGTTGACGAGATTATCTTGGAGGATGTCAAATGCATCAGAAAAGTATAAATGGACATTGTGTCCGACCGGACGTCAGAGGGCAAACAGTGAATCGTCTCAGAAAGGCATGTTACTAGGCAGCTCATCATCAAATGCGAAGTAGGAGGTCCTTTTGAAGGAGTCGTAGCTTTAAAAGGTTGATAATCACCAAGATGACTATAGCTAGCTAGGTGTAACTATAATTCAACCGGGCTATTGAAAAATAATTGTATATTTTTTTCTTCGAAAAACGAAAAATTATTTATTATTCAACATAAAAATCATCATCATGAAAATATCAAAACTACACATTTTGAAACGAATTCTTCAACGGGATTGATAACAAATTGGTTAAACCTAACAGGGACGGGTGTTTTAGTTGATCCAAACTTATATAAAACTCTTTGCATCTTTGGAACAATCGGATTTACTATCTCTTTACTCGGGCCTGGGTAGATAAAACAAAAGTCTTTCTCTCTCAAAAAAATCAATCTAAAAAACAAAACTTCTAACATTATATCCCAAACGTTCTTTATAGTTGGGCAGCGAATAAAAAATGGTTTGGGGCTCAAATGATTGCAAAAAACAGTCTCATCCTCCGTCTTTCCATGAATACTGCCACTATTGACTAAAAAGTACAGTGATGCCATAATAGAAGGCTATGAAGAAATATGAAATTCAATCTGTGAAAAGAGATTTGCATAATTAAGTGATTGGTACTGAATCTTGCATGTTAAATGCTTGCCAGATGCATATATAGGCAACAAAAACCTCTAGGGAACTCAAAAATGTAACTCGTAATGGATTTTAAGTTTCTCAATAAGTGAATCCTTTCGTTCATTAAAACGATTAACCATCATTTATATTATGTTATAAAAGGCTCTTTAGTACATTCTACATATAGGTCGGTGGTCTAGGCCCATACCAGAATAAGCCATAGACTTGACACTTTGTCTTAGTAATTAGTTCATAAGACGTCGTCCAACTTCCTTTGACTGCAGTTAAAAACACGTACCTATAATAATAAAAAGTCCACTAAAATAAAATTAGTGGGAAATGCGTGCATAATACTTAGGTATGTGCAATAATATGTTATTATTATCATATATCAAAAGGGTTATGATATTATGGTGTGTTCATAATCATAATGATATTTTAAAAATGCGGCAATGAATGGAGTAACTCAATGGCCGTTTAAAAGAAGGAAAAAGATATTCAATACCTCTGCATGCGTATAAACACTGGAACTGCATAGGAAAAAACAATACTGCCACCCTGACAACGAGATAAAGGCACTCTTAAAACATCTTCATTGAGTCCTTTTCAGGCTATAATTTGATACCTCCTCAAAGGTGTGTGATTTCATGTTTTTCATGTCAGTTTCAATCTTGTTATAGTATATAAGCGGGAAAAATACAAATGTTAATAGCAGAAATAATGTTATTCTTCCTACTTGCCGTTGTGACGTCAATAAAAACCACCGGTAAGTGAGAGGTCCTTGATCTCCTCTACTTTTTGTTGTTGTAAATCTTATAACTTTATTCGTTAATCGACATCCTTTCAAAGTTGTATATTAAAACTCTCTCAAACCAAAAAACAGTTAATCAAATTTTGCTTATTTACTTCCTGTTAACCCTTAATAATTATTTTAAAAATTTCATATAAGTATATAAATTGAAGCTAATAAAATGGTGACAGCGATTCGTTATTTATTTATTTATTTCAATAAAGATTTAAATGCAAGTGTAGCTTTATGAACGTGGGCTGGAGACCTGATAATAGATATTCCTTATCTCCAATACTAATACAATATTATATGGACGATTATAAGACACCGCCGTTTTATTTGAAATGAGTATATATTTATGGTTTTCTTTAGTTAGTCATTTTTATCATAATGTTCATATAATTTTTTCACGAGCAGTCTTTAGATTTTAAAAAGTCCTTCAATTTTCATCACAATTCACTTTTTACATTGTATCTTAACCCTAACCAGGCCGGGGGGGGGGGGATCCCCCCCCCCCTCCGGTTTTTCTGGGATATTTTCGTGACAAAAAAATAATTACGCGCTAAAATTTATGACTTTTAAGATTGAAGTATTGCGCATCTTTTGATACCATGTACCTACGGTGCGGCAGGTCATTTTGCGAACGTTTCATTGATGCATTAATTGGAAATATGCATAAATACCGACTAATTTGCATAATTATTACTGTATGCAAATTAATTTTACCTGTTCTGTGACATGTATGATATATCAGTATGATACTATGATGTAATAATGCTAAAGATTGATGCTAGTGGCATTAATTTCTGTTATGTGTATGAAAGATCACATTTTGATGCAAAATTTGCATATTTGAATAAATTAACATGCATAATTAAAAAACCCTTTGTTCTATGGTGATGAAATTTCGTGTGGTTGTCATTAGTGGGAGACCTAGTGTGTGCAAATTTCACAAATTTCGTCGCTCCGTTGCCGAGATCTGAGGGGGGGGTGGAATCCCCCCCCCCCGGCTATAGAGGAGCCAAAATAACCCGGCCTGGTTAGGGTTAAGCGTTTGCTTTTTGTATAGTTAAAAAATCCCCAACTATAACCTAATTCTCATGAGAGACTTGCTTTGTTTCATAAGAATGTCATTATTTTGCACACGATTTTATTATAGTTTAGGGGCACTGTGTAATTGATTTTTTTATTGACTAAAGAAATTATGTCTAACATATCGTAATAAATGGGATTTTAAGTGAAATAAATATATCTTTTTTTTCGACAGTTGATTACTCTATAAGAAGGTATTTTGATATGGCAATAAATAACTATAAGCTTCATCAAATTGGATTATTGTGTGATATGAAACATTACTTTTTCTTTCAAATGTCGATAATTTCTAAGGAAATGAAATTCAAAGGTTAGATTAATCATGCAAAATTTGAATTATACTATCAATAAGGAGAAACTCGAAGCCTAATAAAGCATATATATATATTTAGAATATGTTTCATACAGTAATGCACTCTAATACTGTGGTAGTGTTTATAGATCATAAAGTTTTTTTTTTTTTTTTTGCCTATATGGTTCGATAGAATTGCATCCAACAGGATATAAATAAGCATTATAGCATTAAAATTAGTCTATCGAACCTAGGATCTATGAATGAGGTAGACCAATAATGACCATCCCCTCTCGGGATTCGAACCTGCGTCCCCAACATTGAGAGTTGAACACGCCTTAACACGCACGGCTATCGAGCTCCCTCATTTTTTTTTTGTTTTCTATAAGAGGGCAAATAGGTAATATGATCTTTAAATTTCTTAAAAATATTCTAATAAAACGATACATCTTTATGAGTTTTGAAATATTTTATCTTATTAGGGATGAAAAAACACTTTGAAGAGCATAAGAACCAAATATCAATCAGTGATTAAATTCAAACTATTGCTTTTTATATTACAGAGTTCTGATGAGAAATGAGAACAATATTAGATGTATTCCAAATTACCCACCTTGCATTTCGACAAATTTTTCCGAATATCAGAAAATATTATTTTCCTATTCTGGACCATTTCTCCAATGACGCTTTTTCCAAAGACATTTTTTCTAAGGACTTTTTTTCCTGAAACGATTTTTCCTAACATCAGATCTCATATATTTAATTGTGTAGAGTTCGATATATTAAATTATATTCTATTGTTTTATTATTTGAATTATAATTTATGTAGAGCAAATCAGCAATGATACTGTGGTTTTAAACTGGTTTCGTTATAATTTAAAGAATTCTCGGTTGCCACACAAAAAAATTGTAATATTTTTTTAACATTATGCATTGGTCTAGCCTCAGAAAATAGTTGGGCATAACAATGCGGCAGTAATCTTGAACTTGAAACCATCAGATGTAGCATCCCCAGATTTTCCTGGCTTAAAAAAAGCCAATTAATGCTAATATATTCAACACACCTTCTAAATTATGTTAACTTCGGACGGTAATATTACTGATTCATGGAGTTAGGAGAAGAAATAGTTTTTCGTCTCTAAATCAGAACCACTATACTAAAGATTTGAAAGGGAGGATGGGAGATTCGAATCCCGAGAGGGGAAGTCAGTTTGGTTTGTCCTTATAGATAAGATTATAGATTCGATGGACCAATTTTAAGCCTACAATGCTTATTAATATCCACACGGATGTACTTTTATTAGACCATATATTTTAAAAACTATATTCAGGTTTGTGGTTCGAACCAACATTCTCCACATCTACAAACTAGCTTTTTTGGTGGTGGAGGAGGATTTTTTTTTTTTGCAGAATAAAAAACATCTGCTGAAATATAATCTTCCTCTTGTCTGGAACAAACCATGTATTTTACTGTTATAAATCAGAACGCGAATAGTTTTTGAAAGACTTATTCGAATATCTTAATCATTTATTATTATAGATCAGATTTAAGATTCGTTTGTTAGTTACATAACTAAAAAAGACAAATAATAACATAATTTCATAGCATAGCGTTTATTCTTATAAAATATTGATTTACTTTAGAAACAAAATGGTGTATATACCACAATTTAAAGAAAATTGTTACAAATAGGCAACAATTAACGAAAAAGGTCTTTTTAAGGTCGTTTAAAACCGCACAAATTGATTTCCTTAATATCTTCAGCCCCGACAATATAGAAAATGCCCCATTTACAAAATATGATACATTATTGAAGTATAAGTATGTACAATGAATTATTTATTCAGTATGTATGTATATTTTAATTTAAACAATAAGTTAGGATCAAGGAGACCCGTTAGGTGCAAGCAAGGGTTAGTGGAGGTGGTCAAGACCCCAAAGTTACTTTTTTTAAAGTCACAATAAGAACAAGGCATGTTAACTTCTTTATTTATTTATAACAATACCCATGCCATACAAAACCAGGTATATTGAAATACAAGATATCATCCAAGGGAGATGACCGGTGGGTTTTAATGACAGCACATCGGCAAGCAAGAAAAAAATATTATTATTACTATTCTTCCCCCTGATATCATCAAAATATATCAAATTTTACATTGCAATATATTCTTAATGACGTCATACTAACATTTATTATGACCTTTCACCCTTCATGAAAACATGAATTCAACATGGTTGTATTCTATAGTCCTTGATGCAAGACACCCATCAGGACTTTTTACTTGTTTTTCGGCCCAAGGTGTTTTTGGACGCTGCCATGGATGCCAGAATCAGGTCGGCCAAGTTCAATCTCCTGAGAATCCCTCAGCCCAACAACGGTAACATAGCCCTGTGGAACGTCTTAACAATATGGAATACATGTGGTGATTTGCTCGGAGCGCCCACAAACGAGATATGGCGAAGCGTTGATAATTTAAAAAAATTATCTAGGACCATTCCCTTTTGTGTTTTTTTCAGTAAAATATTTCATTCGGTAAGTTGCGAAAATTTTATTCAGTGTAAAATTAAAATGCACTAAAATTATTTATAGAAAACAGAGTAAAGCTATTCAGGGGAGTTGGGAAGATACATAAATGAACATTTTAGTTAACACTTACAACCCTGAAGAATAAACTGATATAAAAGGATGAATCATTTTACATTTGTTTAAAAACACGCAATGTCTTTTAAAATACTTTTTATTGGATTTTAAAAAACACATTGCGAGTTTTTTATTGGTATTACATTGTTTAGTATATAAATTTTATCATTATTTAGTATTATATGCTCTTAGATTAGCATATTAGTTTTCTTTTTTGTAAGATAACTCGAACGAATGAATGATTACAGACACACACACACAAAAACACAAGGACCAATTAAGGTTCATTATTCTTATAATATCAATAGTATGTCCAATCCATGGGACTCTCCTTAGGCGACAACGCCTCTATAAAAGTAAGGGCTTTCAGTTTTTTAAGAAAAAAATAATATAATTTGGTTATTTATAGCTAACTAATTCGGTGCGTGAACGAGGAGTCACTCAATTTGTTCGTTGAATATCTAATTACTGATCTCTAGCTAAGTAACATTGACCTCTTAACAATGCAAGTAGTAGTCAACTTCACCTCTGAGACTTCACGGTATAAATATGCATAAGCCTCTTATATGAAAAAAACAATAAAACTTTGTAATATGCTGAAACCAAATATATTAATTGAATATACACTTTTAATTTATTCCCATATGATAAAGTATTTTTCCAATCGCTTCTGATTCGTCATATTTCACTTCTAAATAATTGTTTCCTGGTCGTTGAGTTTGTGGAGGATCATGAAGTTCATTAAGAGATAAAAAGCACAAATGTTATTTATTTACATTGAATCAAAAGGATTATGTAAACAAATAAGATAGACAGTATATATATATATAACTAAGTCTAGATAAATTAGTATTTTGTCATTTTTACATCATATCAATAAGCCCTGAATTACATTCATTAATAAAATTGTTAATTTAATCCTTTGAAATATTACCTTTTCTTATTCTGCTTACAATTACAACTGCACTCAATATTGATGCAATTAACTGTAACCATGGTTGTATTATATTGTGCAAGCGAAAGAAAGAATAAAAAAAGTAAAACTAAATTTCTGAACTCTTAAAATACGGTTATGAACTACAGCACGTAAAATATATACATGAATTTAGTGAAATATTAAAAAAGAAAGTCTTTTTAGTCTATAACTCCTGGGCTTTATCACACCTTTTAGTACAGCTGATTGCTCCATTTATATATCTATGAACAGAAAAAAAATTAGACAACCATGAACTTAATTGTATCAAAGATAGCTTCTTCAGCTGTTGTCCATTTCCTAATAGATCCCATTAAATATGCAACCCTTAAAAAGTCATTAAAGCAATAAATAGATTCCTTCATTTTCTTTCGTTGTTGTTCTCGTCCAAGTAGAAAAGCAGGAATACGACGGTAGAATTCCCCTTCAGTTACCCCGTAGACCATAAAAAAGCGTACGCGCCCTGCTTTTACTTCCAAGAAAGCCCGCAAGACAAAAGTACAAATATATATCATATATATTTTTTATATATCAGGGAATAGAAGAAAAACAAGACACCTTATTCAAGTAGAGTCATTCGGAGGTCGTACTTGATGATGGGATGATTCGGTCAGCCTCGGGACTTACAAACCCTACATTTATTAGCATCCATAAATCAAAGCAATAATGTGAGTGTAGTTATATAAACGGAAAAGGAATTAACATACATATGTTAGTAAGCCCTTATTTTTATTATAACTATCAAATATATATATTCCCTATTTTTTATATACATTTCCGATTCCCATTTTTGTGGTATTGGAAGAAAATACATTATCAAAGATTATAAGAAGAAGCTCTTCTTCTTTTTAAATAGCCAAACCACCATCCCTCTGCTCGGGGTAGACGCCATCTTGGAAGGACAAGGTAAGTGGATCATAAGGGGTCAACACAAAACAATATGGCGAGGAATTGTCTTGTGCCAAGAAATGCAATCCTTAATATAATCGTAGTAGTAATATTGCTTAGGCTTTTTATTAATGAAGAGACGAACAAAAAAACCATGGAGACATGAAGAAAATCATATTTATGATGCGTCCTTTTTTCTTGGCAGGTTGCCAAAGGCCTGACTACATATATGTATGTTTTATATGCAATACGGATAGAAGGGAAATACTTAAATATTTTTTCTTACTTATTAAGCCAACCTTTCACTTTTCCCGGGTTTTAATCCCTTTTAAAGAAGTATCATTGGATAAAAATATATCATATATTTTTGGAGTATTATTTTTATTGAAAAAGGGAGATGAAAGTTGTTATTTATTACATTCTCAATATTCAATTTCATGGTTGAACTTATTGAATATATTTTCGGGGGTATGTAAAATATAAGGTTTAAATGTTGTGAATGTGGTTTTTTTTCCTCTTCTTCATCTTCATGTAATGAAAGGAAAAACAAACTGAGTCAAAAGTTTATTGAATCCTTGTGTATTTTAAGTTAAGGATAAATTTCAAATGAAATATAAAATATGCTGAACTTCAGCCGATTACGAATTTTTAAATTTGTCGTAAAATGTTATCAAAAAGATATGAAACATTTAGTATTTTATAAGCTTATCAATGTATTTTTTCCAGTGATGTTTTAATTTGATGGACATATTTTTATTTTAAAATTGTATTTAAAGGAACAAAACATCCTTCAATTCAATCTTTTTGATAAATCAATATCCAATTACCAAGCAGCTTAAAACCTCTAGCTCAGAAATTATAAATCGGTGTCCATTGTCACATTATTTTGCTAAATCTATTGATACTCAATGTATCGTATTTTTAATACAATTAGGCGAATTTCTCAACAACTACATACATAACCCCTATTTTATCATGAGAAAAAGTTTATTTTTTATAATAAACACTTTCACTTTATTATTTAAAACTTTTTTCAAAAACGCTTATTTTACTATTCAATGCAATGTAAAGTTTTATAGGTGTTTGCTATTTAATATAAATAGCAAACTTTTATTACAGACATTATTTTTACATTTCTTCATAAAAATTATATCTTTACTCTTTTTTTTGTACTTTCTTTTAAGAGATAAAAAGGTATATTATGATTTAATTTTAACTTTACTAAAACGATACACTTTATTAAGAAAATGACTGTTCTGATATATAAATGGTGCAAATAAAAAAAGTATGTAAAGTTTTTTTTGAAAGTTAAAGCAAATAACTATGAACTATAGTGTTCATTTGTGAATTGTTTTTACGCAACTGCCTAGTTTATTTTTTTATTATCTTATGTGTATGTTATCTACACTGTTTGTTGATGATGATAAATAAAAATCTTAACCAAAAAAAAGAAGCAAATAATGATGTGATGGGAGGGAAAAGAGTATTTTTTATTATCAGGAATCATTTATTCAATTGCTGTTACTTTTTATTATATCTGTAGTTGATAATACATATTTTAATTTGTCAACTAATGTTTTCAAAGACTTAGTTCTTATTAACTTTACTCAAAAGTTCTGTTCACTTTGTAATGAGGACAGACTTCATAGATTCTGAGCCCTGGCTATGAAGAACCAAGGATGCCATATGGACAAAGATATTATAAAATGCAATGTCATATGAGTTATAACGCTAATATTAACTTGTTAACTACTGTTGTATTTTAATTTTGTCACTAATCGCACTTACAATTATGAATAAAAGGGCTGATAAATTAATATCAATAATTCATAATGATCTGTTAAATGTTATTTAAGTTTTTCGAAATAAGGATCATGAAATATTTCATTCCATACTGGAATATCATTGAGTCATTATTGCCCTTCCGTCCTTATGCGTATTTTCAAAGATATGTTTGGATGAAAAACATATGAAAAGGGTTCATCATTCAACATCTCTCTCATTTCTCATTGTTTTGACTCAAGAGCACCGATTGTCCGAGGCATATTTACATAATAATAATAATACGAAAAGCTTGGATGGTTTTGTACAATGGTTCCTTCACTCTCTCTAAACAATATATACATATGTACTCCTTTTCAAATTGGTATATCTTACTGATGTGTGTTTGTCTTTTTGTTCTTTGCCCCACACAGGCTCCATTGACTTGCTGTTAATATGGTCAAAGTCAAGTATCCACCCCAGGTGGAGAGAAGCATCTTTGCTTCACTCTGTTTTGTACCATGCTGCTAAGTGTCATATCTGCTGTGGCCATCGTGTATTCCATCGTTATCATATACATACCCTCCAAGACAGTCCTGGAGTCCACCATCGACCTAGAGTCAAAGATGTGCACGACCCTCTCCAACGATCGGAATCTATCTGGAATAAAGGCCTGTGATGAATGGTCCTCCTGTGAAGAATGGTGCCTAAGTAAGGTAAGCCAAGCACCTTTTGATAGACACATAGACACAAAAATATACTTTTATGGGTGTTATACCTTGAGGTAGACTAATATCTAAAATATATATTAATCAATAAAGGCAGGGGAGAAAGTGGTCAAAAGATCTTGTCGCCACTCTGCATTTATTATGGCGTTAATTCGTTTAGGGTATTTTTATCAAGGTTTCAGTTCTGCCGGTACCATTCCAGCTTACGTTTCTCCCTGAATAATATTGAAAACTACTTTTTATTAAATTATATATAACATTATTGGGTTGCAATGAATGGTACAATTGAAGAACTTAAAAAGTACAAATGAATCATGATATGATATTTTAGAGATATGGAGGTATTTCACATTTAAATAATATAGTTTTTCAAGAGATTCGGTAATTTACAATAGAAATATGATCTAGATTCGAGGAAAACTCAGTTATCTTTAAAATGTTGGAACTTATTTAGGTACTGCAAATTACTAGCTTCAAGTATCTGAAAAGATGTATTCATTATTTACAAAATAATATAAAACACCAAACGTTATAACTTTATTAACTTAGCTATGTTTACAAAATCTATAATTGCTACCAAAATTAAACGTAGCAAGTACGATATAGCCTTTGGCTTGAGACCCAAATATATCATTTCTGATATTTGCAATATGAGGGAACATAGACATTTAAAAAAACTACCGGCAGTACCAGTAGTCGTTAGCAAACTGTGTTCAATTAGTATCGATAGATCGGTATTTTTTTAATCTAAGATCTCGAGACGGTATCGGTATTCAGTAGATTTTGAATGCAATATTCATTTACGGAGGAGGGGGGCCACTCTAAAAAAAGCTACAGCTGCCAATTGACAAAATTCATACAATCGATAGCGGTAGATATTAAAATTTCAATCGATAGCGACATAAATGAAGCTACCGTTGGTACTAGTATCAATCGGTAGTCACAGTTTGCACAATTTGATATACTTATTACGACTCAACCTGGACTTTTGGAGCGTAAAAACGAACTAGGAAAATAGAAAAAATAATAATACCCCTACACTTCTTTTATGAATCAATAGTTCTACAGACAAAACTAGTTTCTATGCATAAACGCACTTATTGATATAGATATGAACATGATTGTAAGGTGCCTTAATGCAATTATACCATGCAATTCACATAAAAAGTCATAGTCAACAACACATGCTGTAGCCAATCAAGGCTAATGTATAAAAGTCAACTTTATACATAAATACAATGTTGTATGCCTGTGTGTTTAAATGCTGAGAGAGAAATTGATTTATCTAGGATTTGTTGGCGTATTCAATGGAGATACGATTAAAAATTTAAGATGCAAATCGATTAATGTCTCTGAGCCGGGAGGTAAGTTTTTTTCATTTGTAGGATGAGAAATATGTTGTACAACTATATATTTTTATTGTTTTGCTCTTCACGTGAATGACTTCATTCAAATGAATCTGCACGCCATAAGTTGAATAAACATATCATGTAAAAGGTTCTCCTCAAAGGGATTTGATTTATGTTGTGAATTATACTGTCGTCTTTATAAGTTGAGAATGTCTTTCGAGCCTTCTTCGTTTGAAATAAAAGGCTTGAGACAATCTTGGTTATAAATCTTCCAAGGATTAATTATTTTAAAATAACAAGGAGCTTTATGTGTACGGGTATTTATTACGTAATATGAAGGATTAGGCTTTATATAAAGTTTTTTTTCTTCCTTAAGCTTTATGAATCCTTGTAAGACGACTAGGGTCTTTGAATATGTGGACAAAAGAAGAAATGAAATATTAAATGATATTTTGATAGGCAATCTTCCTCTTTACTTATAGGTATTTATACATTCACATGAATCATGTAAAGCCAGGTCAAACTTTTAGAGGTGCATAACTTGCCCAATATCAAGATGTTAATATTAAAACCATATAAAATGAATACAACTTAACAAAAGAAAAAATATTGAAAAACAAAAAAGAAAAAGTAATAAATAATGTAAAAGGATGTTAATTTTTTCTTATTGATTTACTATTCAAATGGCTAATGTTTATGATCGATAGGCAGGACGAATAATTAAATACATAATCATTTTTAATAGTTATACTACACCAATAATATTGATTTTACATTAGATTTCAAAACCTAATCAAACACACGGTTAAATATAATTTTATCAAACAAATATATTTATATAAGACTATTTAAAAAAAACAATATATATTCAAACCGTTGTAGGTGTTCAGGTGTCTAGTGTGGTCCCTCCTCCATAGAAGAATAATTAGTATCAAAAAACCTTCTGTGTATAGTGTCCACCTGTCTCTAACGGTAAATTTTTTGCTTACTTAAGATAATGCTATAGAGTGTTTTGACTGTAAATGTTTACTGTGCCTATTATGTATTGTCGGATGCTTTCAGCTTTAACATTCCAGGACCAAGAATATGTGCCAGATATAACTCTGCAGCAGTATATGTTTCAAGTTATCAAAATAAGTGATTTTATGATGAAAAGTATTCTTATTTACTTGGCTTCAGAGCAAATAAATTTAATTTATAGTTCATGAGCTTATATTTGTTGTTTATCATAAGCTTTGAACTAAACAAAATGAGGCATTTGGACACTTATATTGGCAAATGCTCGTATCTTTTTATGCATCAAATAAAGTTTTTTTTAATAGCATACTAGTATTCATTAGTCGAATACATGGATATTAATCCTGGCTTTTTGCGTTGTAAGGATATATATATATATATATATATATATATATATAGTATGATTATTTGCGTATTCATGAAAAAACTCATTTCGTCTGTCATTAATTTTTGAAGTAATGTAATTTAAGACCAAAATGGTTCAAGGTAATCGGGGGGAAAATGCATATGAATGACCTCCTAATTACTCCCATCATTAACCTACTATTAATTCAAGGATGCTTTACTTGTTTTATCTTCTGTTAATAGTCAAACAAGGAATGCAGTCATGTTTGGGCTGCGGCCCGATATCTCGGAACTGAAATTGACTGGACGGACTGTGATATAATTTACAATAATGAGGAGGACTCCTTGGGTACGTTTGTGCATCACAGATGTAATGTCCTTGAGGACCTTCCCGAAATGAATTGCAAGTTGTATCCCTATGAAAAAGGTATACAAATTCCAAATAACAACCACAATATATATCTTTAAAAAAAGGTACTTATTAGTACTTGCCATTCTTTCAGATACAAATGGAAACACTGGTGATAAGAATCGATGCATTCGCTTCAACGATGTACAAATATCCTGTGAGGCTGGGATTTGTAAGAATATAAGTGCTGTGTATAAGTGTGATTTCAAATCAAGGCTTCTGGATCTGATGGAGCCAGGGGATCCGTCACTGGGTCAGGACGGTGTATGCAACTGTAACCGCTGTGACAAGGATTCGGCATTGAGCCCGCATATCACGCCTCAATCCCCGGTTTCATCCTTAATCGAACACTGCCCCCAGGACATCATTGACTGCACCTCTATCCCGAATCATTTAAAGAACAATTCCTTTACGAATACATGCCTGGATGTAAAATGCTCATCCTGCAAACAAGTAAGGATCTAAAAAATATAAAAACTACAACTGTATTTCTATTATTACCTCCGCCGAAGGAGGTATTGTTTTCACTGGTGTTGGTTTGTTGGTTTGTTTGTTGGTTTGTCAGCAGGATAACTCAAAAAGTACTGTACGGATTCGGATGAAATTTTGTGGAGTTGTTGAAAATGCCAAAAGAAACAAGTGATTAAATTTTGGCATCTCTGAGTGCAGAATTAAGATGCAAAATGAGCTAAATACTAATAAATATTTCAAGTTAGCCTACTCTGTCAATAGATGTCGCTGTGCTGTGAAATCGGGTGCCGGGAGCGTCTTCCTCTCGGAATTTCCGTCGAGGGGAACCCTCCTCCGTCCCTGTACGCCGCCCCAGTCGTAAAAAATCTGCCTCGGAAGGCTCATAAGGACCCCGTGATGGCGGAGGTTTGCACTCTCTGAGTGTATATATGCCTCTAGCTAATAATACGAGTAAAATTTTAGGGGGTGATAACTTTAGTAGATTTAATTGACACATATGTAAAAAATTGCATCTTGTTGGATAAAAAATTAACTTCTTCTGAGCTGGTCTCACATAAATAAAGACAAATTATAACTCTCCAAAAATAGGTGACTAAAGTACTTGTGCTCTGGCCATCAACCGATAACCTAATAAGGAGTTTTTTTACAAAAAATATGATTATTCTTCTATGTATTTCAAGCACCAGAAGAGTAAACATTTTCTTTATTTATTTCACAGTTCATGGAATATATACAATAACCAAAGTATAAGGTATAAAATAAGATGCTAATGCGTAAAAATACAATATTAAACATTATAGTTAAATTTTTTAGTATTCTAGCTGATATATATCTTAAAAATACATATCTATTAAAAGCATATAAAACCGAAATGACAAAATAAACGAAAAAAACACGGAAAATTATAAAAAGTCTATTTGTAGTTTCTAATTTTTTTTTAAAGCTTCTTTATGGTGTCATTATAAAACAGGGACCGGAAAGGGAAGTATCGGATTTCATCGGCGGCTAGTGTCCACGAATCACCATAGACGGAAGGAATTTTGAGGTCCAAAGCGGCGTACCTCGCCGCAGCAGAAAGAAAAATTGACCTCAACTCTGAAGCTTGCAAAGGATGATATGTTGTTAATCGTTTGGCTATTAAAGCCTGGGCAGAAAGAAGGGCATTGTTAATTGCTTTCAATCTTGAGAAATTCTCACGACCTCCAACTCCAAATATATTGAAGCCTTGATGTATTTGTCTGCATTTTCACCATCCATTCCTCATAATTTAGTTTCAAAAATGAATCAACAAAAGCATGAATTATGGAGTTATATAAATACCACAGTCCTTACAAGGTAGATCGAACTTAATAAGCTCAACAGAAATCAACAGCTGAGCTGTGAACTTTTTCCCGTCTGCTGTTCCACAGAGGGACTTCATGATTTTCTTTTCCAACTTTCCGGAAGTTTCAGACGGTTTATTATTTGATGCAAATCTCATCACATTTCCTGCCATCAGACTTCTGAGAACCAGATATTTTAAAGAACCAGGGCTTCAACCAGCAATGATCATTTTCTGATCTTTGCAAAGGATATCTGAATCTCCAGTCCTTAAAAATGGGATGGAGATAACTACTGTGGAGTGTCAAAATTCCACTTGTGATTGCCAATTCTTCTAGTGTTTCTGGTATTCCCAAATCTTTAAAGAAATGTTTTTATGACAATTATGCCTTATGACATCCACCGTTGAATTGTTTTTTTTGTACATCAGTACAACAATTTTATTCTCATTTATATCTATGACAAAAGATTACCAACAAAACTATCAAAAAATCCAACTTTATAATAAATTTTAAGTAAAACATTAAAATTATAAACTGTAGGGGGAAATTTGTAGGGGGGCTCTTAAGATATTGTGAAAAATAAATTTGTATAATAAAAAAACATTAAGTAAAGATACAATATACAAAGGATAGCAATTATGTCAATAGTTTTTTATTGTTCTATCGACTATTTCTTTAAAATTTGGGTGTATGGGGATTCTTTTTTGTTCGCAATTTGTATATAAAGAACTGGGTCTTTGCCATGATAAAATTAACTTCTTCCTGATGCAGACCGGTATAAAAGAAAACAAAGCTTGTACGCCGCAATTGTAATCTAAAAAAACTCGTTAAAAATATATTGAAGATAGTTTAAAACCTCCCCTATCTGTGTACACTCTAAAAGAAATGTTTTGATGTCTCCAAACAGTTCTTGCAAAAGAAACAATATCTTTCCTCCTCCGTCTTTTCATAGATACTGCCCAGGGTAAGGGTATTTGTAACCACCCTATACTTGAACCAGAACAAGGAGTGACAGAACAGTGCCGATTGAAGTCCCTTTATGATATCACGTACCGGCATACTCAAACCATAATTTTCTCTTCTTCTGTTTATTGATTTTTAAAAATTCTCTTTTTTTTGTTCATTAGGGAATACCGTAGACTTTTGGTGTTTGTTAATTTGATAAAGCCAAAAAACAATTTCTAGGGCCACATTCCGTTGAATTGTTGTCATATATCGGAATGTTTCTCCAAATAACTATCTGCGCACATCCCCAGACGACCAAAAATTAGAGGTAATTTTATTAGTTAACTCTGAGCCGAACATGAGCAAGGAGTATAACTTATTATTTGATGTGATACAATTTTTCCATTCAGACACCGGATATTTTGGAATAGTAGCGAACACTTTTAAATACATTTTGGGGATAATAAGAGCTAGCTGAGTAAGGCCCCTACCAAAGTGACCTCTATTCCTTTTCATTGTAGGCAGATACCATTGGTGGAACAAAGAGCATAACCACTTTGTCTCATCCAAAATAGCTTTTGGCAAGCAAAGGAGAAGAGGCGGCTTTGAATAACACAAATGGGACTACTTTAGAGATCGATTCTTTTCTGCAAACGATAGTTCCTCATTTCCTTAGAGTAAACATTTGTTATGGTAATAAATACGGTCCCAATTTACTCATTTTTATATATAGCTGTCTTCTTTATTCTAATAGTTATGATATGATAATCTAACCCAGAAACTTTTATCATCTTTTAAAGCTTTTTACTGGAGAAAAATATTAATGTTCTTTAAATGAACAGCGGACAAAATTAAGTGCCAAAGCATAATAGATTCTTATTATTTTTGTAAGTATTTGAGTACATCTAACCTTATAACCTATAAGTTGATCGGCTCATGTTTTGCCTAGATTACATTTTCAGTTGAACAAGCATGAGCTGGTAGTATCAATCATGTTATATAAAATACCAGGTACGTTTGTTTCATTTTTCAGTAAAATGTCTGTAATCTTATTATTATTTTGTCGTCATCAAAAAGTATATTGTGGCAATATAATTTGATGACATAGGCAGAAATATAGTAATGGTAATTACATTCTTCTGTCGGTGTGACGTCATCAAAAATCGCTGGCAAGATAAAAAATCAGCTCCCTTGGCGATAAACAAAACTTGTTTTTTCAATATACATTGGTATGAATATTAATTATATTTCCACCATTTTTCTATAAGCCAATAAAATGAAAGTGATAAGAACATGTTCAAATAAGGATCTTGTTTGGAAATTTTAATGTCAGAAAAACTCCTGTTGGACTATCTAAAGCAATTTTTTTTATAAAATTGAGTGATCATCAAAGGAAATAATTGATTTCATACTTTGATTATAAACCAGCTCTTTAACGATTTATTGTACGTTAGACCAAATTATATTGAAAACAAAGAATATTGCCAAGTGAGCTGACTTTTCCCCTGTCGGTGATTTTTTTAATAACGTCACACCGGCAAGCGATATGTTATTCTTCCCGCTTACGTCATCAAATAATATTGCTACAATATGACGTTTGATGATGTGAAAATATAAGAGTAAGATTTATGCCTTTCACTATTAATGGAAAATATGAAATAAGCATACTTGGTATAATTCTATATACCTTGAGATAATCGACGTATTTCATAATAAATGACGTATCATTACATACGCATTATAATATCAAAATTTTAGCGAATTTTTTGCCTAACTTACTGTAAATTTTAAACAGTTAATTGAAAGTGAATGCATAATATCCAGGTTTGTGAGCGTTCAGCTTTTTTTGCGTTCAGCGTTCAAAAATAATTAGCGTTCCGTTCAATGTTTTGCGTTTCAGCGTTCCGTTAGCGTTCAGCGTTCAAATATTTTAAAAAGTACTGCGTAGTGAAGACTTTTTGTTTTTTAGAAAAGAATTTCCCAAAAAAAGTACTGCGAAGTGATGACGTTTTTTTTTTTAGAAAAAGAATTTCCCCCAAAAAAGTACTGCGTAGTGATGACGTTTTTTTTTTTAGAAAATAATTTCCAAAAAAGTACTGCGTAGTGATGACGTTTTTTAGAAAATTATTTCCCAAAAAAGTACTGGGTAGTGATGACTTTTTTTTTAGAAAAGAAGTTCCAAAAAAAGTCAAAGAAAAGTTGGGAAAAAATTGAACGCTGAACGCAAACTCTTTTTTTTGCGTTCAACGTTCAGCGTTCAAAAAAAAGTTGCGTTCCGTTCAGCGTTCCGTTCATTGAACGTGCGTTCAGCTGAACGCCGTTCAATTTTGCGTTCCGTTCACAAGCCTGTTTTTTTGATATAAATGTATGATATTATCATATCAATACATTTTATATATAAAAAAAAACACAACAAAAAACAGCATCATGACCATTTATTCCAAAAATAAACATGTCAAATGCGATCCATTTCAAATCCTTTATCATCTATGTCCGGCACTTGGCAAATAAAACCAATTAGTATCTTATTCAAACCTTGGTTCAGTCTTTATTGCAAATTTAATTAAATAATATATTTTGCAACATGGCCTCCAAAATTCATTTTCCAAATGCTGTCTCATAAAGAATGTGCCTGACCATGACAAAATAGGACTTGCATTTAATAAATTAAAAACCCTCTAAAATAAGAAAATATAATTCCTCCGAATTTAACGTCGTGACAATGTTCTCGTAGCTTCTTGAATTTGTGGAACAGCTCGTCTTCGCTCACCTTTTTATTCCCCGCTGTACGAGAGTAATGGCTTCCTACAGTACCCCAAACTCGCCCCATTCCGAAACATGAGCCGATCACAGATGTTCTGATCGGACTATAGGGGCTGGTTTGACTTATCATTTGCCTATTCGAAGCATAAACTCATCAACTACACTCTCATCCCTGTTGGCTTAGAGCTTTGATGCGGAACGAGGCAACAGAGTTCGAAAATGAGTCCAAAATCTTTCTTGGTCTCCCTGGTGACAGTTTTAAGGAAACCTCTGCCACAGCATAACTCATTCGCTTTGCTTGGGCGATATTTTCTTTGTTCTTATCTTCCAGGGACGTCCAGAGTTTGTCTCTTCTCCAAGACAAATCTCCCCCTATTGAAATATTTTCCCATTTTTTCTTAGAGTAGAGAGTACAGGTATACGGGAGACACCAATGAGGTCTGTGCAGATCTTGTTGACTGTCTTGCCGGGGATTGTACCGGATGAAACAGTAAGAGCGAAAATCAGGTGTTCCATTTGCAGCAGCAAGAGCGAAAACAGATAGAAATGGCGTGAATGC
>CP045891.1:33991783-34005129 GCA_013387185.1 Caligus rogercresseyi
TCTTATGTTCAATTTTTTATTTATTTTGCACATGATTTACTATAAAAAATAGCAAGAATTAAAACAAAAAGGATTTACTTGACTCAATCAGATATTTTTTGAAGTGATGCAGTCCTTTACATTATAATATTTGTTATATTTTATTGTACATAAGGTAGAAAAAATTACCATTCCGGTGGAAATATGTGGGGGATCTGGTACGATTTTATCCGTCTTGCTCCGCTGGGCATCTTCCAATCTCTACAATGGATTATGAGGCAGTACAGTAAATTTGCCTAAAGACAAAAAATAATTATATTCAACCTGTGCATATGGTCATTTTTTTTCTTAGGCAAATAACGTGTACTGCCTCATAGTCCGTTGTAGAAATGGAGATGTCCAGCGGAGAAAGACGGATAAAATCGTACCAGATCCCCCACATATTTCCGCGGAATGGTAATTTTTTATCTGATGTACAATAAAATATAACAAATATTATAATGTAAAGGACTGCATTGCTTCAATAAATATCTGATTGAGTCAAATAAATCTCTTTTTTTTTTAAGGTTTTGTGGATGAATTGTCTTTGTCGTTGATCCCAATTTATTTTATTCCTGTTCAATCTGTTGTATAAAAAAAATATGCCGTTAGTGATGATAATTTGGGGTTCTTACAAGCCAGACTTTCTGGTTTTCTACAAATTTAAGTGGTTGAAGATTATGTTTGTGAGTGAAGAGGAGCTAGTTCAACCAAAAATAATAGCCAATCTAGCTGGATCATATTGCTGAAATTCAAACAGCCTCTTATTAGAACAAACTCATTTACAAACGACACATAACTAATGCTACAACTTCGTCCTCATCAAATCAAACTGACTTGACTGTAGACAACTCGCAAAAATACATACACCTTTGTATTTGCTTTTAAGAACCTATCAGTTTTCATCTGATTTTCAACAGTAACGTCGTTAAAGAGTTTCCATCTACACTGATCCTAAAGATATGACATAACCAGGCTTGTGAACGGAACGCAACTTTTTTTTTGGAACGCTGAACGTTGAACGCAAAAAAAAGAGTTTTGTCGTTCAGCGTTCAATTTTTCCAAACATTTCAATGTAGTTTTGATAAAGTTTTTTTTCTGGTTTAAACAAGGGGATGAAATATTAGGAGAAGAACTATTAAACTACTCTCCCAAGAAATCTTTATAGAATAGTGAAGCACTTATTAAAAAAATTTACCTCAAGTGACCAAAATTACACACAATTGAATAAACTTTTTATTCAGTAGTTCTTATTACAAAATAAACAAAATAAAGTATTTTGGTATTCAACTATCAGGAAAAGACCGGTTCTAATAAATTTTTTTTAAAGGAATTTTCGAAAAACTCTTCTAAAAAAAACGTCGTCACTTTTTTGGGAGGTTCTTTTCTAAAAAAAACGTCATCACTTTTTTCGGAAATTCTTTTATAAAAAAACGTCGTCACTTTGTTGGAGATTCTGTTCCAAAAAAAACATCGTCACTCTTTTTGGAATTTCTTTCTTTGTTTGGTTTTTTTTCTAAAAAAAACCATCACTTTTTTTCGGAAAATTCTTATCCAAAAAAAAAAACGTCGTCACTCTGAATTTCTTTTCTAAAAAAACGTCACCACTTTTTCTTTAAAAAATGTCGTCACCTCGTTTGGCGATTCTTTTCTAAAAAAAAACCCATCACTTCTTTTTTTTGGAAATTCTTTTCTAAAAAAACAAACGTCGTCACTTATTTGGGAAATTCGTTTTAAAAAAAACGTCGTCACTTTTTTGCAAATATTTTCTAAAAAAGACCCTCTTATGTTGTGAATATAGACGTTCTGCGGACCCCATGTTGGGAACCCCTGGGTTAGATCCATCATCAAATTTATATCATTTGAAAATCGGTTCGGGCTCATTTTAATTATAAAAACTAGTGATGGGTCACGAGTAAAACTCGTTTTTTAATACTCGAGTTTATTTAGTAAGTAAAATAAGTCTTCAAATACTCGACTCGTGCATGAAATCGACGAGTTTTTACTCTTACTCGGGGTAAAACTCGCTACTCGGAGAAAAACTCGTTAATCACGTGGAAATTTATTACGCAACAAAAAACTCGTCCCTTCAAATATTACGTCTGGACCAATCTAGAGCCTCAAAAGTAATTGACTTTTAATAAAAATTAGTAATTCTTAAGGTTATTTAGGACTGAGTCAATGAATACTTAAACAATGTTTATATTCATTGACTGAGTATTGTTTTTAAATACATTTTACCGTTTCTTTACAAATCATACTAGCTTTATAAAAATAAATATACACAATATATCAACTATAAGTCCAAACAATTTTATATTAATTACTCTTCTTGTCTTCATCAAACTATGTACCATGTGACAACGGAAATCAGCTCAGAGAAAAAAGTAACATCCTCCAAAAATAATTCCCCTTCCCAAAACTTTATTAAGCAAGTACAAATATTTTTCTGAGGTTAGTCGATTTCCTGCCCACTCTGTAGTCGGGATACTCATCCATGACTTGTATTTGGAAATAGACAAGCAATTTTCTGAAATAGAAACTTCAGAAGAATTGTGTGAGGCCACACTTCTTGATCCACGTTTTAAGGATTACTCAAAAAGCTTTCGCAATTTGAAACCAGCAGAACATTTCCAAAAGAAAATTATTGAGGAGTGCCAACAGATTATGAATAATCCTTTAAATCATCCTTTCCCAAATTATGATATGCGTACCCCTAGGGTACGCAACGTGATTATAAGGGGTTAGTTAGTTAATTATTTATTGCTGTTTTATCATAGTACATACAAACATTACAAATATACATTTATATAAGCAAATACATATATACTGATTGTAAAAGTTTGGGAAGCACTGCTTTAAATGAAAACGACCAATCAATGACTAAAAATAATTCTCTCAAACAGCCTCAATCTAGTGTTTGGGGAGATTTTTTTTCCAATTCACTATTCTAAATCAAGACAATTTGTTCAAATGTTCAAAGAGAATGGAACAAGTATTTAAACGAACCAAAAGTTGGAGTAAATCACTCTTTCATGCGTGGTTTTAAATATTTGATTGTACAAGGAACATCATATATTTTCTACGATGTGGAAAATTCTAACTAATCGTCGTAATAGATAGCTCACAGATGTTAATGCTGAACAATTGTTCAAATTAAATGCCAATTTACGTTAGTCATTCTAGATTTACTAAAAAATTATAAAAAAATTTTTATTTCAAAAAAGTTGTATGTTTGTATAAACTATAAGTTGTATTCTTTATATTTATATATCTGTTAAATATCGCATTTGAAAATATATCGTTGTTTTACCTTTTATAACTTTGTTCTTATTGTATCGTTTATTTTGTAACATCTTGAAATGTCAGGGATCAAAATATTTGCTGACACGTACAGTCTATTGTAAATCAAAAAAATTATCTTTGAGATTATTTGTTCTTAAAGGACTAAATGTTGATTTAGACTTTAATATCAAGTAATTTATTTATAAATATTACTTCTAGCAAAAAAAACTATAAATCGGTTACATATTACTAACAAAAATTTATCAATTATTCTAAAAATGTACTCCAGGAATAAATTTTAGAATTTTACTAAATGAAGCCCTTAAGCCTCATTTTTGACTTTTATAAATTAAGAACAAAAATTCCGAATGCATAGAACTTATGATATTTCACATCAATTTGGATGCTAAATGAATGTTCTAAAAAGCACGAGTATTCCTGGGAGTATCAAGTTTTTCACGAGTAACTTCCTTCTTGATATATATTAAAAAGAAATGAGCTATTTAAAGTAACGAGTTTTTACGAGTTTTAATTTTTATCCGAGTTACGAGTAAAAACTCGAGTATTTTTTCTTACTACTCGCCCAAGCTCGAGTAGTAAATTAAAGCTCGTGACCCATCACTAATAAAAACCCTAAATAGTACTTGCATTTTTCAAAATTACACAATGTTATTTAAAAAAATATTTGAACGCTAACGGAACGCTGAACGCAAAAACATTGAACGGAACGCTATTTTTTAACGCTGAAACGCTGAACGCAAAAAAAGCTGAACGCTCACAAGCCTGGACATAACATATTCAACATTATATAAACATCTGGTTGGATTAAAAGCCCATTGATACTTCGACTTGCCTTCAATTGTCAGGAAACAGGCGGTAAGCTTTTCTACTATTTTAATTATCCTATGTCATTGTTATATTTGTATTTAACTGACGCACCTCTATGTTTCAGACCAATGAGTGATCATTCCTTCAATATGGAGAAAACGAAGAATTACCTTGAAAATTCCCCTGCTGGAAGAAAGAGGAACGTGGACATCTGTCGGAAGGATCATAAAATATTTTCAAGACTTTCCCTCTAACATCCTACATGCATCAGAGCAACTTTTAACGTTTGTATATTTAATTTTTCATATTTATGTTGGGAATTATAAAATATTTATAGTTATTCCGTAGCAAGAGATTATATCTTTAATATGATAGTCTTTTATTTGATATTTTATGATATTTTATTAATGTGTTCTACCCAAAAGCAAAAAAAATGTATTAAATGTTTATTTAAAAGTTTTTTCGCATGTGTTTTGAGTCTTTATTTTAATTTAATGTTTTGTCTAATTCTATGAGTTATAAATAATATGTTATAATCTATTATATAATTCGTGTCCAGTTTGATGTTGAATAAACGTTTAATTATATCTAAAAGAGAACTAAAATAAAACTAAAAGAGAACGTAAATATAACGTTGAGGGAACGTAAATAGAACGTTAGAAGAACGTAAATAGAACGTTAGGGGAACGTAAATAGAACGTTAGGGGAACGTTAGGGGAACGTAAATAGAACGTTGGGGGAACGTAAATAGAACGTTAGGGAACGGGAACGAACGTAAATATAACCAACAGGGAATGTTCGGAGAACGTTAAGAAAACCATCCATGCTAACGTAAAAATAACCTTCAGAGAACGAAACTAATGTCCGGGAACGTTCTGCGAACCAAAAACTAACGTTCGGAGAACGTTCTCCGAACGTTATTTTGTTGCTTGGGTATAAGCCTTTTAAGACTCTGGGTACATTAAGACGTTATAGATTTGTAGCGATATATCTAAAGTAAAATAATAGTTGAAAACTTTGATACACGAGTAAATATGATCTAAAAGACGTCTATATTAATAGTCACTTGAACTGAATAAAAGAATCCATTAAGTTTGCAGGTAAAAAAGTCAAATAACAATATTTATAGCATAGATAACTTACAAATGAATCACTTATATTTATTTTAATCAATAACAATCAAAATGGAGCATTGTTTTTCATTTTAAATAAAATAAATTATTTTCCCCCTATGATCTCTGATCGTCCAAATAAAACAAACAATCCCGTGTGTATTGTGAACCTATTCCCTTAATGCCTTTTTTGCTGTCCATCTCTACAGCTCGCTAGAGGAAGAGGAGGGAAAAACAACTTTTGAAAGGAATCAAAACAACAACATTAACGGCCAAGATTCAAGTTTGGATTTTCTTTCATAGCATTATTTGATTCTTCTTGTTCTTGTTGGTCCCTTCTCGTTCGATCATTCGCTAGCTTCAAGTGTCAAAGTACTGTTGATCTTCTCCGAGTCAAGTCCTATCCAGCTGATCCCCGAGATCATCATGGGGATTCATCAATCAGAATCAGAGGATCTCTCCGAAATGCCTTACCGAGACCTTCAGAAACGGGCCAAGGCAGCCGGAATCAAAGCCAATCTACCCAAACAGGCACTCATTCAGGAGCTAGAGAGTCATTTGGCAGCCCAAAAGGACGACAAGAAAGAGGAAAAAGTGAGACATGAAGAGACTCTTTCGATTCGAAAGGCGAAAAACGTGAGTTTTGCCATCCAAGAAGTGAGCGAGATGAATGAGGAGACAAAGGACGAAGCTCCTCAAGATAACAAAGAGAACCTGTGGAGTCGTCTCCAGAGCCCAAATGCTTCCTGGACTTTGTTTCTGAGCGACGGAAGAAGCGGAAGGCTGGAGACGACGAAAGCATCCCAGAAAAAGAAGAAGAAGGACGAAGAGGTTCCTCCCTCCAAGAAGCGGAGTCTTCTCACCCCTCTGACGCCCAATCGATCCCGACTGGAGGAAAACAAGAATCGACGCGTCTCCACACCCAAAGAACAACCCTCCAAAACAAAATCCCCCAATCTAACACGAAGAACAAAGCCAGCAGCTCTCACAGAAGCCAGAGCTCACCTCCTCACGGATACCAAGATCCAAAATGCCAGACTTTGCCAAATTACATGCACGACAATTTGAGAAAATGGAAAATCTAGAAACCTATCTCAACAAACGAAAAGGAGCCACGCCGTCTAATAAGGGGGCTTCGGGAACAACTGTCATGCGATCCTCACCGAGGCTTCGAACAAGAAACCACCCACCCTAGTTGTTTCCTCACCCCATCAAACGTCTATGAAAAAGTCCACGCTCAGAATCACTTCTTCTCCTCGGCTCTCTATTAAAAAGCAAATCACAGAGACGGCTGCCTCATCTCCTCGGCTCTCTATAAAGAAGAAGCTCCCCTTTGGCACAGCTGCCTCTCCACGAGTGGCACAAAAGAAACCACCTCCATTTGGCGTAACTGCCTCTCCACGAGTGGCACATCGCGTCTCATCCCTCAAAAAACCTACCCCTTCCATCAACAAAAAGGTGCCCTTCAGCTCTCAGATCCCGACCTCCTTTCAATTTGGATCCTCTCTCAAGAAGCCAGAGGCCCTATTTACTTTCTCTGCGAGCCCCAACAAGTCCCTCAATAGCTCACTCGCCAAAAGAAACCCCTTTGACCTAAACAAAGCCTGGCCCAGCCTCTCAAGTACAAGCCGCACACAGGGAAAATCAAGAAATGGGTAGATAAAAACCAATGAAAGAAAGGCAGCCTTCAAAGCCAAATCATCCAAAGACTCATCTCTCAAGTCCATTACCATTAAAGGCGTTCGGATGAACAGACGGGCCGAACTCATGTTCCAACGAAGGAAGGCCTCGTGAATATGTATATTCAGAAAAATACATAAGTATGATTATATGAATGTAAAATGCTTCTTTTCGAGTGTGTATATTTATACATAATGAGTTTTAATTTATATAGTGTAAGTAGATTTTATTTAATCATGTATTTCTTATAATAAACTAAATTTATTGTGCCACTACTTGACTTACTTATTTAGGAAAATCATTAGTAAGTAATAAGAAAATGTCTGCTGCAATGGCCATTGTCTTATAAGCCTTTTTGGCGTATGTATATTAAGGAATAATTTCTTGAAAAATATATTCGTAAAATATTTCGTTGATAGAACGGAAGAAGATTTGTAATTTAAAAAAATGAATGGAATGATTTTGCTAACGTTGAACAAAATAATAAAATATATTGTATTATCAGAGCTAGCTAGCGTTTCCAAATCGATTCAGAACAACAAAACATGTTTCTGAGGTACCACTGAACTGTCGGTAAAAATTGGTACGGATCCGGAAACATATTAGTCTGAAGTGTGGACATATATTTTTCTCGAAAATTTTCTACACCCTCTTCTAAGACTGATTCAAAACCAAGAGGTACGCAACAGAACCACTGTGTCAAAAATCGAAACCACCAAAACCCTAAGAAATCGAAAGAAAATTATTCGCTGGCCAGCCTTGTTTATTATTAGCCTGGGAAAGAAATGCAGAAAAAACGCAATCCAAGAGAACGACTGTTCAATGTAGTGTTGATTTATTTAATTTAAAAAATTTATTGCGTTCATTATTAGGTATCAAGATTTTTCCTCCGTGAAATATCTGATCCAAAGTGAGTTCATTAATGCAAATCTACTAATGATACAAAAGTTTATAATATACAGAAAATCTTATTTAATAATTTTTTAGTGTAAGAGCCAACAACACTAAAATACTTTCTTGATTCCAAGAAATGGCATTTTAATGTAGGGGCCAGGATGTAGCGTGGATGATCCATCCTCTATACTTTCTTCTTACTCAAAAGTACTTGACTTTGGTGGCAGTAAGGACTGTGGCCTAGCCCCCAAGGAAAAAAAGAAGCCCTTTTGAGTTGGCCGACCTCTTGTCTCATTCTTGTGAAAAGCATTGCCACTATACTCGGACTGCACTACACTTTTAAGTATAACTCCAAATCGAGCATGGATATTTCAAGCGGTTCTTTGTTATTTAAAGGTTTGATAGCTGTAACTATAAGATAAGAGACTCAACAAAGCATGATTATGTAAATAACTCCTTAAATTAGAGACCAATTACAATGGATCAAATGAATTTTAGTCGACGGTTAATTGAGGAAAGATATTTTATTCTATTGTAAGATTTGTATTTTCCAATAACACATATTGGTTAACAATTATTTATTTTTATTTATAAAAAACATGATTCACATTAGAGTCCATAAATTTTAAGAGTTCGATCCATAGAAGTTGACGCCACATAGGCCGCATCCTTCCCGAATCGAACCCCAGTCGCCATGGCCGTGTGGTCATTAAATACTTTCAGCTCCTGCCACTGCTTGCATTGATAGACGCGAACATCAGTGCCCGCAACTGCCAAGTAGGTACCACTTTGATTGAAGCAAAGATCTCTCACTTCATAGCCGTCCTCCAAGGCGATTGTTTTAATATTCTTGAGCTTCCGCAAATCCCAGAGCTTGACAAAGGCGTCATCCGCAGAGGTGGCGAGATAATAACCATTTTCAGAGAAAGAAAGAGCCGTAATGGATCCACTATGACCTGGGAAGTTGGCGACATTGCGTTGCTGAAAGAAAGATATGTAAATAGAAGGGATCGGGAAAGCAATCAAAATAGTGAAGCATTTTAAACCGTGCTAGGCGCATTGGCCGTGGACGCTGTTGCTGTTTCTATTTTGAATGTGTCCGTTTTCGCCGTGAATGTGAGTGGCCCTATTCCTACTCTGCAGTAAATGGATTCCGCCGTTTCAATATGAAGCACAAAAAGGAAGAATAAAGCGTACTCTCAACATCCGATAATTGATGCTGATCAAAATAACCTACATAGCAATATAGTTTTTTTTTGTTCAAAATATATTGACTTTTCAAAATAAATAAAGTATTATATTAAAACTGTTCTTACACCACATGATAATATAATTATTTACAAAATTTATCAGTTGGATTAATTGGCTTATACCTAACGACTTATTTTCAATTTTATTATTGGATTACTTTTCTTATTTCATAAATATTTTTTAAATTTTCAATTTTTAAAATTATAAAACAAATATTAAAAAAGCCTTATTTCAATTTCTATGAAGCTATTATATTTACTTAGGTTAAGCGATGTTTCCTAAGAAAATAGAATATTAGACATTATCTGAGTTAACTGTATTAATGTCATATGTTATCAGCGATGAAGTTATACGTTCACAATCATGTTATATTACTACATAAGCACCTCTAAATGAATTGATGTTCTTGGTTATATTTGGTTATTTTAAGTCAATTAATATTTCATTTTGACTATTTTTTTAATATTCTCGAAAGAAAAATCGATTATTTATTCTAAATAAGAAGTAAAAAAATGAAATAATAAATAATTACATTTATTTATCAATAAATATTTTTTTTCTGAACAAATTGAAGGAATGGCAAACAGCCAAAATGAAATATTAATTGACTTAAAATAACCAAATAATAACCAAGAACATCAATTCATTTAGAGGTGATTATGTAGTAAAATAACATGATTACGAACGTATAACTTCATCAATTATAACATATGACATTAATACAGTTAACTCAGAAAATGTCTAATATTCTATTTTCTTTGGAAATATGGCTAATATAACTAATGCCGTTTAAAAATAACTCTTGGTAAACGTCTATGAAAATTGAGAGCCTTACCTCTTTCAAGTCCCAGATCTTGATTTCTGAGTCTGATGTACCCGTTCCAAAAAATGAGACCATCAGGATGGAACTGTGCACAAGTGAGAGCCACGGATGAGTCCGCAGTAACCTTCGTGATGAGTCGCCCACTTCGAAGATCTGTGAAGGGCCCAGTATCGATCCGTGGACGTGGAGAGTATGTAGTCTCCCGTGGCGTGGAGTGACAGCCCCGTCACAGGGCCGTCGTGGATCTTCAACACTTTGAGGCTCTGGGAGGAGGTCGCGTGCCATAGTCGGACCGTGGAGTCGTGTGAGGCTGTGATGACCGTATCCTCCGAGGAAGGGTGGTAAATGACTCGCGATATCTTCTTGGTGTGACCCTTGAGATTGGCGATGATTTGCTCGGTGTCCTTATTGAATACAGTGGCCGTCTTGTCCGCACCACCTGTTAGGATCTTGCTCGTATCATTAGCGTTGACATCCAGGGCGAGAATTCCAGGAGCAGAGGCGCTGTGCAGACCGGATGGGAAGCCAGGGTACGAAAGTTGCTCCGTAGGCTCTCACTAGTTACGAGGTCTTCTGGAATCTTTTTGCCTCTCTTCTTTCGCTCCTGTGTGAGGATCGTGGCCTTATCTTGTAGTTTGTCGATGATGTCCTGGAATAAAAGTGAGAAGATGCCGAATGAGAAAGCAGTAATAAAACATTAGCAACACATATATTTTCGCTTAAATTTGAATAATAATATGATCAGTGAAATAGTTTCATATTAATGTTTCAACAATTATTCAATTATCTTTAAAAAAACACATTTAAGTATGGAAATACAGGAGATATTCCCGTTATTTTACAAAGTTTTAATAAATTTTTTCAATACGCACCAATTAATACCTATTTTAGAGATTAAAAACATCAAATTTTGCCAATTATGTATATATATATATACCTATATGATAAAATAAGTTTCTGAGTATTTTATGGCGTTATTATTAGCCAAGTTATGAATCAAGTATGACATTAAAACATAAACTTAAGCATTATCTTATATGAAACATGCAAAGGCATATTAGAAATACACGTTCAAATGATGTTTGTACGTGTGATGACTCAAAATAAATCGTTTACATTTAAGATTATGAATCTACTACCTACGGAGCAAGGTCGGGCAATTGCTGAGGGACTCGAGACTCATTACATTTTACATATCTATTATTATGAAAACTATTAAATATAATGAAATATTTTAGGTCTAGTTTCTCAAAGGAGCGCCCTCCCCTGGTTCTGGTTCCAGTAGTCTGTAAAGTCGTCTCATATTGTATTTGAGAGCCCAGAGTGTCAATTTCCTCACCTGGTCATTCCCACGGGTTCCATGGCTTGCTCCGAGTGTGTCATGGTGGGTTCCGGTGCGGATGGCGTGGCCGGAGTGGCCGGCGCGGGTGTCATGAGTGCAGCCTGTGGCTTGAGTGTGGCGAGTGCCTCTCTGGCCGCCGTAACTTCCTTGGTGAGTCTAGCAATGACTCTGCAGGCGGCGTCGTGCTGGTAGAGCGCGTGGCTCAGCTCCTGGCGGGCCGTTTGAAGCTGCTGGCGGAGCGTGAAGGAGTGGAGCATGACGGCGTCCCACTCGTCCTGGAGGGACTTGAGGATCCCAGGGATGGAGGTTCCGAGGGCGCCTTGGGCTTCACCAGGGGGCTGCTCTTAATGGGGATGAGGTCTTCGGGGGAGAGAGGCTCCTGAGAAATGGGGTCCAGGCCCCCATTGGACTCAAGGGCCTTCTCGATCAAACGCTTGTCGTAGACGAGACCCGACTTGGGGCTGAGCACAGGGCACTCGGGACTCTCATTGCTGATGGAACATATAAAGGTCGTCATCTTCAGACACGACGAGCCGACAATGAAGAAGTAAACAACACAACCAAATACAACAACAACAGCTAACGCACGTTGGACTCCCAGCCCCGGCAATCGATAGACAAAACGAAGACCCTACGTCAATAAAAGGAGGAACAAAATGTCCAGAAAGGAAACAGTCCTAACATTTGTAAGGGACATAGGGTTCATGACGTCACTCTATAAACCTGCAGCGTAAGGGAATTATTAAAATCAAAGATCTTGTTAAAATATATCCCCTTTTAGCTAAGAAATCTTGATGAATTTATTTAACTGTAAAAGAAACACAATTAATGTAAATTAAACCATATATGGATCTTTTGTTTTAATTTAAAAATTCTATCGTGTTTTGTCGTACATGACTGCTCCAATAGACGTCCCTTTGCATGAAATGATAAATTACCATAAATAAAGTTGTACCTCATGTTAATTCTTAATAATAATTAAATTAGTAATTTGCATCCATCATATGCAAGAAGTGTAAAATAAAACTCAAATTTAAGTCAATGCCTGGTGCCGTGCCTTCTTTTTCTGGTCAAAAGGTAATCAAGAACACTTGGTTCGTATAAGAGAGCAAATAAATGTGTGAGTTTGATAACTAATTTTAAAGGGGTGTAGTTTCTTACCTCAATTACATATGTAGTGAAAATTTATAAAAAATGAATAACATGTAAGAGAATATTTAATAATGACATATAAAGCAATATGGCTTAAGATCTCTTAGATAATAATAAAAACGTTAAAGTAAAAATACTATCATATTTAATTTCTACTCCCTTAAATTACCCTTGAAATTGCTTTTAAACAGATTCATGTCAAGGAAATCTTAGGACTTGCTAAATAAACTGCCAAATAACGTTCGGAGATCGTTTTCCGAACGTTAGTTTTTGGTTCGCAGAACGTTCCCTGAACGTTAGTTTCGTTCTCTGAAGGTTATTTTTACGTTAGCATGGATGGTTTTCTTAACGATCTACGAACATTCCCTGTTGGTTATATTTACGTTCTCCTAACATTCAATTAAGTTCCCTAACGTTTATTTACGTTCCCTAACGTTCTATTTACGTTCCACTAAGGTTCTATTACGTTTACGTTCCCCTTAACGTTCTATTTACGTTCGCCTAACGTTCTATTTACGTTCCCCCAACGTTTATTTACGTTCCCCTAACGTTATATTTAAGTTCCCTCAACGTTATATTTACGTTCCCTTTTACAAATAATTAAACTCCTCGACAGTATTAAAATTCTATTAAGCGTTTATTAACATTAAAACTAGACACGAATTATATAATAGATTATAACTTGTTATAAAATTAAAAACTCATAAAATTATACAAACATAGAAATAAAATATAGAAGGCTCAAAGCACATGCCTAAAAAACTTATAAATAAACATTGTAATGTATTTTTTTTTTGCTCTTGGGTAGAAAACATTTATACAATATCATAAAAATATGAAATAAAAGACTTTCATGTTTTACATTTTGATAAGTGTTTGGTGTAGGAGGAAAAGTCTAGGAAAATATTTTTGATCCTTCCGACAGTTGTCCATGTTCCTCTTCTTCCAGCAAGGGGATTGT
>CP045891.1:34005229-34023631 GCA_013387185.1 Caligus rogercresseyi
GTTGTGGTTGACAAGGCTGGTTATTTGAGAGTAATATTGGTTCTTTATTCCTTCCTGCGTAAGTTCTTCGCTTATTTATTTAATTGCTTTTTTTTTAATAAAAATCGACCAACACTCTCCGATACTTTCATAAAAATGATTAGGACCTAGTATACATATTATTTCACAATACCATTCCGACCATATTAAATAATAGGTAACAAGTACTACATTGTTTATAAGTTAAGTTTGAATCGGCTTGTTCAGTTTATTTATGAAATAAAAGGTATGCATATGTTAATATCCGTAGAATAAATAGGTATACCTTATATATAATAATATAGATACATATATATATAGATATATAGATATATATCTATTTATATATATATATGTATATATATGTATATATATATATATATATATATAATATATATATATATATATATATATATATATATATAATATATATCATCTTGTGAAAGTTTGAACAAAATCGAATAATGGGAAGTGTCCGCTCAACGGGCCAAAAGTTATTTAGTAAACTTATGTAGTAATTATTTTTTTCGCCATTCGATCGCCTCTAATGTCCATAATTTCAATGCTATTTTCAAAAATTTGCGAAAAATGTAGATATGGTTGCAAGGATTCCAAATCAGTCTTTATTTTTTATATACATCTAAAATTTAACGAGAAATTTAAGTTTTAAAATAGTCATTTTTATGGAAAATACCCTAAAATAAACATTTTAAAACTTAGACTTTCACAAGATGATCTCTATACACTAAAGTAAAATCCTATGGGGAGCCCGACTCTCAAATCCTGAAAAACGGGAAATAATAATTTCCCATATATATATATATATATATATATATATATCGAGATAGAGATCCAGTAGAGTCGTTGACTCTCCTGGTAGAGATCACGATTGAATCCTCTCCTAGGAGTGACTACAATTGTGATCTACATATATCATAAGAATCAACGACTCCGCTGAAAGAGATCAAAAGGGATGAGGACTTAAATATGTTTATGGTATGACGATGGTATACAAACTATAATGGCTGATTTCTTCTCAGATGAATATCAAATTATTATTATATAGGTTGTTAATATAGATAATGTTAGTAAACCATTGCGTCGTAATTTATTCCCTGAAGGCAAAAACTGAAATCATTTACATAGAATAGGAATCGCAATAGTAATATATAGTGTGTAGAATATCGTAAAATATTATCTCCATATTTAAATTGTCATCTCTCCTAGAAAAGATAAGTATCGTAATCTCTACAAGGAGAGTCAACGATTCTACTGGTCTCCATCTCTGCTGCTATATATATATATATATATATATATATATATATATATCCTGAATAGTAATAATTTATTCCCCTGTTTTATTCCTAAAAACCGGGGTTTACAGCCGTAAAACTTAAAAAGGAATGTCGGATGTGAGACTACTTACTTGCTTAGACTTGTATAAATGTAACGTGCACTTTTTTATTTTAAAATTTATAGTATCGTTTCCTAGAATGATATTAATCCAATGAAATGTTGGATTTTACTTGTAAATGTAAGCGCCTGGATTGAAAATGTAGATATTTTATCATCAATATTTCAAAAAGTAAATTCCATGATAATTTTTGGAAAGTTGATGGACGAAAATATGAGTTGCTTTTTTTGGTACATCATCATTGCATACTCATAGTCCTTTTTAATGGAATGTCCTGTAGTAATAGAAATGTTAAGACAAGTAAAAACATAAGTGATTCAATCTTTAAACTATTTCTTTAAATATTTTTCATTTACAATCTTTATTTACACTCTCAGGCCCAAAAAAGGACAAAATCAATTTTATTTAAACTAAGATTCAGGTGTTCAAGAACCAATTCATCCAGAGTTTTTGATGGGTTAACGGATGTTTTTTAGTTGTTTTGGCCAAAATTGAGATAATTATTGTCAGTGTATGCGTTAATCTGAAAGTTATGGTGAAATAAACTTGTACTTGTGTGTACATCTTTTTCTTCCAAAGCAAGGCCTTTATTGAGTGGCATAAATAAAAACATTGTGGAATATCAAATGGTTTACAAAATATGAACCTATGTATGTCTACAGCACAGAAGTTTCAAAGATGCAGTAATTAATGTATTTTATATGTATATTAAAATTATATATTATATATATATATATATATATAATAATAATGAGTCAATGAGGACCAACATTTGGGAATTGATCTTTATATGATGAAACTCGCAAGAGATTTAGATATGACTTGTAGTATCTAGTTTAAACAAATTCGTAGCACTGGATTATGATGACATTTTAAGAGTTTGAGAATGGCATACAAATCAAGACATGTTTAAATAGGCTTGATATCCAACTTAGAATATTTCAATTATTCTACAATTAAGTTTATAGATATATTATTTGTTCATTTGGATATCAAGATGGATATCTTCGAATATTATGAAATTTTCTTCTCTAAGGTTATGAAGGAAAATTTATTTTTAGGATATATTTATACATACCATACATTATAATAAAATTATATTTTGATAAACTATTATTGTGTATTTCAAATGATGGAATCCTTATAATTTTGATATTAAATTTCCTATAGAATTTATCTATGTAAAAATAAGAATTGCCTGCCTGGAAATAATTTGCAAAATCATACAACAATTCGAATATAGTTCCTTCTGAATACTTTTCAATCCCTCAGCGTAAACTTTGTTATTTTATTTATTAATAAATAATATTGTTTTGATAATGCATTACAAATTATTTTGATCCTCCAGTAAACAAAAAAGTTTCTTTGCATAATTTAAATTATAAAAATTCAAGCTTATAAAAAGTTTCCTGCAAAACATTCGAAGGATATAATATTACAATTTTGTGGCACTTAGCCGTTCGGGCTTCAAGCAAGGATAAACACTTACCATGAAATGAAACCACGGAGTGCCATTGAAATGCTTAATTTACCTATAAACAATAAACAACACACATCGAAAATGAAATACAATTATATTTAATTCACCCCACAATTACTTTCCTTTTTACTAAAATTAATTATTTTTAAAAGTGGTTTCACTGTGATTATAGTATGTTCATAGTTATAGTATCTTAAATTATTATTATTATTATTATTAAAGACCAATAATGCGTATCTTGTCGTGTATCCTACGTATCCTAAGGAGTCAAAGAGGGCGTTATATATTTCCCTGCCTTCTTCCCTCTAAGGATTTCACGGGCTTCCTTGGATAGGCATAACAAGGGGTTTATTTTTTAAATGAAAAAAGAAGGAGAATGTAAATGGTAACTCAGATCATAAAGACTCCTCGCAGTTGATCGTTTATCCTCTAGTCCACATCATCATCATCAAGAATGAGATCCCTACTTATCCTACTTGCCATGTACCTCTCCGGGACAAATGCCTGGAAGGACAGAGTTTTGAGCCAAGGACCTTTGATCTAAGCCTTGGTAGCTTTAACTCTTCCGTAGCTATCACTGGTTCACTCATTATTGGCGGGCTCCTTGTGTTTTCGGCTGTGCTATATGCCTTGGACATATATGCAACATCCAGGATCGATAGAATGTTGGTCGACTCCTTCGGGCCACAGATTTATAATCGATTCTCCAACGCCTACGAGCCAACGGACTAGTAAGACTTTTTCCCCCAATAAAACAGTTTTTTAATTATATCAAGTGATAAAAATGTATTGTCACTGATGTTAAAGTGTTAAAAAAACTAAATAAACATATCAACTTATACTTTTAGCATCAAATAAGAGCATACATTATAACATGAAAATATATAAACAACAGGCTTTAGAATTAATCTCTGCACTTATATGGATAATACAATATTTTTTCAAGACCAGTGGCGTAACTTTATTTTTATTTTATGTCACATTTTTACATAGTGTACTAATAAAACAACGTATTGATAAAAATAATGCAGTAATCAACTCTGTTGAAATAAATAAAACAAAGAATACATTATAGTTACATAATAATCAATATATGAGTTACAATTAAGCCTATAAATATTAAGAAGAATGACTAATTAATTGTACCGTCAGGTGATCATGCAAATAAGCTTACCCTTACTTAAATTTGTGGACATAGTTTATTTACGTCTGCAATATTTTATCCTACTGTAGCATTGGACTTTACATTATAGTACCTAAAAAATATTAAATGTTTAAAGGTAGAACATTTATAGAAGACCTATTATTTGCATCACTGGTTAATCTATTCATTGAAAGCATTTCGATTATTATCTGTGATTTTATTAAGGAATTATAACTTATTTTAGTGGAATATTTGTGCAAAAAGAGTTTAATTAATAAAATCGCGGCTAAAATTTTATTTTTAGTTACTTTTTCGCTATGATAACATAAAATACAATCAACGTATTATTATTTTTTAAATATTTTTACTTTTTTGTTATACCAACTGGTCATCGGACGAAGACCTTCGAGTCAACAGTAGACTTTAAATGCTCTATGAACACTGTCTTTTACTTATAAAAACTAAAAGAAATATTACATGAGATTTTTCTGGCTATAATATATTCTAACTAATATTCTTCTTTATTTAGCGCGGATTTTCTTGCTGGCGCCTATGCTGACTACTCAGATGTAGGAACTTATCGCCGGCGTCGTCGACGGCAGGCAACCGAGGGAACAAAGCTATCTCCCAATAATAGTAGGGTCATGGGCCTCATCAATCTCGCCTTCGCCATCTACAACGCCGCGGACGAAAGCCTTCGCGTTCCTGAGTGTCGCAAAAAATTGGTCTGTGAGGTCTACTCCCGACCTGATGACGTTCTCGGGGACGGATACTTGGGAAAGACCATCAAAAAGGGGATTGAGTATCTTCCGTACATCCAGGAAAAGTACAACGTGGCCTCTGAGATCCTAGACGGGAAAAAGACGCTGAGGAAAATCGACCCTGCAAAACCAAGAGCGCCACCTGTAATCATCTGGAGAAGGTTTTAAGTGGAATGAATGTGAACAAGGAGCATGATGACTCCAAGAAAGAAACATCTTCAAAAGAGAGGAGATAGACTGAAAAAAGGTCCTTGACATCTCTATTTTGGCCCTACATACCTTACTATGCAGCACATTATTTTTCTCATAAACATCTCCCACGTTTTTATGTGTATGTATGTTAATAAGAATGATCTTCTCCCTATATCCCACCCTCCTAGACAATGATGATATTCGTAGATATCATCCATTGCAACATCCTGAATCTCTTAATTAGAGTTTAACAAAATCAAAATATATTATTTAGTATAAAAGCTATTTTTCATATTGAAAACTCTTTATCTCTCTAAGTATTTTGTACATTCATTAAACCTTAAATATATAATAAGTATTTTATTAAACAGTTCATTCACTATCACCGAACAATATAATTACTGGATGCACAAAAGACTAAATATAAATGGGAAGGTTGTATGTCCGTCTCAGGAACTGAAGAAAAAAGAAGAGAAGGAATTCCACTAAGCATTCAAAGTTTTAGGGATAAAAAAAGGAGAAATGACAAAAGTAACACCCTGTGATGTCATTTTAAGGGACTACTTTTTATGAAACATTTTATAGCATAACATTTTTGCCTTCTTTTCCCAAAACTACTAAATTGTGTCACCAAGTGGGGCATCCATTTTAAATCCTTGTATGTGTTCAAACCCATAGAGATATAGAGAGCTTATTTCCTTCAATAGTAGAGAAACATCGTTCATCTGTATTTTTATGTCTTATATAATCAAAGTAAATTGTACTACGTCATCGTAAGCTGATCATAGAGATAGATTCTATCTCTATGATCAGCTTACGATGACGTAGTACAAATTACTTTGTTTATATAGGACACAAAAATACAGATGAAGGCAGGCCCGCCCTCCGAGTGACGTAGGCCCGCCCACCCACTGAGTGACGTGGACCCGATTTTTTATGAATGTGCTAACTGTGCCCCCCCCCCCCATAACAACTGTAGGGCCCCCAACAGCCTGGGCCTGCTGCCGGGCCTGGATGAAAGGAATAAGCTCTATTACTTTTTATCTCTAAGGTTCAAACAGCTACTTAAGTGGTCTGGATTTTTCTTCTACATATGTTGAATATTCAGTTTGTTATGTATTTCGGTGTTTATTATTATGGAAAACGTTGAGTATATGAACAAATGGTCAAGTCCATCAGGTATGTCTTCTTAGTCATTCAATATTGTGGAGGAGCAGTAATTAACAATGGATCATACCTTCAGGTAGAATCCCCTAGAGGTTTGAGAGTCTTTGTCAAACATTATTCAAATTTGCAACATACTCTCAAACTTTCACTTACATATATACTTCTAATATCCAAAAAAAGACCTCACGAGCATTAACAGTTTCTTTGGCGCATTTAAATTAGCGTAGATAGAAATATGATTAATAATTGAGGGTCATATATGTATTTTCATGAACTTGATATCATTGAAAAGATAGGATACTATAGGAAGTGGGACTTCTTTAATTTTTTTGAAAGGATACTGATGTGTTTATTGAACTATATGTGTACAATTTTTATCCACATAGTATGTACAATTCTATTATACTCCAAATAATTCTTGTAACTTTAAAACTATAAACTATAAAACGGTCATTTTTCTGCATTGAAGAAAATAATAAAAAGTGAATATACTACAAATATTGAGGAGTTGTCAATAACCACACAGCTTGCAAAATATTTTTAAACGATGACCACAAGTAAACCATAATCCTATAGTAATTAATCCCCAGTACATATGTCGATAATGACCTCACATTTTATTTATCTTTGAAAAAAATGATTATAAGATCTAGATTATAATTCGTTCATTCTTTCTCTCTCTCTCTCTTTATATATATATACAAAATATATATATATATATATGTGTGTGTGTGTGTGTGTATGTATGTATATTAGGGCTGTAATTATTTTTCAAATGTTTGAAATATTAGCAACATTGTGGATTTTCTGTTTCTTGGTGATAAAAGAAGACGACATACACAGCTTGATCAAAATAGGTCAACATTACGGGGCTGCTCAACGAGGTCATAGTTTTAAAAATTTAGTAAAAATTTAGTTTTCCCAAATTTCTTGAAACTGGTGGGCGTACAGACTTCAATAATAATTATTAATTTAAAGGAAATCTAATTTACTACCCGACGTATGTTTGATGTTTAAAAAAAACAAAGTTTTCAGTAAAAACAAAGAAAAAAATGGAGTGTGTAATGTTAGCATATTTCATAGCTTTTTTGTATCAATTAACTTCACTCGCCTGTAGAAGATGACTTGTTCGCTTCAGAGTAAAATAGTATTTTTTTAATTAGTAAACCTTTGGAGGATAAATCCAAAAATGATCTGGTTGCATTCTATCAATTCAGAATTCAGTACAATCTGAGTTTACATCATATGATTCAGAGCCTGTATTGACCAATAAGAAATCGATTATGGAAAAAATAAATAATAATGTGTTTTTTAGATTTGCGTCAAGGTATCATCTCAAAATTTTACTTTGTCTCTGACGCATTTATAATCCATTATATGCGTCATTTTGTACGCGGGATATGTTTTTTAATGTACATATAACTCTCCACTTATTAAATTGACGTGATTTAGTATACCAAAATATTAAAGCTGGTTTACCAAGCTTTCATTTGATATGTTTGGTGTTCTAAAAATCGCTATACTTTAAGAGAAAAGCAAATACATTTTTGCACGTACTCTCCCAAAAAAATTGATCTTTTGATATGAGAATATACAATTACCGCTTGGTAACCACTGTTACCTGGATAGAAAGAGAAAGAAAAAAGAAAAGCGAGAGATTATTTTGTCTCACTTCTCTCGCTTCTCTTTTTTCTTTCTCTTTCTTATTTTTGTGGAAACCTTATAAGTATTTATCAACTATATAACCGTATATAGTCCAACTTACTAATAATGTACAAAACCACAATTACACTCAAAGTATGTTTCGATGTTTTCTCAAAGTATTTCATTATGACTGTCAATAAATTCATCGACTCAAATAAAAAGAAGTCTTCTGAACTCCAAAATCAAGTGGAAAATATTTTAAATAAGGCGCCTATCTTTATGAAGCAATATACCACGGACTTAGTCAACTCATATAGAATATTCGATATTGCAGAAACAGAAATGAAAAATAAAGTGGATCGTGAGTCTGACCCAACTATGAGAAATAAGTTGCTTCCACAAAAAAAAACAATTTACTGCTTCAACTTTACGAAAAATTATTACTAATAATAAAATAATTAGGAAACCTTCTGCAATTCTCGGATACTTTCATGAGAGATTCTCGGAGATCCTTGGAGGGGAGAGACAACGCTTTCCAAAGAAGAGAAGATCTCATAAAGGGGAAGTCTACACCCTAGAAAATATAGTTAATACATTAAAAATACTATAAAGACTCTAAAGCAGCTGGTCCAGATGGGATATGTGGAAGATTATTTTCGCTCGTTCCAGAGGAAGTTGCTCCGTTTGTTTTAGCGATTGGGAGGACTATGGAAAGACACGGAAAAATGCCGGACTCTCTCTCAAAAGGAAGGATTGCATTGATACCAAAAAAAGGGGATGGAACGAATTTTAATCACTGGAGGCCAATCACTGTCCTAAATGATACTTACAGGATACTGTCCGGAGTGCTTGCTAAGAAAATTGAGCCCATTTTAAATAAAAACATAAACGACGAGCAAAAAGGTTTCCTTAAAAACCGAAAAATTACGGACATATCAAGAAACATTTTAACTGTTATAGAATCTTTTAGAGAAAACAAAAAATTTGGCGCCTTAATAGCCATAGATTTTAAAAAAGCCTTTGACTCTGTGAAACACTGTCAAATTTTAAGATCCATTAAAAAACTTTTACCCCGATCCGTTTTTAATCCCATAAGAGCTTTACTTGCCAACGGCTCATCAGTCATCTCATTGAATGGTGCTACAAGTCCACCTATTTTACTGAAGAAGAGCTGCAGACAGGGTTGTCCTGTCGCTCCCTTACTTTTTATATCAGCGATAGATGAACTAACGAGACTCATCACAAAAAAGTATCTTGGTTTTGGTGTATCTTTTGCCGATAAGAAACACCTAATTGACCTTTATGCAGATGATGTTACGTTAACGATTGAAGCCAATACAGAAACTCAGTTGGAACATCGCATCAAGATTGTTTTAGCATGTTTTGGTAAATGGATTAGAAATGAACCACAAAAAGACTGCGATACTTCCATTAGGTTCCTGGCAACCTAATAGCTCAAAAGTAATTGAAGGGTGCCAAGTAGTTAAGCTCGTCAACATTTTGGGAATCGAGTGGACACGGGACGGTATCGCTACAAGTAATTGGCATCGGCTGAAAAGCATGGTGTATAACAACATTCGTCAAGGGCGTAATCTTTCTCTTCAAAAAAGAATAGATATATACAACACCCGAATTATCCCACTTATTCTTTACAAGGCCACTTCCATACCATTTATAGCGGAATCTGCTATGGCAGAAGAGGATAAATGGCTGAAATATCTGTTTCATTACAAATATCTCCCTTCTTTAAAACGTCCAAAAAATAGAATTGGCGGTGGTCTCAATCTTTTAGTAAACATTATTCCAAAATGTTACAAAAAAGTGGTAGAGGAACTAGGTGTTCTTCACGGAAAGGATTGGAGGAGGAGATTTACAACTCCAAAATACCTCAACTGGATGCACATGGGCACTCCATTGACGAATGATGAATTGGAAACTTCTTCTCCTTTTTTGGCTTCCATCCAGAGAATTATTTGGAGGGGTACACCGCGCTTTTCTTCCGATTCAACGATAGATATAGTTTATCAAAACAAAAATAAAAAGCCTTTCACGGATAAATTTGGGGATCCTAGTTCTTTAGAAAAGTTTGCTCTTCAGAATGAAATGTTTTCTCTGCATGACTTGGTATCCGAATCACTTTTTTCAAATGGAAGATTCCGGTTTCCCTTGAGAGATCTCTCGTCAATTTTAGCCCAACCCGACCATGGCATACAAAACTTTTATATCCTTTGGAGCGGACAACGGATCCTAACTCCATAGTTTGTAAATATAAAAAATTACTTAATTTGCCTTCTTCATGGGACAGGAGAATTATGGGATCAACTTGTAGAATTGCGGACGGTAATAAATTCACAGCCCAGTTTCAAATTTCCTCGGACATTATAAGGTTTTACCATCCATGCAAGGACTGCGGTTTTATTTTTAATACTACAGTTCACGCTTTTGTGGATTGCCCACTTTTAAAAATTGTTAAGACATTTGTCCAACTAAATGTTGGCGTGGATGGGAACGGACTGCCAGGACAAATGAAGGCCATTATTCTTTTTGGAGCACACAAGAGGAGTCGTAACTCTTTACCGCATCACAAGGCGATTGAGTGTGCTTTATTGAATATTAAATCATTGATCGGGAAGAAATTAACAATGAACAGTCCCATACACGAAGAAGAGTTAAGATCCATCATGATAGGAGCAGCAGCGCGTTACTCGGCACTCGGAATCAAAATCCCTCAAGTGGCATCTTCCTCCTGGATTTGGGCTGGCGATATCATCAATTCATACCATCAACTTCAGCACAATATCTAAGCCTGATTAAATCAATTGCTAGAAGATATAAACGTTTTATGTCAAGAACGGCCTCTTTGTGATAATTTTTAGCTTTTTCGTCTCATTGTCCCTTTATAAAAGGTTATTTTATTTCTAGGCAGTAATTATGAACTATAATGTTCATTTATGTATTGTTTTTTTACGCAACTGCCTAGTTTTATATTTTATTTATTTATTATCGTATATCTTATGTGTATTTTATTTACACTGTTTGTTGATGATGGTAAATAAAAAATCTTAACCGAAAAAAAAAAAAAAAAAAAGTATTTCATTATTATATCTTTTTTAATGTTAAAATTTTTAATATAATATTTACTTGAGGCTTTGAAGAAATGTATGTTATGCATAGTGTATTAGCATCTTGAACTACAATAGAATAAAAACAAGAAAAATTGTGACACAAAACTTACAAACCACATATGAAAAAAAAATAAACAATTACATATAATTTATTATATTTCATCATATTTATTCTCGTGGTCATCGGGTCTCTTAAGTCTTGCACAAGTTGTTGTACTGTAATTATAGAAACATTGATGGAAATCATATGTACTATATAAGATAAAGGTTTGAATGTTAATCTTCGGGTTACGAAATAAATTGAACTTATATAAAATTAAAAGATTCTTTCACAATACTTTTATGATTCTTGTTGTTGTTGTTGTATGATTTATTACGGAGCTAACATAACCCTAGCTTTCATGGCTATTAATTAAAAAACATATATCTTTATTTACAAACAATTAATTATACAATAACAATAAAATATTAATTTTAAAAAATATCAAAAAATATATACTTTTTTAATATTTATAATTACATTAAACATAAGGAGCTATAAGGATCTAGACAACCCTGCAATTGTCTTTGCTACCCTTTGCTCTTGTATGGTAGTAGTTCTCGTAAACTTAACAATAATTGTAAGTAATATTCAATTCATTTTTTATGCTTTATTGCCAGAGTGAAAATCTATGTATTTTTAGTGTTTCTTGTGTTTGAGTATGAGGAGCGGCATTGTTTCATTAATAATAGTAGATTAAATTGTTCCTTTAAAGCAGTGGTGCCATGGTGACGGCCCGAGGGCCGGAACCGGCCCGAATGGACATTAATTTGGCCAGTTACGTCAGTGGTTGAGAAGTGTTTTTATTAATAAATAATACAGTATTCACCGCATAATCGGGCAACTGATAATCGGGTACCTCGCTTAAATGACATACGCCTCCCAGAAACACTTCCAGTGCACGTCATTTTTACTGGATAATCGGGCGCAAGCCTCTGATAAACGGGACACATTTTTTTCAAGTGATCTTTGATTTATACACGAAATGTGTCAGTCACTGAGTGAAATGAGGGGGGAGGGGGGAGAGAGAAGAAGTAACAAGCCGGGAGAAGGGGCTAATGATGGATCTTCTCCCTCAGTTCACTCAGGAAATGGTCTTCATGAACTTCTACCGATGGTCTCCAAAATTGAATCAGTCGTGTATACGCAAGTGGCAAATGCTAAAAAACAACGTACTCTAGAATCGTTCTTTACCCCAAAGTGAATATGACATTTTATTTTCTATAATAACTGGCCTAATACATTTAATGTGAGGGATGCAAACAACAAAATGAAAAAAGTTGCCATGATCATGATGTTGGATGCAGTCAAATGTTAATAGGGTGCATTGGATGTCAATCTTTGTCTCACAGTTATTTAATATTTTATTCATAATTCCGTGATGTGTGGCGAGAGCTCATCGCGAAATCGGGCACCCCGCTTAAAGGGGCCGTTATTGCTACTCCCAGCCTGTCCCGATTATGCGGTGAATACTGTACTATGATACAATATCAACATATTAAAATCTACTTTTGTTGTTGTATGTTAGTGTTGCCAGGCCAAAAATGTACCGGTAATTTGGCCTCCTGAGGTCCCACTTGAAAACAATCAGGCCCCTGACCCATTTCACCCCGGCATCCCTGCTTTAAAGGATTTAAAAGTTCCATGGAGGGAAGCCATGCAACAAATTACTATCCTTTTTTTAAAGGATGAAATTATAATATCAGAGTTAATGCTCGTATCAATAGGACGGCATGTGAAATGATGCAATAGTTGATAATGATAAATTATATATTTTAATTATTTACATTCACTTTCATGTTCGAGAAAAATGTTTTATGGTGATATTTTGAAGATTGTATTTTTTCCTTCATCTGCTCGACCAATTTGTCTACTTCCATCTTTGTTTGGGATAACGTGCAGATGAACAGTATAGTGGGTTTTAGAAAATACTTTTGCCGCGATCAAAAATACTTTTCCGTCATGAGGTTGGATAAGAATGTTCAGCAGTATTTTTTCCTCTGGTAAAAATTTGTAGGGCTACGTCCGGTCAAAACTTCCGGTTAGTTATAAAGCTTCTTCAAAAATTAATTTTTATGCATGATACAAAAAATGTATGATTATGAAGATATCCAAATATTGTTTCAATTTTATGAAAAAAAAGATTTATTTTATAAAAACGCCTTTTCGCTCTACAGTTGTTAAAAAATGTATATATCATAGAGTAGTAACAAGTGCATTAAAACTGCTCTCAAAATATTTTAACGGCAAATAAAGAAATAGTCGATATCTGTAACCGTTTTCGGTTTTTTTAATATGAGTGCTCTTAACGGAAAAATCTTCATAAACATTATTTATTCATGCATAAAACTCATTTTTGTAGGACCTCTATAACTTAGCTAGAAGTGTTGTCTGGACATTGCCCTACATAGTTTTATCGGAGGAGAAAAAAAATATGGCAAAACATTTTTGCCCCTACCCAACCTCAACTCATAATGGAAAAGTATTTCGGATTACGGCAAATTAATTTTCAACGGCACCCTCTATTCGACAGGGTTACGTCATATTCTTCACAGAGTCAGGAAATTGGGTTAGAAGATTGATCCAACGTTGTAGAGTGTTGTGTTTAGTATAATGTGTCTGGCAATTATTGCCATGATCCACGAAACATTCTCTCATTTGAAGGGAAATAATTTTTTGTATCTATGTCCCTAGAAAATAAATAACTTGTTAGTAGTCATTCATGGTTGACCAGTCAGTCGTCCTCATTAACATGGGTGATTATGCAGTGTTATAATACTCAGTTACATGAGGCTAAGATTACGTAATAGAGGTACATAATATAATTGTTCAAAATCATTAATCCTTTCTTGACCTTGGCTTTCGTTTAGCAATTACCTTTTTATATTAAAGGAGTCGGAAATAGCAAGACTTCATGTAATTATGGTGTATATCAGATATATTAGGCCATTTAGATACAGGTTGACAAAGTGTTGTTGTTTTTTGCCACCATAAAGTATTTTTTAGGTCGAAAGCAATTAATAACTCCCTTCTAAACGCTAAAGGTCTCATCGCGAGGTGCATCACCAATAATGTTCCCATCAAAGCCTCTGAGTTGAGATCCATCATGATATCTGCTGCAGCAAGGTATACTGCTCTGGACTTAAAGATTCCCTCACTTTTGGATTCCACATGGACGTTAGCGGGGAGGGAGGTGAAATTTTATCCTTCATCCTCACTCTGCCATAGGAAGACAATCAAGAGAATACTGAAATTTTACAAGAACTCTTATTGATTAATTTTCGTGTAATTTACTGTTTTTATGATTTGTTAATTATCTGTATGTTTTAGATTTGATTGTTGAGTGTATCTCATGACTTTTATCTGCTTGTTTGTTTGTTCCATTACGTTGCTAAAAATCTAAGCTAGAATGCTTATTTATGTAAAAATTTACGCATTAGCATCGTTTTTCTTTTATACATTGTATATTTTTTTGGAGCCGTGAATTTAAAAAAAAAAGTATTTTTTTCTAATTTTTTAGTTTCTCAATTATTCTGAATCGTTAGATGTGTGTTAATAGAGATCAAATCAGTTTTCACTCTGTCGAGATAGGGACTTGGAGTTAAATAATTGTGTAGTTCTATAAAGGAGGAAAGGTTGTTTTTGGATCCCAAGATCGGCCTTCAAACTGATGGAATCATAGCTAGTATAGCTACAAAAAAGGTTTATTGTATCAATGAAAAAAATGTTCAAAACCTCGTAATCAATTCACAATTACTAAAATATCAAAATGTCGCATTATTAATTAATCAATTATACATTATTGATCCTTCATCCATACTATTGGCTACAATACAAAAACATATTCTCACCTCCCCAGCATCTCACCCCACATTGACATCTGATCTTAGTGTACACGCATCTATAATGTGTATATAAAGAAGAAGCCTCCCTGTATCAGGGGGCAGAAATAAACTGGTAGTCTTACTATCAACACTGGCGAGTCTCAATACATCAATGGCGTAGCATTAGGACAACACCACATGGGCAAGCATAAGTCCAACACATACAATAAAAACTGTAACTTTGAAGAATGTTTTTTTTTCTTAAATGGAGCTGAATAAAAGTAAATGACTTCTTTTATTAGTAGTAGCACGCCATTTTAAAGACTTTTTGTTAGAAGGCGTCATACATAATGTCATGGTTTGTGTGTGCTGTTTGTGCCAGTGAGTTGTGTGCATAAATATATATACAAAATATATTAGGTTACACCAGCATTTGAAATCTCGTGACATCGCTCAGGAGATGGGAGTTAGTCACCAAACCATTTTAAGCCATCTACATACAGAAGGCTAGATACAAAAAAGCTTGATATTTGGATGCCGCATGATTTGACGCAAAGAAAACCTTCTGGGCCGAATCAACACCTGCGATAGCTGCTGAAACGGAACGAACTCGACCCATTTTTGAAGCGGATGATGACTGGCGACGAAAAATGGATCACAGACGACAATATCAAACGAAAACGGTCGTGGTCGAAGCCCGGTGAATTGTCCCAAGCAGGGGTCAAGCTGGGATTGACGGCCAGGAAGGTTTTGCTGAGTGTTTGGTAGGATTGGAAGAGAAGCATCTATGAGCTGCTCCCATATGACCACACGCTTAATTTTATCGTTACTGCGAGAAAATGGACCGCTTGTAGGAGGCGATGATCAGAAGCGTCCAGAATTGGCCAACAGGAAAGGTGTATAGTTCCATCAGGACAATGCCAGGCCACAGACTTCGTTGATGACTCTTCAGAAGCTATGGAGCTCGGATGTGAGGCTTTATCGCATCCACCATATAGCCCGGACATATCACCAAGTGATTACTTCCTTTTCCTGTCCATGATGAACGCCCTTAGTGGTGTAAAGTTGAACTCAAAATGGCTTGTGAAAAGTGGCTATTCGAGTTATTTGTAAATAAGGAGGGGCTTCTACGAGGGAGCTATTATGAAGTTGCCGTCTAGATGGAAACAGATTATCAAACAAAATGACGCATATTTGAACTAAATTCGATCACTGTAACACTTTTTATAAGCATCGAATAAAGAGCAAAAAAGCGGAAAATATATTGACAACATACATATTTAAGTAAGCACACTTTTTTCATAAACGTTTAATTTATCGACTAAATTATTTTCCATCCGTTCAAAAATGCAAATTTTGATATTATTAATTTTTTCTTGTGGCCTGAATTATTTTAGAGAATAGATTTGTCAATATAGATTGATAGAAACTTCCATGAAAGACCCGCCCTTTGAAATCAAAACGTGGCCTTGAGGTGAAAGCGCAAGATATAAATAGCACCAAGGAGTCAGATATAGTCTCAGTAATTCAAATGGACTCACTTCTTATATTGTTCCCTCAAGGAAGTTATCTCTCTAATTGCCATGGAAATTTACAATATTGTATGAGAACGTGGACTGCCATCGGCAAGTCTTCGTGCATTGAACCGAATAATAGTGTTTGTATGTAAACGACCTTATAAGCATATAATAATGAATGCTTCAAAATCTGTAGATTTAGTATATACATATGTAAATATTAGGCTAAAACCGATGCATAATTGAAATTAAGAATGTTTTCTGTCAACAAAACATATTTGGCAAATGTATCAAAACTACATTCACGAAGATCCATTGCATTTCTACTTTCACTTTGAAAATAATAATTCATAAAATTAATAATGGTATGAATAATTATTTTCTAAGTAAACATAATGATTCGTTATATATAGAAAACGGCAAAGGTTATGTGGTAGAATATTCGGATTAAGTATTAAGAAATAACAAGAAAATAATTTTGCCTCCACGAAATAATTAAAAGAGTAAATAGAGGCCTATATACACTCAGAGAGTGCAAACCTCCGCCGTCACGGGGTCCTTATGAGCCTTCCGAGGCGGATTTTTTACGATGGGGCGGCGTAGAGGGACGGGGGAGGGTTCCCCTCGACGGAAATTCTGAGAGGAGACGCTCCGGCACCCGATTTTACAGAACAGCGACATCTATGGCAGAGTAGGCTAACTTGAAATATTTATTAGTATTTAGCTCATTTGGCATCTTAATTCTGCATCAGGGTTACTTAATTTTTTTAAATAACTCTTTTATTTCTTAATCACCCTAAAATGACGTCATATACTTACGTAATGATCAGTGCTTCAAAAGTAATGCTAATAACTCATAGAATATTTCATTCTATAGGCAATCAATTTTTGATAAGGTAGTGTTCTTAAGATAAAATACTGACAGCGATTGTTTTTTAACCACTATATTTTTTTTTAAAAATCAACGAATCGTTAATTATAAAAACTGACAGATTTGATGAGCCAAACGTATGTGAGATAATAAATGAGAGTTATACTTTTATATATGGTAAGATATAGGTATACTTATGCAAATATAATGAAAACTGTCCTAATTCAACCATCTCTATTTTACTTAAGTTGACCTTGGGATGAGATGTTAGTTATGAGTTATAATAAAGGATATACGAATGAAGAGTAGCAATTTCAGAACCGAAAATTGTTGCTCAAATATAATCTATGGTATGTTACACGAAATTTTAAAAAACAATATTCTTACTGATTTGGATCCATTGAGAAAGGTTGATGGAAACGCTTCGAGGACAATCACGGACATTTGTTGGACAATAAGCGTTAATCGTCATTTTTCGTATTAAAAAATCACTTTTTTTTCTCCATAGGCGGAGCATATATTTGAGTCACCGATTATACTTCCGCGGCGTAGAATTAGTAAACCATAACCTTTTCCAATTTAAATCACTTAAACCCTCCTTTTAAATTCATGCAAAACTCAACGTCTTGGAGTTATTTTTTAATTAAATTTAAATTTTAAATTATAGCAAAGGTAATAAAAATATTAAATTTATGAACAGTTATGAAATTCGACGTGAACAGTGATAAACAACAGATATAGCAAAGACATTGTGTGATGACGTCATTTCTGATTTTTCATACAATTTTTAATGGTTAAATTGCTATGAAAAAACGGATGAAGAGTTACAAATTAATTGCAAGGTAGTAAAAGATTAAATTGGTGTCCAGTATGAAATTTGAGAGAACACTGAAAAACAAAAGAATAATAGCAAGTATTTGTGATTGAGTCCTTTTGATTTTGGCAAATAAAGAATAGTTCACTATAAAAAAACGAGTGCTAAAGAATGACTTGAAGGAGTTGAAAGCACAAGGATAGTAAAAGATTAAATTTGATGTGACGGTATAGACAATAATAAACAACATAATAATTTATTTAAAATAAAAAAATTAGGAATCGTCGAGAAATCTTCAACATCCAACCGGAAGTTCAAATTTAAATATAAAGGGTTAACAATTCAGGTGGCAGCACCATTGTTTTAACCGCAACAGGACTACCACCCCCCA
>CP045891.1:34023731-34042026 GCA_013387185.1 Caligus rogercresseyi
GAAACTAACGTTCAGGGAACGTTCTGCGAACCAAAAACTAACGTTCGGAGAACGTTTTCCGAACGTTATTTGGTTGCTGGTCGTTGCCAACCCTCAGAGATGATGAGGAGAGAATAGGAGCCCATAGAAGAGAATTAAAGTTGAAGGAGGACACTGAGATACCGTATATATTTAAAAGAAGTAAAAAGACTAAGATATCTTGGTACAATATTATAAATAAAAGTAGGAGTATGCACTACAATGGAGTCCCCTTTTTCTTACTCCGGGACCTTTCGGGACGGAGGAGATTAATTTACTCGTGTCTCTCTCCTTCTATCGCTCTGACTCCACCATCTATATCTTCCCCTCTCCTTTTGGTAAAAAAATATGTATCGTGAGTCCTCAAAACATAAAAAGGGTTTACGAAAGTGAACGCAATCAAAAATATGTTTCATAAAACCATGGTTTTCAACTATGGCTACTCAATTGACGCTTATATTAATACGTTAATATAATTAATGTATTTCTCCCTGATACAGCATCTTTCTGTAATTTAATGCCTTTGAAATGACGAGCTGGTAATGATAAACTTGCAAATTGATAGTCATGAAAATAAAACGAAGTAAAAATATGTCTGTGAAATGAAAGTCATCTAAGTGTTCAACTAATTTAGTAAAAGATCTCATCAAAAAACGAATTTTATTATATGGTCGGCTCAAGAACTTTTAGGTCCAAAGGAAAAACATTTTGGGTCACTTTTAAACTCAAACGTATTTTTATAATACCAATGAAAATATTGGTTGAGCGTGACCCCTGGCAATTATCTACTTTGTTAATTAAGTAGTACCGCCATTGATGCATATTTATAAAGCATTCATTTAATTCAGAACTTTCTACAACACTATTTGATAATTTAACCAAACAGGAGCGTCGATAAATACCCCTATCGGAATTTAGAGCATGTTGTGCAAATATATGACGTCACACATTCAAACGTCATCCCCTCATTACTAGAGACAGTCGTTCCTTCAGATAAAACATTATTTATTACTGCATTTTGCTCGAGTGTTTCTTCTTTTGGTGTATGAATCATTGTTTATGGTTCCAGGTTCTTTTCTCTCTACCTTCCTACTGACTGCTTTTTCAAGATAGTGCAGCAGAAGCACCGAAGGAAGAAAGCCTATGAGTGAGGGCTTCGCAGTGGAAGGAATGTCCTTTGGATTCATCCGTGAAGTCAGGTCTCTATGCGGCAATCTGTGGAGTCGTAGGAAAAGGTCGTCTATGATAATGATATAGTTGTACGGCTTTGCGAGTCCTTTAGTCCATCGGAGTCTCTCTGTGACGCGAAATCAGTAAGTAAATGTCTTCTCTCAACACTCTATTCATATGCGCAATGAATGTTTCTAAGCCGTTCAAATGATTTAATAAACACCCAAAGTATTTGAATACGCACTTAAAGAGCAAATATTTGATATAATTATCTGATTTGTCAAATAATATTTTTACATTTACAACTAACTAAAATAAATGAAACTCTACTCCAACCCATCCTTATTAGGACACTTCTACAACTAACAACACCTATACTACTCCACTATACACACTCTGTCACCAAATTCATGATCAGAAGTAAATCAATTAGCAAAAGTATTCTCCCAACACTATAATTTCATTCGCTTAATCAGGATCCAGTAACATGACCACTCAAATGGTAAAATGAACGCCCTCAAATATTCGGATACAAACTTAAATAACCATCAGCTATATCTAATGCATTCATCTATATTAATAATTGTTTTTTTTTTAAATAAAGCTTATAATAGTTTTTTGACTATATGATTACACAGATTTATATGTATTATAGCATTAAAATTATTGTCTATTTAACCTAGATCCTATCAATGAAGGAGACCAAAAATGACCATCCCCTTTCGGGATTCGAACCTGCACCCCCCACATTGAGAGTTGAACATGCTTTAACGTACATGGCTATCGCAAAGCCAATAACTAAATTAATTATATATATACATTCAATTTTGACATTTTCTAAATATACAAACAGTCAAGATATTTAATGTATCCAATCTAAGAACATTGGGTATATTCCTTTGTCCTCTAAATAGACTAATGCCATGGTTGTACCTTTTAAGTCATGTATGCATTTGAATAACGACCAGATTTTATTAAAAGTTATCCATGTTCATATCCTTTATAACCCTTATAAAATAAGCAGATTTATTTAACTGCAATTTCTATTTTCTATGTTCCATCTGCCTTGTTAGCTTTGCGCCGTATTTTTGATAAACCGCTTACCTTTTTTTCTCAGGATGAAAAATAGGACACTTTATTTCTTTAACTTTTTTGTTTGTTAACCTAACTGTGACTTGAGCACTTACTACTTTGTAATACTTGTGAAATAATTAGTCTCAACATAGGAGGAAAAATATACATTTCGGCATTTTAATGTACTGAATCCTTGTGGAGTGTTCGGTCCTGCGAGAACCGATATTTATGAAAAGAAAAACGAGAAGTATATTTATTCATAAATGTGATGATAGTAAGGTAAGGCAAATATTGGCAACATGCTGTTAATATGGATTTTATTTGAGATAAAGTAAATATTTGTTGAGTATTTTAACATCAAAGTGCTTAATTGTGTTGATTTGAAAGCCTAAAACATGACTAATAAACATTGTCGGATTAGGAAAAATATGAACACCATACAAGTGTTAAAGAGTATTATCTTAGAAATCTAAGCGTTGACGATGCGCTGGTTATTGTTATTTTATTTAGTACAAGAAAATAACAAATATTTGTCATAAATTTGTCACAATTTGAATATATTAAAGTTCACATTATATAGTAGCAAAATATGGAAAGACATTATAAATTCCACATTTAATCCAAAAGGCAATCATTTAGCGAATAAATATATTAATTATCCTTTGGTTTCTCGCAAATGTCAAAAATAATTAATAGTCATTAGTAGTTACCCTAAGCCACCTCATTAAAAACTGTTTTTCTATCTTAATGCCTTTGATATTACTTATATTTTATAACATGAAAAAGCAAAACACACTATGTAAATAACCTCGTTTACTCTTATACATAGCAACTCCATTTATGCTTATCAGTACATTTTTTTGTCAATTTGTCTTGTCTATTTTGTTTAAAATAAGCTTTTTGTCAGAGTTGGAGATAACATGCCCCTTAGAAAAAAAGTCACTCTAAAATTATTACTCTGATATTTACCACCTCTTAATATTTTTTAAGCTTCATTATTATCAATTTCTTTAGTCGTTCAAACTTTGGTTCATATATTAACTAAATACCCAATGGAGTAAATAACGTGGTTAGATAAATATTAATACACATATGCAGCCATCTTAACGATTTTTTTATTCACAAAAGTATAACGTTTTAATTAAATACATTAAATGTATTAATGTCCTATTTTTTAGTAGCTAGCTATAAGCTTGAGTTTGGTCCCACCCTTTATATATATATAGATATATTTTTTTTTGTGAATATTCCGGACAGAGAACGAACAAGATCGAATTTTGTAATCATTGAATTGTTTTGCTGGTACAATATGTTTTTTAAATTAGAGGTGTTATTGTAGTGAAGGCACCATGATTATATATGTAAGCTAAGGTTCTTATTAAATATGTTGTTATATACTAAAACTTAGGAACATAATTGTTAAAATAGGTACATGTCACGCAACCTCGATTTTGAGTGATTGTCCCCCTATGAAATACACAAATTGATTATAATCAACATTTCCTTTATTGAGACTATAAAAAATTTCTAAACTTATAAAAACTTACTAACATAAAAAATATAAAAAATACTTTGATCAATATAATGATTTCTGTATTTAGTTATTAAATTGGTGTATAGGTACGTTGAACCAATATTGTATTATATCAGTTGGCGGCAAACTCCAATACACATACTGTCAAGGTACTTTAAAATATATATGGTTGTTCGGCAGAATGTTCAAGCTAAAAACGTTTTTTCATCTATTGAAGTTAATAAATGTTATTAAAAATATTTCTTTAGTAAGTTTGAAATATATATATATTAGGGATGCAAGTTATCGATTAATAGATAATTGTTAGTTGTTACATTTAGTCGACTTTTTATGTGCATCTTTATTTTTATAGGGAAAAATCTTTGACGTCACTGGGTTATAATTCTCTAAAGAAGTTTTTTCTATTTGCCGACTTTCAATCATAGAGATAAAAATATATATCTCTATGCTTTCAATACTAATCTTATTCCAATGACGTCTCTTTGTATTTTTCCACGTCCTAACGTGAGAGTTTATGTTTCCTGGAAAAATATAGCAGCGACAACGGTAATGGGGAAGACGTCGGTAAGGATTACCGTTATTCCCAACTGACTTCTTCTAGAACGTTTCATGATTATATTAAATATTTTTTTCAAAGAAAGAACTATAAAAAGATTGAATACAAGAACATATTTAAAAACCGGTAAAGATGTTGAAGTTTCATTAACTTCAATAGAGAGCACGATTTGTCGATTAATTGCAACCAAGGTATATAGAATACCAAGTATGTGATACTTAAAAAGTAGCGCAGACACTTAATAAAAAAGAATGTACCGATGACGTCATAGTCTCTTTTTGATCATATTTTTATATAAGATGTCGGTCACAAAACCTCAATCAACAATAAATAATTAAATATGTTCTTTGATATTAATTTAATTTTAGATTATTGTGTGCAATAATAAACATCAAAACATATAACGCAGTCAATTTATTTTATTTAAACTTCAGATTAGACCTAACTTCAAATATTGTCTTATAACAATTGGCTTAGTTATAGTGTATCAAGATATAAATAGCTCTTTAAAAATATTTCTAATTTCGCACTAAGGTAATGCTAATAGTATGAAATAGAAGCTAAACTTAGTAATTATTTTTATTAGTGATAAAATTTTGATAAGAAGGTTAAAATATATTCATTTCTAAAGCATCAGTGAAAACAAACTGAGAAAATATTCTTCAGGTTAGTTGAGTTAATATCTAAACGAGTTCACGATCAATAAAGCAAGATGAATATTAAAAATATTCAAACATAAGTAGATTCTTTAAAGTAATACTAAATCTTAATATATTAAGTATCACAACAATACATTTTTGGCTCTACAAACCTATTACTTTTTGTAGTATTTTTTTAAACCCTTCAATAATGTCGTTAAAAAAAATTGCTTAGATATTTTAAATACTTTTGTCCCTGTAACTAGATTTACTAGTTTTTATTTGGGTTTTTAATTGTTTTACATTTTCTACATATGTTTATTATAATTATTGTGTGATCTATTATATCTATTGTACAAATGGTATTTTTCATTTATTTAATAATTGGCGTATTTAAATATATTGGGTTTAGGATAAATAATTGCTAAAAGGATATTAATATCATATTGGATTAATTGGGTATTATTCATATTTCATTTGCTCAATCAAGTGAGTTCACAAAAAATTGTCGATCAGGGATATTCAAGTTTCGTATGATATCTCAATCCATAAAATAAAGCAATTTGGAATATTTATTTCATACTCAGAACATTGTTTTGCTAGTAAAAGTTAGATTAAAATTGAAAAAAAATATTATCATCTAATTCAGATAATATATATTTTAACGGTGTAATAGAGATTCCATTCATTTTGTTAAAGTTAATACTCCAGGGATAAATACAATGTTTGTGGCATATAAAGTAAATTTCATCTACCTTATTAGAATATTGGTTTACATTTTTTATTGTTCAGAAAGTGAAAAATCATTCACCCATATTGGCATCTTTTTGTTCGATTAAATGGATCTGAAAAGTAGTTTTGACTATTTCTTATCTTTTGATCAAGTGTGTTATCCGAATAAAAGAATTAAAGTTGCCTGATCCATGGAAGATGTTTGCCAGTTTTACCTTTGACACCTCAATGTCTGTTGACATTCTTCTACACAATGAGGTTGAAAGTCTTGACTGTGATTTCTGATATGACCCCATCAAATGCCGGACTGCGTAACTCATTGGAAGTCTCAAAAGATTTGTCATATTTTTGGAATCCTTCTGATACATCAAAGATAATTATATGTTGCATGATGTCTCTCATTTGATCAAACTCTTAAGAAATCACCTGTTAGACAGAGGCCATTATTTGCTTGAGGGACCATTATAATTTTTTTTTAGGACTTATAATAAAAAAAATCTCCAATATTTAAAAATAGTTCATAAAATTAAAGAATTCATTAAATGGCAGAGCTATCAAAAGCAAAGAGGTTGTCTAGTGACTCAACTGTTGAACCACACGACAACTTTGCTATGAACTATATTTTTCTGAATAAAAAGACTCAATCTGATTTTTATCGCTACACTTAACTGAGTGATAACATGTACTACACTAATAAATCTGAATATCTCCGGGGCAGTTTTAAAAGAAGTTTGCGAGTATTTATTTAAATTTTATTACTGTTTCTATTTAATTTGATGGATTAGTTTTATTTAATTTGACGGACATTAGTTTGATTTCAATTGATCAATCTTAGTTTTTATTTAATTCATCAATATTTCTTAAATTCATACTCTACTCATTTTTTATTAACTTGTTTAGAAAGTTCAACAGTAATATTTTCGGTCCATCAAATACTGTCCAACAATTAATAGGAGCATAAAAAATAGATGTCCAATATTCAATACTTAAATCATATTATTCAACTTTTATTTCTAAAGTTTCCGTGAGAGTTAATTGTTTTTGTCCATAAAAAGAAGATGTCCTTATTATAGTTGGAATATATTTCTTTATCTACATTCCAGGACTTACGAAGTAAAAAAGAAGGTGATGTAAGCAAATATACCAATAATGTCAATTCGCTTCCTCACATTACTCACTTTATTATTTACATTTACATCACGGAGAGTTTGTTACATTTATTCCTTTCTTTTCTACCTTACCTTGTATTATTCATCTTATTATAATCGATAATTCTTACAAGAACAAAAAAATCGATTCTTTCAAATTATATAAATGACAATTGAAATATTCCTTTTTAATATTAGTGATTTTTGTTTGTAAATAATCTCAATATTTAATTATAAGGAAATTAAAAAAATCTCCCCAGCTAGCACAGTAGATGAAGTCAGACCGATGATGACTGAGAGCACGCCCGGGATTATTAAAGTTTATTTAGTAAAAATTCTTTTTGCAACTAATATGAGAAGATTGAATACAAGAATGGATATAAAAACCGGTAAAAATGTTGAAGTTCATTAACTTCAAATAGATGGCGCTATCTGTCGATTAATTGCAAGGAGAATATAAATAAGGTGAGTCAAAGAGGAAATCTTTGACTTATGCTCTTGATCAAAAGGAGAATTTTGTGACGTCACGAATGCTACAATGAAAAAACATATTTTTAGTGCAATGATTTAGTAACTATTTCTCAACTTTATCTTCCAATTGAAAATATTTCATTACAATATTGTTCTGTGCTAGTGTACAGAACCCATGTTGCATGAAAAATTTGTTAAGTAAATGATTATCATTAGTATTCATTATTTTAAGTAATTAGCCTATAATAGTTTCAAACATAAAAATATTTTTAAATTCAAGATTTTCATTTATTTCAAGAAATTTATAAATCACAATAATAGAATTCTACATATGTACATATAAAAAAGGGATAATAATAATATGAATAGAATTACGCTCATTAGTAACCTGACCTATGTGTTTAAGTTTTCACTAGCATTTTTCAGTTTAAGTAGCTTATTAGAAAATTGACTCGAATACGTGTTCTTTTTATTTATTACAAAAGCAATAATAATTTCTTTGACCTATTTGGATATAAATTGATAAGTACTTAAAAATTATTAGAAAAACATGGGTCTTTATCGATGGCTATTTAAAAAAAATGGAAATGATTTTTTAAGAGGTGGCAGAACTTCCAAAATCGGGAGAAGGGGCGGCAATAACTCAATCCAAGGACTTTGTGTTTCTTCAAATCCTTCAATGTTACTCGTCTGTTTTCCCAAATGTGGGTGGAGGTCTTAAAACTTCATGAGTATCCAGCAATGTAAGAGAGACTCTCGTTGGAAGTCATTGGATTTTCTTGTGTTTGCCGACTAGGCAGAGGAAGGAGTTTCCGTGAACGCAAGTACTCAAAGGCCTGGGAACATATGCTCCGTAGAATGAGGGCGGTAGTTACATCTTCTTTTGAGTAGCCACGATAAAACATTGTCAAAGGATTAATTAACCTTCTTGTTTGAATTCGCTGTGTAATTCTTTTCAATGAGGTTCTGATTAAAGTTTCCTTAAAGTTTGATGAGCTAAGTTTGAGGCACTTAGCTTTGTAGCAGGACAGCTTCATTTTCGTGACTGAGAGTTCGTTATTCCTTCTCACTAGTCAACTCACAATTTTTTCGTTCACGGGCTTCTTGACGAACCTGTCTGAAGGACTTGGACACACTTGAGGAGGGTGATCCAGGGATGAAGAGTGAAGGAACAACTTGAAACTAAAGCTTCTTCCTATTCTTCCAGCCTGAATATTCCTTTGGAAGTCATCTGGAGTAAAATGATGATCGCAAATCTTCGCATTCTTTAAGCTAATCCTGTCGGATCTTCTGCATCGTGCAATCCACAGATGTTGGATATTGGGATCCCTCGTCGGAAGTGCAAAATATTATGCATCTCGAGGATTATAGCAAGAGGGGATGCACTAACACCATTATTTCCTCGAGGATATCACTTTACAATACAAACTGAACTAGAATTCAAGCGTAGCACTTGTGATATCACAACAAAATAGTCAGCTGTCGCCCTGCAATTGCCTACGTCGATTCCCATTGCCTCACCTTATTTATATTCTCCTTGCTTAATTGCACTAATAAACTTTAATCGTTTAAAATCTTGTCGATTATTAATCGTAATCGATTAACTTTTTGCATCCCTAATATATATATATATATATAATATATTATAAAAAACAAAAGGCGTATTATTGTTTTCAAGAAGTTAATTTGGAGGTAGTTCTAGTCATTTCGATGAAATAAATATTTACTTAATCGTATGACTCATATTCATTTAGATTTTATAGAAAATATAAAATATTGACTGCTGTTGTACATAAGTATACAACAACTTTTATATTCATAAATTACTCCTAAAGAACACAAATATATTCGAACACTTTTTTAAAAATAATATTTCCTATATAACAATTAACTTTAGTTTATTTTAAATTATGTACCATAAATTACATATTTGTGCACTGTTCACGCTTATAAATTATCAACAGAGTATTTTGTTCAACATAGTCAACATACATATTGGAACAGCTCTAGATTTTTATCAATGTCCTTTTCCTTTATTATCTTAGCATGACTTGACCATAATGTGTATATTTAAATGATCATAATATATGTTCATATCAAGGTAATAAAATACCAGGTACATTTATTTTAATGTTTTTAATCATTGTGAAATGTCAGGTATATTATATTTTTTTCACGTTATCAAAAAGTATATTGAAGCACTATTTTTTTGCTGACTAAGTGGGAAAATTACATTACAAAATTATTCATACCGCTAGCCACTGTGACGTCATTAAAATTCAACTATTTTGTCAATATTGTCGTACCTTATCAATATATATTTATCCATATACCATTGTTTAAGTATTACTTAGAAAGCTTTCGAGTACCTACATTATTTTCTTTTTATCTTTTCCTTGATTCTGTTTTATTTTTTTAAAATAGAAAGGTGAAGTCTTGGTATGCTGGATTGATAGCCTCACATTTTCCCTTCTTTTCCTTGTTGCTGACCACAATAATTCATATTCTTGCCGGAAGTATTATCACATAGACCACATGATGAGTAATAATATATTCATCCTTTTAAAATTCAAATTATTGAAACTATAGGCAGTAGTTCATCGCCAAATGAAGCATTCATGGCGTCATTTTATATTTCATTTTCATAGCCTAAAATGTTTGTGACCATCGATAATTGACCTTCGATATTCTGTAAGTAAATTGCTCTATGCAAATACAAGACGGTAAATATAAATCCAGTATCCCAATTTATAATATTTCAAGTTATGAAGAAGATATAACTAAAGCCTATAATAATATACTATATATATTATATATATATATAAGATAGATATATCTATATGAGTCCTTTTTATATTGATTTAATTATATTATTAATATTTGATATAAACTTTGTCTCACATGATATAATTTTACTATTTATCTTTTCACATTGTCGATTGGTAAATATTTTCATAATTTTATTTTGATTTAATAACCTTTCTCTCGAACGTGATTGTTAAGAAATATTTGCGTAATATTTAAAAACAGATGTCATAATATAATAAATCTATGTGATTGGGAGAACGATTCATATATTAATCCATTATTATGAATCAAATGAAGTATCTTTCAGGCTCAGGAATTGAATAAACGCTTAGTTCGTTTTATCATTCGTAATGATTCATAGATCCTACTACTCCTACTAAAAGACTGAGAAAGTGATAAAAAATTGAGTTGTAAACTAAAAATAACGTTATTTTTGCGTTTGCGAGAGAAAACCATTATTCACTCATCATTAGCTATGGGATAAAAAGTAATCCCAAATTTGATTATTCACATAGACTATTTTCTTAATATGACTCAGAGATAGAACATGAGCCTACATGTAGCAATCATCAGTTTGATGAGCTGTATTCAAAATTAAATCATTAAGCTATGTTATTATTCTCTCGCCTACACAAAATCTTCACCTCACCATGACGTCATTATGAGTGACTCATGAATATTTTCCCATTAATCATGGAAGCACTTATTGTTTATTGAATGTGGGGAAATATACGTTTTATTATATTTTCTTATCTATGCGCTCCTATTTTCTTATTTGATAAATCAAAACATTTAAAAAATTATATAATCTAAGATCGAAGCCTACCATAATAATTTCAGTTTGTCACTAGAAATGACTTATATTGGGAATTAACTTCCAGCCCTCGAAATATATTTTAAGTTTCTCATTCCATCGTTTTTTGTGTAAAAAAAGAATACTAGAATAAAGGTTTGCAAACAAGGTACTTCATATATTGCCAAGGGCTTACTTTTTCGCCTTCTGATGATTTTAATGACGTCACATCAAAATAACATTTTGTAATGTATCTCTTCCCTCTTACATCATATAAAATATATTGCTACAATTGACTGTTTAATGACAATAAAATGATAAGAAAACATTTAGTATTCTATATACCTTGACTTGAATGATATTGTATAAAGTTTTCGTACAAATATATCAACGCCTATCAATTTAAGCCTACATCAAGAATAACCTATTGTGCCAGATGTATATGATCGATTAACTTGCTCAAAATAGACATTATACACATATATGTCCCCATTTCTCTAAGGTAAATAATGTTACGATTATGAAGACACTGCAATTGGACCCCAGGGATAATAATATAAAAACAAAAACTATAACACTTGTGCCATTTGGCAAACTGCCTTCATAATAAATCTATTCATTGCCTCACAATGTGTCTTTTCTTAATTTTAATACATAAAAACACATTCCAAAAAAAAAAATATATATATGAATTAGCAACCTACAGTAAATTTGACTCTTGTCTTCATTATTTATGCATTGTTTTTAATCAACTGTTAAGAAGAGTTTTATTTTTATAATTTTAACTGTAGTGAAAGTATATTTTTTATCACACTGTATTTGACAGATCTTTTATGGCCGAATAAAGACCTGAATGATACATTTTTTGTAACAATATTAATAAAGCAGAGTTACTTATGTAAAGCTACGCCACAACTATAATATTAAATTCAAAGTTAGTTGATGTCTACTAATAAAGAAAAGCTATACAAGGACCCATTCTTTGGCTCTAATGGTCCTCAGTCAATTGATTTTTAAATAAAAAAGCCGTATTTTTAGCTTTAAAGCTAACTGGAACGACTTATAAAAAATAATATGATTATTTTCCAACAGTAAATTTGAACGATTACGTTTATATATGTACTGTTTTACACAACTGTTCAAAAAAAATATAATACATAAATATATAATAAAATTTGCTGTATTTTGTCTGACAATACATTGACATAATTTATTATCAATATTTTTTTCTTAATAAGTCTTGAATCTTAGAAAGTGCAAGAAATATACACTAAATATGAAGGTTTTTATGAATTTATAATATTTAAGCACTGCAACTGCATTAGCCGAACTGCGTTGAAATATGAAGAAATACATGCACTGAGTTTAAGGTATATTATATTGCTAACGTTCTTGCGTAAGCTTAGATTTGTTGAAAGCTTCTTTCTCTCAAGTTATTTACACATACATATAAAGCAATAAATTATAAAAGACAGACTCAATACTTAATCCTTTAAAGGCTGCTATGCCATTATCATCCATTCCTATTTATTGTCACATTTATGCTTTCTTAATTATATTCATAGTAAAATTTTAACATATTGTTACTGGATTCATTTTAAACGTGAAGATTAATTCATGCATATTTCTACATCATCTTTATATGCACAAATGTGCATTTTTTAAAATATATTCATAGAATTCTAGTTGAAACATATTTCATGCATTTTTTGTCACTTCTGCTTTTCATATAGTTGCATCCACGTGGATAGAATGCTTAGATAATTATTTCAAACCCTTTCAATGAGGTTCATAAAAAGTCGAATATAAAAATAAAGCTCGTGAATTAAATAGTTCTCAGCATTTCATTAATGAATATGAGGAATAGATGACAATTTAAAATGATTTTTGTCGGTTAAAAGACAAATATATATAATTTCAATTATACGTGTACAAATATTCATAAATAAACCTGTGAAAATACGGTCATTCTTAAGAGCTTTATTCACACATGATGGCTTATGACTTATATATTTTATTGGCAGCACCGAGACTCGAATAAGATCTACCCTGAGTCTTCTTCAACCACTTAACTTTCTGGCTGTAGTTAAAGAAACAGGATATGAACTTCCAAAATTGATATACTTCATACATGGCGAGGAAGTTTTTAAGCCCGGTTTTTTGTAAATAAAGGCAAATACATTATAGAGTGTCTACCAAAACACCCTTTTTTAGTAATCATAAGTATTTCAGCTTCAATACCCTGTATAACTCTTTTATACTGTGGGCGTTGTGGGCTAACATTATTTTTTAATATTTTTTAGCTTTTTAAGTATTTTTATAAATTTTATTATTAGTTCAATGAATTTTATGAAGAGATATTGCGTCCTGATATTGTATATATATATATGTATATATAAATAAATATATATATATATGTTCGTTTGGGCTAAGACAAATCCCTTATGTACGTTTCCATATTTTTTTTAATTTGCCAATGTAATCAAAGCAACTGACAAAAGGTACTATTATCTAAAGAATAATTTGTTCCTAATTGAAGTGCAATCAATGCACAAAATGGTCAATTCCAATCAGTGTGACAAATAATGTGAGAAATAAAGGAATTATGTTTTTGATGAAATAAAAAGTTGAGTTAACTCTTATCATAATACATAAGATCAGTTTGTTGTGACGATAATCATGAAGAACGTTTCAAACGGTTCTTTTATAAAGACGAGTATATAATTAAATATGCTATGGATGCAGGGTATATAAAATACCAGATGTACATTTATTTTATGTTTTCATGTATATTGAAACGTCAACAGTCTTATTATCATTTTCATGTCATCAAAAAGTCTATTGAAAAATATATTTTTTTGACGTAAGCGGCATGAATAACATTGCTAAATGTTTTTCCCACTTATTTATTGTCAAACAAATACAATAGTTTTTTATTATATTTTATTTTAGTTTTAAATCTATTCTTCCTACGCCTAAAGGCTAAATCTACGGTTTTATTTAAAATTCAATTCAATGCTATGTGGCTGATGATGGTTGATGGTTAGGGATATGAAAAAGTATTTTTTTAACTTGATTTGTCGAAAAAATAAAAGAAGGAATAATATTAAATATATGAACTCTTAGTTCTTTCTGTGGCTGTCTTTTCCGTAACAACGGAGAGCGAACAAAAACACCCCGATATTCAGCGTTACCATACCTGACTTCAGCACTTAGATATAGAGAAAAGATGGTGCTTTTTAAGACATGATTGTCCCAAAAATTGGAGAGGGAATAATAAAAGAACAGTTGGTATTATGTTGGTAATTTGTCTCGGCTGTCCAGGAAGTGAACATCAGTAATTCAAAGAGAAGACATTCATCTTAAATAATACTATTGTCTCTTCTTCAATGGCCTACTACACCCATGCTATTTGCAAATCCTTAAATGGACTCCTCCTAATCCAACTATTACTATAAATTAAAAAGAGCAACTCCTCGTACTCAAGCAAAAAATTGTTATCTTGTTGATCTGTCGATAAATGGATCGTCAGTCCGAATATCGGACATATAAAAAGAAAGAAAACAGTCCTTTCATAAAAAAAACTCTTGTTAATTGGCGAGTTTGCGAAAAAAAAACCTTTTTTTATTCCTATTGATGGTATGTGGATTCATCAACAATCGACCTTGTCAACGCTGGCCAGCGAAGCTCAGGATATTGACGTCATAGAGTTTAAATGCTATATTTTTATTGATTTTCATGTGTAAATGTCCTAAAGAAAGGAATAGTAAAAAATTAGATTCCGTTTGTATCTGAGTGATGAATAACGCAAATATAGTCAGTAACTGAAGAGCTGATTTATTAATACTTTTATTTAAATTTAAGGATGTTTCAATAAATTTGATGTACTGGAGACCATCTTAAAGCCTACTTAGCAATTTAATATTGACCTTCTGACGTTACGTTAAAAAGATTGTATAACCTTATGATCTCTATTGGGCTTTGTAAGCTTTTGGTGAAAGCTGAAATTAGCCCACAATAAAAATATTATTAATGTTTGGAGAAAATATGATTTTTTTAAATATTTTTTTTCCATGCCTAACAAATCAAAACAGTTCTGGAAGAGTCCTATAAAGATAATTTTATGTGCCTTTTCTTTTTATAGGTCCATATATACATTTATTAGGATTCATTGTAGACTAAGTCTTGCTGACTAAGCTTTTTCCTAATCCTTTCCTATTTTACTTATTTATTTGAGTGCTCAGATTGTTTTTGAAAATAATATTTTTGCTTTAAAGATGGACCAATGTTATTTATACATTGATGTTGTATATATATTGTAGAAAACCTTTTTTAATTTTCTAATTCTCAGGATCTAAATCCGTTTCTTTCCATTGTAAATATGAACATTACTTTTTAAAATTTATGTCTCCAATATTTACAAGTCGTTCAATTCCCTCAAGTTTTTTTAAAAGAAAACTCATGTTTTAATGCATCCTATTCAAAATTAATAATCCACTCATAATAATAGCCCAAGCACTCTTAGGTTATTATGTTAATGGCTTATTTATTTGATCTCGCTCGGTTCATAATTATCGTAAATGTTGTTGCCATACATTTTACGAGAAGACTAATCGTTCAATTTTCAATATTACATTTAGACACTTTTTATGTTAAAACGGCATACAGCTCAAATTTTGATGGAAGTTATGTAGATAAAAAAAATATTTTCTGTTCTAAAAATTATGTTTTTTATTTTGTTTCTTCATTACCTGCATTCAATACAATGTTTAAGTTTAATATAATAATTTAGGACGTATATACTACATAACAATTTCCAAAAGCGTAAATTAAATACGATAATGCTTTCATCTCGTGGATGATGAAATCGGAAGGAACAATCTGATATTTTAGTATGTTTTGTTTGCTGAAACGAAGGTAAACAACCTTTAGATTGTTCTTTCAGATTTGATCATCCACTGATCACGAGATGAAACATTGTCGTAAACCTTTAGTTTCGTTTCAGGAGACAAAACATACTTCAATATAAAAAATATTTGTTTCATTTAATTGTTGTTTACCTTTTTCTATTTTTGTGTATTTGGTTAGATAGAATTGCATCCGTGTGGATATGAATAAGCATTATAGCGTATAAATTAGTATAAATCAAACCTCGGATCTATTAAATGAGATTGACCAAAAATGACCATCCTCTTTCGGGATTCGAACCTGCTCCACCACATTGCTTAACGCACTGAGCTATCGCACTCCCTACTGAATATTAAGAGCTGACAATACCTATACAATTATGCATTTTTTTAAGTTGAAAGGTTATTACTGTATACCGTATACATTAGCCTGTCCCGTTTTCAGGTCAATCGCTCCGATTTTTGCTCCAAGCACTTTTCTGCTGCGTAGTGATGAAAAATGAGATTGAGAAAGTTTCAGCCTTCAAAGGCCATTTTTGTGACTGCACAAGCCACTCAAAGTTTCAAAAAGGCCGTTTTTTTGGGTCAAAAATGGCAATTTTCAAGTGCCATAAAATAACAAAATTGCTAAAATACTTTTAGGGCAAATATTAGCAAAAACAAAAAATGCCTATTTTGGCCAAAGAGGCCTACTGAACGGCCAAAAACAATAGAAATATTTATTTGCTTGATTGCTCCAAAATTTTATTTAAGATGATACTTCAAGCAACCCTTAGGAAAAGAAATTACTCGATATCACTAAAACTCAGACAGCACAAGCCCCTTGAAAATTGCCATTTTTGACCCCAAAAACGGCCTTTTTGAACTTTGAGTGGCTTGTGCATCACAAAAATGCCTTTGAAGGCTGAAACTTTCTCAATCTCATTTTTCATCACTACGCAGCAGAAAAGTGCTTGGAGCAAAAAATCGGAGCGATTGACCTGAAACTGGACAGGCTATATACATACATATAATATTACAAAGACATAATATAATTGTACAATACAACTACAATAATGCATACAATGAATAATAATTACCCATGTAAGAGTTCAATATATTGTTTTATTCTAAAACTAACGTAGTTTCTAAAGAAAAAAAATATATGGCTGTATAAGTATTGATCTTTTCATTGTTTGTTGAATTTATGTAGGATGCAATATATGTATTTTGATCAGTAGTTACTATGATTGCACTTACTATTTGTAGGTTTTCCACAGAGCTAATTGACGGTACACCCTGTGCCTTAAAGGTTGAATTGCATTCAAACAGAAGGATACATTCTTACGATAGTTTTTTGATTGTTTTGATACTTTGAAAAATGATAGCTTAAAATATTTAAACTCGACTTTAATGACTTTCCTCGATTACGTCAAGTATCTCAAGCATTTAATGCTAAATTCTTTCATGCATATATATATATATGATCCTACAAAAGTTGCAATATCAAAGTATGGGTAAATGAAGACGTTTCTTCATCGAAAAAATACTACAAAATATTAATTCCTAAATATGTTTTATGTGGCGAAGACTATTGTCTTGCCTAAAACATTATACTTTTGTAATTTTGTGGCGATTTAGCAATTACCTCAATAAAAAAAAATACAACATCTTTTTCAATTATATTAATTCCAAATCAAAGCTCCATAAAGCTACCCAAAAAGTACAGCCCTCACTTCTTAGGATTATCTCTATACAAGCAAACTGAAATCTCTCTTATGGGGTGAGAGCTCGTCACCCACTAGGTGTCTTCTATAAAAGAAAATGTAAATAAACTTCCTTCTTTGAAGAATAATTTATAAGTCAATATACATTAAACCATATGTGGACTCTTTTTATAAATTTAAAATTATATATTGTTGTGTTGTATATGGCTGCTCCAATAAAGGACTTTGCGTTCCTTTGCGTGAAATGGCTAATTACTTTTAGAGAAAATGCTTTTGTTATAAGCTTTGGAAGCCTTCATCTGCATCCATCATATACAAGATCAAGTTCACCCAAAAAGATTTAAAATCTCTAACGCAAAGGTCTCAAATAAAACTAAGGTTCAATTAAAATCTGGTACTGGTCAAAAGTTTAATCAAAAAGACTTTTCTCGTAATATGATAGCAAATAAACGTCTGAGTTTAATGAATAATAGTAAAGGATGTTGTTTCGTACCTCTCACTTGCCTATATCAAATAAAATTGTCAAGAAATCTGAATGCGTTCAAAAGATAGTTCAATAATGGCCTAATAAGGCATCATGTTTAATATCTTTTGGCTGATCGTTAAGTTAATTTTATCAACTTTCAAGATCTACTATTTTAAATGACAGAAAAATGCTTTAATAAATTCATGTTAAGTGATCATAGGATTTTCTAAGACATATATAATTCCCAAGGAGTACTACATTATAGTAAGACGCC
>CP045891.1:34042126-34068603 GCA_013387185.1 Caligus rogercresseyi
AGCAATTGCAGGGGGGCGCGGGGGAAAAACGAATGAATATAATATAAATGCAGTAGACTAAAAACACTGCTAGAAAATGGACAAAAACAAACAAAAAAGGTTGAGGTTTGTATTAATACAATGTGTGAAATAAACTGCAATGGACTCTGAGAACAAAATGTGTGTATGTTCTTTTTTTTTTTGCGGGGGGGGGCGCAAAAAATTCTTATGTACCAAAGGGGGCCCAGCAGAAAAAGTTGGGTAACACTGTCCTAGATTATAAGTCCTATATAACCATTGAAGAAAAATCATAATACAGTTTCCTAATGCACTGAAATATTAATTATCGTTGTGAAAATAAGTATAAAATAGTAGTAGTGAATGCAATTATTTAAAATGGATGTGATGAATGAGATCGAAACCCCGGTATCACGTCATATTTTTAAATGCCAAAGCGACATCTGCTGGAAAAACAAAAAAAAGAGACGCAATGAAAGCTTTCCAAGCAACCTGCCCCGATGCGCTACTTTAACGCTTTAGGTGTGAGCAGCGTCACTCTCACAGAACACCTCAATGAATTTTAATGGAGATAAATTTTGAGGGAAGCCTTTTGAAATATTTTTTTTACATATATGATAGATCTATTATTATTATTTAAAATAATATATAGAGATATAACTTCTTCCTCTCCCTCATACTCAATACTAAATATATGTGGTATTTTCTCTATTCATAATTAACTGTCGTTAAATCCATCAAATTTCGCTGCTGCTCGTACTCTGCGCTGGAGATCAAGATTCCAGGACGTGCTGATTCCCAGTGGAGGTTCGCGGGAGACTTGGTTCGCTACTTTCCCTCATTCTCGGACAAAACAGTGAATGATCTTAAAAAACTCTTACGAACTATAGAGGTTTTATCAGAAGACATTTTTGTAATTAATTCACCATTTTTTGCCACTGTGATTTTTTTTACCGTTTTTACCGCATTGTTTTTTACAAAAAAAACAATCCTTTTTAACGACTACAATGTTGTCTATTGAAATTGACTTTTATATTTTGCGATTTAATTTAAACTAGAATGTGTATTTATATATATATATATGTAACTTCGCTAAATAAAATAAGGGTCGGAAAAAAAAAAAACAAACTTTCGTTAACAAAGTTTAATTAGAAAACGCTAGACATTGAACAATAAATGGATGAACGCAACAATGGAAATCAATGAACTTACATAACTTATCACACCAAACTATGATAACCAACTTGAGCAATATGGACATGTAAATAAAAACTTAACCCAACTCTGCGTACTGAATGATTCATCAGCAAGGACCAGCATGATAAGTCCATTATTTTTGTTATATACAACGGGGGTTTGTGGCAGTTACCTTTTATTTTACAGTGACATCGATTATTGCCCACTAGGTTTATAATGAATACTAGACTAGGTCAAGGACGACTAAGCAGATACAATTGTTAACTTATGTATAGGTTTACTTTGCACTTATGAACCCGTACACTCATGCAATGACAAATTCGTTCAAGAGGCACATCACTTATCTTTCATCACCATAAGTTAATTAACTATTGTAAAGAAGAGAAATAAAAAATAGCTATTTCAAGAGGGAGGACAATTGATCAAAAATAAGTTTTTGGGAATTAAGAACCCTCTAATAAGATTATTTACGTAAAAAACGTTAAGTCCGTAGAGTACCTATTAAAACGATCTACAATCATTTTCCTATCTTCAGCTTTTTATGTGTTATATACGTATCCACATTTGAACTAACATTTACTATTTATTCAATGAAATTTGAACCTTGTACGTTTGGTGAGATAATAAAATAATGATTTGAGATATTTAATTTTTCCGATAAATATATACAGTCAGAAAATCATTTGATGTTGACGTTAATGATGTAAGGTAAGGAGAATATATAAAATAGTCAACCAAAACAAACTATCCGTCGGACAAACTATAAATTTGATATTGTTTTGTCTAAGTGTTAATTAATTGGTATTTTTTATTCATTCATTGGCTTTACATAAAAAATATATACACAATGTAGCTTTCAGATAACCAAGGACTTGGGCTTGATAATAAACCAAACTAAGAACCAAGATTTTTTCTAAATATCCTGTGAAATTAAATCTAGCACTAAGAACTTACGAAATTTCAAAATTAGGTGTTTATCCCCAAAAATAAATTATATTTATAAAGTATTGAAAAATGATGGATTACCCCATTAGTGCCGAAACGTAGATTTTTCTTTCGCGGCAGTAAAACAGCTCTAAAGCACATCTATATGCATAAATTATACGCAAAATGCGTGTTTATGTCTTGTTTGAGTATTAGAAACCTCGAAAAAAAAGTTGACCCCCATAAGTTTTTTGTTTCAGTTGAAAATAAGCAATTGATTGCGATGGTGCATGTACCTTATTATTTTCTGACGGGTCAGTACTATTGTGTTTGATAGTGGTCTCATGTCATGGTAGGTAATTTTAATTTTATTTCTTTAAATTATTTTTAACCTACATATCTTCAATTATATTACATACTTAAACCTCAAATTAGAATATAAGAGTCACTTATTTTTGTTTCAAACTTACTACGTCGATCATAGTTATGATAAATTGTGTCTACATTCAATCTAAGTTACTTTGAACTAAAATTATACTTTGTCATTTGCATTTACAAATTCAACAATTTATAAATTTTTACCAAAGTTTTGAAAATCAATCATTTTTCTATGTAGAATCATCACGAAAGATATATGAGTATTCTTGAAGATATCGATGAAAGTGAGAAATGTGTATATGGGGCTACCAGAAGTTAACTGTCTTTCCGATGGAGGCAGTGATAAATCAGACGACGAAAAAATAATTGATGAACACATTGAATATACCACTAAAAAATGACCCTTGAACTAACTGTGGATGAATTAAAGTATTGTTTGGTGGATTTTTCTTCACATCTTTTTGTATATGCTCTGCTTTTATGTTTTCAAAATTATAATCTTCACATGGAATATGTAGACGTGATGGACCGGGCTATAAGCACACACCCACTAAGAATAAGGCAAAAAAATGGGGTTGCCTAAATTTTTTTTATGATTAGCATAACAGTACATATATAAACGCTCATCAATTTATGAAAAATGTCTCTAAATGAATGTATTAAACTGTTGACACTCTGATTTTGCAAATCTTTCGGACAAGCACCATTCAAAGACGGAGAAAATCTTCAAGGTCATCAAAAGCTTATCGTTTTGATGGTTAAAAATCGTTGCATAGAAAGCTCCAATCTTGCAAAGTTTGTAAGCATTGTAGTGGAAGAAACATCATTTTTTTATGAAGTACAATGTAGTTCTTCATTCTAAATGTTTTGAAAATATTCATAAAACGTCTTAAAAACTATATATTTATAGTATTTCATTGTTCTATGTTTATAGAAAATAAGAAAACTCATTCATTCAATTCATTTTTGCATGTTATAGTAAATAAAGATTAACATAATCTTTTTTTATATGAATTTTTTGGTCTCTAGTGCCGAAGTGTAGATTTTTCTACGTGCTATTTCTCAATTATGAATATAGTAGTAAATAAATAATTTTTGACATTCGAAGTCTTTGCATCATTTGGACTTGTGTGAGAAGTTTCAAAGTGTGGGATCATTTTTAAATTTCGGCACTAATGGGTTAAAAGCAACTAAGTATCCGTTTGACAGTGGGAGGAACTTCTGACCAACGCTCAACCAAGATCAATGCAGCTGGCTATTACATGGATCAAAAGGGCCAGTAACTATTGCATCTCAACTTCTTTGAAATATCTCATCAAACTAAGGTCTACAAATAAAACTTTGGGGACAACTTTCCAGGACAGTTTACATTAAATTTTTGCATTTTAAAAATATATTTGGCTATTCGGATTTTTTCCATTTATGAAATTTTAGTTGCTATCTGTCCAGTCGGTTAACTCATAGCTAATGTAGGAACTCAATTCGGTATCATCAGGTAGAAATGGTTTTACTATATATTTGTTATAATGACAGTTATATACTTTTTAGATCAGCGTATCCATTTACGTAATTGTATAAATGATACCATTTACTTGATAATAAATAAATAGACACAGACAAAATTGATTTATTATATTTGTGTAAAAGCGTAGACGCTACAGTAATGCATTTAAATTTGGCCAGAGCTGGGCCAGAAGATATTCAGCCTAATGTCTGTGGAAGACATCTTGTTTACTAATCCTCCACGTGTTTTCACAGGATTAATATAGATGGACTTGAGTGTTTCCCAGGAACAGGACAAGCCCTAAGAACTTGGATCCTGTAATGGAGTCATCCACGTATTCCGTGCATGCGTTCAGAATAACGTTCGCATCCCGGTCTGTACAAAGGAAAACCCCTTTCACATGGCGGCCGTCGCTTAAATGAATCACCGTGTTCCTATGGAGCCAACTATTGAGAAGCTTTCGACCAGGGTTCCCTTCTACAGCGCCTTCTTCTTCAGGCATCCTTGACCTTATCCTGCTCGTCAAGAATCAAAACGAAAGAGCCCAAGAGGATGAGAGATGTACCGAGGACCCAACCGAGTCCAAGGGATTCGCTAAAGAGAACGCAGCCAAGTACACCCTAAAAGAAATAAAAAAAAGAAATTATTCAATAAGAGAGATGAATATTATAAAAATATTAGTTTTGATTAAGAAATAAATAAGAGGGTTCTTAGTAAGAGCACTCACATGTTTTTGATAAACGATATCGACGATTTCTTTATTTGTCGTTAAAATACATTCAAGTTAATTAATGAATGGAATTCCATGTCGTTAAAATGGGAGCATCTATATAGAAAAACAATTTATTTTTTGTTCATGTCCTCACAAATACTATTATTGAAAGGTCTAGAACGTTAAAAGAGGGACCAACATCAAATAGTATCACCTAATATCATCCTATTAAATAAATTAATCTTTGCAGTGTACTCATTTGTATTATTTCATCTGTACTTTAAAAAAATCTTCAATCGCTTCTTATATTCAATTTTTTTAATCTCTACGACTAATTTAAATTTATTAATTCTTATTTATGCAACTATACTTTTTTAGGTAATCAAATTGGAAATAAAAATGTTTTTAAACAGCATAATTGAGAATTAGGTTTCGTTTCTTCAAAAATATCGATGATAGGAGCTGCTGTCATCCTATTTCTAAGCTTACAGAAATTGAACACAACTGATTTAAAATGACGTTTATTAAAAAATGGAATGAAACTATTAATAACTATTTTGACCAGGCGGAAAATCGACTTTTGTAATTACATATCAACACCATAAAAATATATATGCAATTGAAAGGCATTTCATGCGGTCACTTGACTAATACTTTTGTCTTATTATTGATTCCTAATAATGATGCAATTACACAACATTATAAAAATAAGATATTAGTAAGACATGTTTAAAAAAAATTATAATTAATCATTCTTGCTGATTTTAAGGCGTAATGAGATACTGATAGCGAAGTTAGACGTCAAATGAAGACAAAAGATTGGATAATAGTGATAAGGCTACAATGCAACAAAAAAGAATCTAAGATTCTTAATGTTTGTTCCTTAGTTTCGCCGATAAATCTCACTTCACCGTAACTAAATCCGGTATCAATCTGTCAAGGTTAGAGCGTCAATAGTTTTTTACTATAAAAAAACTTTAGACAAATGAAAGCCCATTGGAAGTCTTAAAATGAAGTTGTACAATTTTTAAAACGCTGCTGATGTATCTGTGTCTGATTTTTATATATTTTTCACAAAGTATATGATTAGTCTTAGTGATAATCATGAACATGATATTTTCTTCTTATTGGTAGTTAAAAGCAGCAAATCCCTTCTTATAGCTTAAAACATCGTCCCTTGTAGTATACAATGTGTCAAGTTTCTAATATTCCAAAGAAAATGATCACGGAGTTTATTGCATTATGTTCGTTCTTTGTTTGAATGGCTTCGCAATATACTTCACCGTATATATATACGGTATCAAGCTGTAAAGGTTACGGCATATATAACCTTTCTTCTTCTTTTGTGTATAAATTAAGGTTACCGCGAAAACATTATGGATAGATTAAAACTGATGAATCTATCAGCTGATAAATCACATAATCTTATTGCGTAATGCTACGCTCTTTTAGTTTGTCTATTATAATTTAGGTAATAGGAAAGAAGTAACACTTTTAAAGTATGTAGCAACAAGTTATTTTTCATTATCATCAGATTTAAAATAACTATAAATGAAATAAATACTATATTATTAATTAACTAATAGTATTATCTGACTGTCATCCAATGGCTGCTTCAATAGCATGAAGGATCATTTAATTGTGGATAGGTGCTTAATTTTACTGAAGTAGAGTAGCAAAGTAGATCCCCCGTTGTGTTGTCGTGTTTCTTACTTTTGTGAATGTATGCTGTTTCTAAACAAAACATTGCTTGAAGGTAATTATGTTGTTATGGTATAAATTAGTCCATACATATACTGCAATCCCCCCCCCCCCCCTTTACAAATAAAACATTTTAATCAACGTATATGTCAGGTCTTGAGCTGTCATTAACCATTTATTTTATTTGATATAAAGTCTTTCATAACTTTCAAATATACTTCCTATAACATAAGTAATAAGATTTCTTAAATCTTTAGATATATTTCACAATTTTTGTCCCAATATATTTTACTAATAATACTTCTACTAGAGAAAAAACTGTTTTGGCTCTATAGATTAGAGATCTCGTTCTATACGAGGACTGGTCCATAAGTCCGAGACTTTTTTAATTTCCCACCTTATAATTAAGTTGGTAACACTGCTCCTGTCCACAAGCATCTATCAGCTGACTCCTGTTAAAGTTTGAACACGCTGGGTCTTTTAGCTTGTGTAAAGACAAACAACCTCGTGAATTGTGGAGAAATAGAAAAAAGTGAATTCCGTGTGCTCATCTAGCATTAATTTTTGCGGACAAAAACCAACACTGAAACAAGGGTAAGCTTAATAAATACGATGGGGACTCTGCACCATCGGTATTAATGGTAAAAAAGTGGTTTACAGAATTTCGTTGGGGTCGTCCAAGCATGATCGACGCCCGTAGAAGTCGCAACACCCGAAACAATTTAAAAAAAATCACGATACGGTGTTGGCCGATCGGGGATTTTGGAAGCACATATAACATGGTTCAGTGGGTTTTGAATTTAAAAGATCACTTGGATATGAAAAAGCTATCTGCAAATGGGTGCCAGGTGTGCTTACAATCGACCATATTTTTTATGTTAACTTATTAGTATTTCTATAATTATTATAACTTTTGGTTATTTTATTACATTAGTCTATTTTTCATGAAGATTGAGAAAAAAACGTTAAATTTTACAAAAACATACAAAAAGTGATAAATAAAGCTCAAATAACGATGACGAAGGAATATATATATATATATTATATATATATTATTTATTTGAGTATCAGTATACCTAAATTAGGCAATAGCTGGTAATATATTATTTATATATTCGTTTAGCATGTATACTTATCTGTGATTTTCTTTCTTCCTGTCTATAAAATAAATAAGTACGATTATAATGTATATGAAAACTTGTAAATAAGCACCAATTTTCAAAATGCTTTGATTCCCAGATATTAATTTAACTATATTTTCGCCCAACTACTATACATGACAAAATCTAATTAAGTCGTATTTCAGTAAAGACATAAAAATGTATCCAGTTATGTTATGTTTTTGCCTTTAAATATTTTTAAGAGCATTTAAAAAAATAACTACAATGTTTATTTATGATTTTTTTATCACAACCCCTCTTGCTTTTTTTATTTATTTATTATTGTATATTATTTTATGTATGATTTTTAAATAAATGACCCATTATTAAAAAAAAAAAATATATATATATATAGGATTCATAACAAAGCAAATTTGGACAAAATTAAATCAAATCTTAGAATCAAGTAAATGGGAGCTGTATGGGTATCGGCGACCGTTTATCTAGATCGACATCATGCAAAATTTCATTTCATCTCCTATGACCGCAATGATTCGTATTGTACCTAAATATGGGACCAATGAAGCCAATAAATAAAGGATACGACAAAAGAGGTTTGGGGTCTCAAAATAATCAAAACATGTGACTTGAGAATGGAAGTCGAGTTTTTTCATTTTTGTGGAGGGGCATTATAAACTGTATTAACTTCTTAGCAGTTCTGTTTTTGAATCCATCGCAGACATTTCAAAATTAAAGGTTGCGTGAATATTGCACATAATCATAAACATTCGTTTGGATATGTTTTAACAAGTTTCTTATTTATTATAGATTGTGTTTTTGAATAATTTAGCATAACTAGTCAAGAAATAACATGGCAAAAGACAAACGTTCAGCAAAATACAAAAGAGATAGAAAATATGGCAATGGCTGTACAATCTGAAGCTGTATGAAACAAAATATTAAAAAAATATTTCAACGCTGCCACTCTTCACTGAATCTCGAAGAGAGGGGTTTGAGGGTAAAACTATACTTTTCACTTTTCTAGGTCAGCTTCGGTTTCCGTTTTCTGCGAAAAAAAGAGGTTCAATGCATTTCAAAAAAGGCAATTTTTGCTACTCTATGATAGATGTCACTTTTTGATAATATAATCTAAAGTCATCATTCGATTATAATCCTGACTCATTACATAACGAATATAAATAAAACAAGTTCTCACACAAAGTATATTTCTTTCAGTCAGAAAGAAACAAATCTTCCCAGGATGACATTTATTAATTCAAATAACGTCTTATATGTGACTTTAGTGCGTTATGTCATTGTATCTAAGCACTTAAAAGTCATGCAAACCTGATACAGTCTTTTCATTACAGATATATTATATTTGTTTTTCCGCATTTAATATGCATTGATTACTCGGACAATGGTATCATTCATTATAAATTCTCTTAGATAATAAGCGATGACGGTTAATGAGGATTTAAACTACGCAATACGTGAAAATTCAATATAAAATGGCGATCTGATTATCTCATTCAGACATGCGCAAACTCACTAAAGCGACATAATTTATATATCTTCGACAAAAAAGGCCAATGAAAAAATATTTTCCTTCTTTCAAAATAGTCATTTGTATAACGGATAATTATTTACAATCTTGTTTTAATTAGGAAATATTTTTTTGGTTTTGTCAGCATTACAAATCAGCAAATATAATTATTTTGAATGGATAGGGTGTGTTGATAATAACGGCACTTTTTTGTATTTAGGCTGTAAAAATGGATCATCCAGTACATCCAAGATCTTAAATAAATGAACTCCCCAACAAAACAGTGACACGCCTATTAAATAAACATGCCAAATCTCAGGAGCAAAAAAATAATAATATAACATTTTTTTTTTTTTCAGTGTATTTCAGTTCTTAAAATTCCAGAGTAATTGCGTTAAAAAACATAAATAGACATTGTAGTCTAAAATTAATACTTTGGAGAAGAACGACAACAGCTAAAACATATAATAAAAATTAATCAAACATAAAAAGGCACAATACATACTTTAAAAAACGTTTCTCCAATATTTTAAATAATAAATCACTTTGAATATTTCAAAATACGGCGTAAAATCTTTAAATGAGATAGGGAACTTGATGGGAAGTATCGTACCTCCTCTGAAGCAAAGGTCCACGAGTCGTTGCGAAGAGACGGAATTTTCAGGGAAAAAGCAGTGTATCTGGCTGCAGCTGATAGCAAAATTGCTCGTAGGTCTGTTGGTTTCACAAACTCTCGCTTCGTTAAAGAGCTGGCAATCCGTGCTTTAGCGTTTAACAAAGCAAAGTCCACGGCCTTAGAGTTGTCGGAACGACGTCCTTTTCTTTTTTGAAGCCCAAACAGCACAACTGCCTTTATAATTCCCTCCCCACAACTATCAAGACCTCTGACGTTTAAGGAAACGAATTTCTTCAATATAGAGACAGCCTGACAATCCACGAAGGCATGTAAGGTGTCACTATAAAGTCTCCCACAATCCTTGCAATGCTCCGAAAAGATTATGCAGTTAGAAGAAATTTGTAGTTGGCTTGTGAATGTCCTCCCGTCGTGGATTCCAACTAAGGACTGATTTATTCTATGCCTCCATGTTTCAGGGAGCTTTAATAAACTGAGAAAGAAATCAGTCAACCCCTTAGTTTCGTAGCTCAAATTGGGAAATGCCATTTTGAGGTGCCACGGCCGTGGCATTATATGAACAACAGCAGCCTTTCTTAGAGGGAATTTAAACCTTCCATCATTAAATGGATATATTAAGAGACTGGAGTGTATGGATAAAACATTGTTGTTTAGAGCTTTTTCCTCCAAAACTGCGGAATCTCCCAAATTTTTGAAGAAATAGGGTCTCGAGTGATTTTTCCGAATGATGTCCACTGTTGAATCACTGAGAAATTTGGGCTCACACTTCCAAATTATTCTCTGAGCTGCCGCCCAACTTGAGGAAATACGTTGCGTGGAGTCGTTTGTGAGATCAGTTCCGAACATTAATCTCATACATAGACTATTGTACGTGACAGTCCTCCTCCATTCCTGATCGGGTTTCTTCAGAATATCTATAAAAATCTTTATATATATTTTGGGAACTATACGAGATAGAAGAGCCAATCCTCCCCCAATCAACTCCTTAGGTCTCCTAATAGCGGGAAGGTAGTTTTTGTGAAAAAGTTTCGACAACCAGACTTCTTCTTCATTCATGGCTCTTTCAGCAATCTCGGGAGATGCAGTGGCCTTATATAAAACTAGAGGAATTATGTGGAGATTATATAAGTCTATTCTTTTTTGGAGGCCATAATTCCTCCACAAAGAAACCCGACTACCAATCGTCGAAGACATAACGTCCCAGTTGCTCCTATGTAGCCCCTCAGGCCCCCAGTGAAGACCAAGTATAGAAACTTTATTTTTGACGGAGCAATGGCCTACGCAAAGCCCTTCTTTGTAACCCCATTCCCCTATCGGTAAAATAAAAGTCTTGGATCGATTTAATTCCAAACCCGACCTCTCCTTGAATTTTTCGAAAGAAGACAAAAGGATTTCGATTCTCTTTTTTAGCTGCGCTTCTGAATTTGCTTCTACTGTCAATGTAATGTCGTCTGCGTAGAGATCGATCAGATGTCGGTAACCAGGAAATTGAACACCGAATCCACTGTATTTACGTGACAGTTGAGTCACAAGTTCTTCCACAGCAGCGATGAATAAAAGAGGGGCTGAAGGGCAACCCTGTCTACAGCTTCTTTCAAGCAATATAGACTTACTTTCCAGACCACCCAATGTGATTATCGAGGATCCATTAAAAAGAAGAGCACGAACTGGATTAAAAAAACGGCGAGGGAGGAGTTTTTTAACAGCCCTTAAAATTTGACAATGTAAAATAGAGTCGAATGCTTTTTTTAAATCTATCCCAATCACCGCCCCAAACTTTTTTCTTTCTTTCACAGATTCAATGGCTGTATGAATATTACGTGATACATCAGATATTTTCTATTTTTTTAAATCCTTTTTGAGGGATACCAATCTTCTTGTTGAGTATTGGCTCCATTTCCTGAGACAAAACTCCAGACAAAATTCGATAGGACTGGTTGAGAACAGTGATCGGTCTCCAATGGTTAAAATTCATCCCATTCCCTTTTTTGGAATGAGGACAATTCTTCCCTTTGTGAAAGACTTAGGAAGCTTGCCTCTGATTTCCATTGACTCTCCTATTCGAACCAGAAAGGGAGCTACTTCATTAGGAAGATGCGAGAAGACTTCTCCAATGATTCCGTCCACCCCCGACGCCTTCCGCACGTTTAACTTCTTTTCGATGTAAGATGTAACTTTTTCAGTTGTGAAGATTTCTGATCGGGTTACAAATTTCTTCTTGGGGAACTTAGTCCTATCATGGCAAAAATGTCCTGAAATTTTGTGTAAAAGAAGTCTAATACGTCTTGGGATTTCGTTATCTTTTTACCCTCATGTATTATTGCCTTAATGGCGGACGCAGAGTGTTCAGTTTTTTTTCGGAGAGTTGAAAGTCGTCTGTGAGGGCCTACTTCCGTAGATAACTTGTCACTCATTTCAGTCTCCACAACTTCTGCTAGTCTAAAAGTGTTGACCAGTTCCGAAGTGAACGTTTTAATAAACATACAATTTTTTTCAAGTAGATGATTAAGTTTTGCTTTATTTTTTTTCATTATTTCTCTTTGGTCATGCAAAAACTTCAACGTGGTGTGCCGAACCACTCTTGAAAAAACTGTTAATGTTTGTTCTGATGAAAGAGAAGGGCTGAATGCTTGTGTTAGGTTTTGACGAAGTTTTGTCACAAATATTGTCTCTTTTAAAATCCACTTTGGCACTTTAAAAGCATGTGTCGTTTGTCTAAAATTCAGTTCTAATTCTAAAGAATGATGATCCGAGAAGGGTTCTGGTCTATAAAATGCTTTTCTTATTTGTTGATAAAAGGTTGGCGATACCAGGGCCAAGTCGATTCGAGAGGCTGAAGAACCTTTTCTCCACGATACTTGTTGATTTGGGCTAAGTTTTTTGGTGGCGTCTAAAAGATTAAATTTTGAGATTAAAATTTTTAAAATTTGCAAGTTGGGATAATTAAAAGGTTTCTTATATAAATCGACGTTGAGATCTCCTATGATAATCGTGGGAAGATTCCTTAGAAGTTTGGAGTCAATAATGGATTGGTAGAAGGCGGTACACAGATCATTGGGGCCGTATGCATTGATGAGACAGAATCTCACATTGTTTGTCGAAATGAACAGTTTATGCCAATCACTCGACTCAGAAAATTCCTCAACACGTTCAACAACCCTGATCTTCTTCGAAACAAACGTTAGAACGCCCCTACGTGATCCATTGCCAGTAAAGAACGAATGAAAACGTCCAGGTTTGCAGATTGAACAGTTGTTTGAACAAGTTGATGAAACATCCCGTTTTATATCTTGAAGACAAACTATGTCAGGATGTCCTTCAAAGATAGAGTTCAAAATGGCGTGCCTACGTACCCTGTTCATCCCACCTCTAGTGTTGAGAGATACTATTCTCTTTATTCCCATATTCTCTTTTATTTCACAAGAACAATTGTCCTGGAAATAATCAGAGATCTTTGTCTGTGAATATCTTTCAGAAGAAACGCTCATTGAATAATATATTCACGTGATATCAGTTAGTTCTTTTTTATTTTTGTTGGATTTCCCCCTTTATCAAGCGATGGTACAGATTCTTTTGGCTGAAAGAGAACGATCCTTATTGCATTTCGATTGGGAACGCTGATTTCTTGAGAGAGCTCCTGAAGTCCTTGGTGTGCTTAAGACTTCTCTATTACTATTAGATTTTTGAATAGCCTCAATAGGTGTGTTAGTATTCATTCCTTTCTCCACAGCAACATCTTGAGTCCCAGAGATACGCAATGAGACTTGAGCTTGTTCTATAATATGAGAGTCGTTATTCATATTCGAGTTGTTGTCGCAAGTTGTCTCCACATTATCTTCAGTTTCATTTTCTTCAGTTGAAGAATCCTCAAGTAATTCGACGACGGAGTTCCCATTATTTGTATCGCACTCTATATGTTATATAACATATGTTATTGTATAAATCACCGCCTCATATAAGACCATATACAATGATATAGAGTTCATTGTGTACAAAATATTATGCTACGAATATATATATATATATATATATATATATATATATATATATATATATATATATATATATATATACATATGTAATATAAAAATATTATAAATATATAATATATATATATATAACAAACGATAATTTGGCAAACGACAATCGAACGACGAACGGCAATTTTTCGCGAACGTCAACAAGTATATATATATACATACGATATATGTATATATAATATAATCGACGAGCGGCGACTACCGAATGTAAATCGGTATTCGATACTACCGACGGTGGATTTCAAATATCAAACTGATTATACGATTCGGTAGAAACTACCGAATACCGCACCGATTGACAATCAGTACGGTATGTTTGAAAGTATGACTTTTGTAGCATTCATATAGAGACATAAAGATATAGAGAGCTTATTCACTTCAATAGCAGAGAAACATCGTTTTGCCAAGCGCTCCCTTGTGTGAAGAACTTGAACTTCGAAAATAAATAAACAACAATAACTTATAGTATTATAGGGCAGATACAAAAATAGACATTCAATATAGGCTTATGCTATGCATTGAATACTAGAGTACCTGAAAGTGCATTTAATATCGGACAATAAGAGACAGTAAATAAAAAAAAATATAGCCTTCCATTTCCTACAAACTCCAAGTACATATATAATTTATATAAGATTAATATGTATTGTTACTGTTACCTGGATAGAAAGAGAAAGAAAAAGAGAAGGGAGAGAGTATTTTTCCTCACTTCTCTCGCTTCTCTTTTTCTTTCTCTTTCTATCCAGGTAACACTAACAGCAGTTACCAAGTGGTAATTGTATATTCTCATATCAAAAGATCAATTTTTGGGGAGAGTACGTGCAAAAATGTATTTGCTTATTTCTCTTAAAGTATAGCGATTTTTAGAACACCAAACATATCAAATGAAAGCTTGGTACACCAGCTTTAATATTTTGATATACTAAATCATGTCAATTTAATAAGTAGAGAGTTATATGTACATAAAAAACATATCTCGCGTACAAAATGACGCATATAATGGATTATAAATGCGTCAGAGACAAAGAAATTTTTGAGAACCTTGACGCAAATCTAAAAAACACAGTATTATTTATTTTTTTCATAATCGATTTCTTATAGGTCAATACAGGCTCTGAATCATATGATGTAAACTCAGATTGTACTGAATTCTGAATTGATAGAATGCAACCAAGGTCATTTTTGGATTTATCATCTAAAGGTTTACTAAACTTAATTTACTATTTTACTCTGAAGCGAACAAGTCATCTTCTACAGGCGAGTGAAGTTAATTGATACAAAAAAGCTATGAAATATGCTAACATTACACACTCCATTTTTGTTTGTTTTTACTGAAAACTTTGTTTTATTAAAAAACATCAAACATACGTCTGGTAGTAAATTAGATTTTCTTTAAATTAATAATTATTATTGAAGTCTGTAACGTCCACCATTTTGAAGAAATTTGCGGAAAACTATATTTTTACTAAATTTTTAAAACTTTGACCTCGTTGAGCGACCTCGTAATGTTGACCGATTTTGTTCAAACTTTGTATGTCGTCTTCTTTTATCACCAAGAAACAGAAAATCCACAATGTTGCTAACATTTCAAACATTTGAAAAATAAGAACAGCCCTATATATATATATATATATATATATTCATTATATAAGGCCTTATAATTCATTTTCAAACTTTCAAATGCTCACAATCACTTTATAAATTGCATAAGAGCCAGTAACAATAACACTACGTGGTTCCTTAGATGGTTCAGACTACATTTTTACAAATATTAATATTTTTTTACCACATAGGTGAAGTACTGATGAATATTTTTCCTTCTCAGGGCTTCTTTCTTTGTCATGGTTGTTATAACAAGAACAATGGTAAATCTAAAGGCAGATAAAAATATCATACGAGTCAAAGAAATATATTGTCTTGGTGCAATGATAAGAAGAATACGTATGCACAAAAAATAGTCCTGTAAAGAACTCCTTACAGTGGAATTTTCGTCTTTTAAGGACAAAGACGTTGTTATTTAAAATGTATTTAGGTATTATATATGTTATATTGCAATCCTTCTATAAACATTTCAATCATTTTTTTTAAAATCTATTTGAAAAACATTTAGTACATCTTACAGATTTGAAGGATGAGAAGTATTTATTTTCACTGTGTTTCCTTATATACATGTTATACCTTATATACATGTTATACCTTATATATTAGTTTGTTTTTATACATAAAATATCTTTTAGAAAATTCTCAAAAATTCATTGAAGATAATTAAATTATTACTAAGCTTATTCCCGGACCACGTAAAGTCAAGCCCTCAAAATCGCATGTATTTTGTGCAATTCCATGGCATCCGTCATATTGAACCAATACGCTTTAATATATTTTGTTCAAATAGTCACTGAAATAAAAGATCGCTGTGTTCACAATTACCAGGCCTAAATAGTACTTAAGCAGAGCTGATCTTTGTTAAAGAAGAAGCAGGATGCTACACACGAAAAGGTTGTGATGATTCAGATATTGATTATATGAGTCAACTGTTGTACGTATCTGCCATCTATAAGATAGACCAACAAGACGCTAATAACAAACATTAGGCTACCGGCGAAATGTTTTATGCCTCCATAAATTTTTCTATATGTGTTTAACTTGTGAATCTTCGAAGTAAAAGCTCATCCTAATCGACCGATAGAGCCGACGATCATTATTACATGAATGGAGCAAAGACAGACATAGTCACAGAGACACACCGGGTAAATATTGAGTATACGCAGTCGCGACTTTCTGTCATGAATGACATTTAACATTTTTTTTCTTCAAAAGAATAGTGAGTAGTGAGATTTTTAACACATCATTAAAACGACATCCGTCAAAATCCTGAAGTAACTTAGACTTTTAACAAAAGAACAATCATACACTTTATCTATGGTGGAAATTAAAAGAAAAGAATCTTTAGAGTGTTCGCATCAAAATGTGACAGGATATATATTTTTTTCCTCTAAATGTACGTAATGGTTTAGTCATGCAAAATAGTAGTTATTTAGTTATGCAACTTTTAAAACGTTCTTAATACTTTGATAAAGTAATGGCATTTATTGAAATGCCTTCCCGCAGGGGAATAAGAAACTTAAAGCTATGGGAATTTATGAAATGCAAAAAACTTGATATGTATAGAGATGAGAAGGAAATATTTACACATGAAAGACAGGAAGAGGAAAACTTGAAAGTAGCAGAATTCTAAATCTAAAAACTATTAATGTTTACTCGTATCGAAATCAATACTTATGAAAAACCCGATACTAAATAATAGCAAATAGACATTGGATTGACACACTCTACCGTGTCAATGAAGTGCAAATATACAGGTGAAAAGGAGATAGTTAAACCTGTGTTAGCGACCGCCTGTATTTAACGGTCACTTTTTTGGTTCCTTTGAGTAAGCGCTATAGATAGCTTTGAATGTTCTTATTAGCATTTTACTGCCACTGATTTTACGGGTTCACTTATTTTATGCATACCACTATTTATTATGACGTCAGAGATGACGTAGACGGTTGTTTATGTTTCTCTGAGGAGCTTATGTTAATTAGTTTTTAGGTTTATTCCTTAGCTATTTGGTTTGAATAAATGGCACCCCTGTAGATATGAATAAACATTAGAGCCTTATAATCGAACCAAGGATATTTTTCGATATTCGATTGATTTTCCCTTCTCGTAAGGTGTCAAACCTGCGCTCTCAACATTGGCAGTTAAACAATCTTTCACTGCGCTACCCTCTATTTCGCTGTTAATAAATGCTAGTATTCAATATAATATACGATTACGGGACTGAGAGATTCCTCGTTCACACACTGAATGACTAGCCGAAACAAAAATAACTTAGATCATAACTTGAGAGTGCGATAGCCATGTGCGTTTAAGACGTGTTAAATTCTCAATGTTGGAGGCGCAAGTTCGAATCCCGAGAGGGGATTATCATTTTGGACTACCTCATTGATAAGATCCTAGGTTCGAGTGTCTAATTTTAATGCTATTATGCTTATTTATATCCAGTCACATACAATTCTGTCGAATCATATAGGCAAAAAAATACTTGGGTCATTTCTGACATCACGTTCAATTGACGCATACAACCCACTTTTCCATAAGAAAACTGGATTTTAGATAACTTAGATCTTATTTGATGCAACTGATATTACAAAGTTTACTTATTTTGTGTCATTGTTATTTACAAATTTCATGAGAAACTGGTTGCTTAACACTCTAAGCATTGTAAAAATTCCAGTTTGGTTTGCTTCTTGTAAGTTTCAATTCTCTATAGACAAATGAAGTTTTTTAATATTGTGTACTCTTTGCGTCAATTCAGAAATGTTAAATCCTAAATTGTATTAAAAGAAAGGTAGTCTTGGAGATATTAGTAAAAAACGGTCATGGACGAAACGTCCTAGTGGGAAGAGGTCAAGTAGATGAAAAATATTCAAAATACTTAGATATTGGAATACACCTAAATTTGCCTATATAATATTTACTATTGAAATAGAATAAGTACTGTAAAAACACTTATTGCTTTCATTTAACGATAATTGTTTGCCAATCCTTGAGTTTTGACCGTTTTCCGTATTTTGATTATTTTTTAATGACTTTCTTTCCTACACCGTTTTTCCGGACACCAATCCTAGATATACAACTCCTAATTTGTATAAAGATATGCAAATTAGGGATATTAAATCGATTTAACATTTATTTGATTTTTGATCGATTTTATATATGAAATAAGAATCGTTTGATTTTTTTAGATATTAATAATCCAGAACATATGGGTTGCTCTTCATTTACTAAAGAAATATGACGTTAGACTCTATAAAATCTGTCATCTTACATTTGACGAATAAATTAAGCCGTATGACTCTTCCAATCCCATTCTATAAATCAGAGATCTTTATATGATCGAATATTAATTAAACCTGAAAGGTGCTTTAGATTAGCATGTCATGATTACTAATTTTAGTAACCAAGCCCCATTAAACGCATTATCTTGTATGGAATGAAAAAAATTATTTGTGCTAAATTAACAAAGAATGGATTGTATCAAAAACCGATAGAAAAAGTTTCTTTTTGGTCTTAAATCTGCTGGCACTCGGAAAGGAGATTTATGAGTATTCACCATGTATGAGACAACTTCAAATGAAAACCGTAAGTTAAACCACTGGAATCACTGTTTATTTCATGTTTTCATACTTTTTTCATATTTTCTCAAATTATTGGAGCAGTACATTTTTTATAACGTAAGCGGAAGAATAGCATAACTAAATGTTGTTTTAGCCGCTGGCCGGTATGACGTCATTAAAAAAATAAAGCAAAAAGTCAATTCACTTGGTAATATGGACTTACCTGGTATTTTCAATATGCCTTAAGATTTGTACATAATATATCATTTTTTACTGTTAAGCTCGACTTTATAAATTTAACCATTGTCTCCATGTATATATAGTGTAGAGTAATATTTAAAGACTAGGCAGCCTTATTAGATCTTCTGGCAGACCAAGATAAGTTTGAGGTATGCATTTTATTTTTTATACATAAAATGATCAAGATAAAATATAAGTTAATTTGTTATTCTTTTCTACTACATAATAATTAATGAACTATAATTCATCCCCCTGAAAAACAATAAGCAAAGCTATAAGAACTAAGGATTTATCTGATGAAAAAGCTAAAAAATATATTTTTTAGGGTAGTAAATGTGAAATAAATTGTTCCTTTATGTCCTTTGCAACTGCCCTGAATAATTGTATTCTATTTCCTGCATATAATTTTAGTGTATTTTATTCTAAATCTGTATAAAATTATCACAACTCGCAAATTTGGCCGCCTACGGCGCCATGTGTTCATATTACATAAGTTTCTTAAAATTGGTATCATGGATTTTGTGGAGATAAAATAGGCTTTCTAAATGTCAAATGATTTACAATAATTTTCTGTTTTGTACAAACATTCCTCATAAAAAGTTTGACTTTGTAAAGAATATGTTTAAGTCACATGAGATGCTTTTTTCTTCTCTTTACCTTGAAAAGTAGGTAGTAAAATCAGAAAAGGTGATTTTTCTGGTTCATTTCTGGTGCAAATAGTTTTATTAGGTCTGCCTTGACCCAAGGATTCCATAGGTACCTTCAAAGTTCTAATTTGACCATAAATGTGGGAGGAGATAGCGTGCCGACATACAGACGGACGGACAGAGATTGGTGAATTATTATATAGATTACAGAATAAAATGTTTTTAATCCCCCCCAAAAATTAAAAGGAAATCAATTTGTGGGATTCTAATGTTTGATTAATTTTTATAAAAACTTTTTATCAATCAGAGGCCTATGAAGATGTTTAAATATATTAATATACGAATAAAGGAAACATTGACTCATGATTTATAACAGTTTTTCATTAGGAAAAATAAGTAACATGAATACATTAGCAGTAAAGGCATATAAAAATAATAATGTATGCCTCTGCAAGATATTACCCTTAAAATGGTAGTAAAATATTACGAAACAAACATAAAACAATTAAATTATATTGCTATTGAACAAAATGTGTCTGTTTTTTCTTCTTTCTTCTATAAGCTTGATTTGAATGGACGGTTCATTTGGAAAGTACACAATTTCACGGATTATATAAAGAATTTATTTGGCAGAAAAAATTGCTTTAAACACCAAAAAATAACGTTTTTATAATATTTCTATATTCATTATTTCTAGCTGTTTGGGTAACAAGATAATAACAAATAAAGGATAAAATGTATGTCATAAGGACCTAGTAAGTGCAAAACTTCTTCAAGGTGCAAGGAAACACTTTTTCCATAAAGTTATCTGTGAAATAAAAGAACAAAATAGAAAAGAGAAACTTAATGCATTACCGTAAACAGAAAGTTTGTCGCACTGTTGATGACCGTGACCTCAAGGCTGGTAGAGCTTAGTTTGAGAGCCTTGTTAAAGGCCTCAAACATAAGAATATGGATGAATGCTAAAACCCCAAATAGGAGGCCGTGAATTCCGATTTGAACTGAAACAAAGGATTGTGCGTCTTAAAAATGGAAACGTGCAGAAAAAAAAACAGAAAAAATGTTGGGAAAATAAAAATAATGCCCTCCCCCTAAAAAGAAAGCAAAGCGGATATATCATAGAAAACACAAATCTTTATTGGAAAATAGAATGTACATCACAAATGATATAATTGATAAAAGCTTCCTCCAAGATAAGACATTTTTTACTGCATGTTGCACATAGCATATCCAGAGTCCTTTCCACTAGGCTGAAGGGCCTCTGACCTTCTTTTGAGGCCCTCTAGATAGACCTCCCGATTGAATAGCCCCCCGGCCAAGGGAATGGAGTCCTTTCCCGGCCGGAGCTTTACCTTCCACATGCCCCAGACGGGCTTATGGTCCGAGGTGCAGACATCCTGGACGCTGTCATAGAAAAGTGGTAGGATGGAGGTGTTGGTGGCCTTGTAGAGGATCCGGTCCGTGTAAGCCGGCGTCCGCTGCTTGGAGGAGCTGTCGAAGTCGTTGGTGCCCAAGTCGTACTTGTAGGTAGGAAAAAAGGATATGGGGGATTCCTCGAAGCCCCTGAAGATAGCCCGGGACTCCAGACGAAGATGATTGAGCTGGTCCGTGCTCAGGACGGGCTCACCGTCTTTTAACTTTTGAATGACGGTCTCTCGGGGCTCCTCGAGTCTGAAGTTGAGGTCCCCACACCAGAAAACAACGTCAAAGTTATCCGTGAGATTGCTGCCCCTCTTCCGGATGGGCAGGAACTTTGGGACGTTGAGCATGGCGTTGAGGCGCTTGATGTCGTTGACGCGGTCTTTCACGTTTCCTCGTGAGCCGTGAAATGAGAGTTGATGAAAAGGAAGGAGGTCCCGAAGATAATGAGGGCCACAGCCACGGCACCCTTGGTCTTGAACTGCGAGCCCGGGCGCGTACTGAAGGAGTCCACGTCCGGCAGGGAGCAAAACCAGATGAGATCGCGTCGAATGAATATAGTAAGGTGGAGGGTCCCTAGGTAGTGTGAGGTGAAGAGGACATGCGTGGGGCCAGGGTGTCTTGCAAGCGGATTTCCCATTCGGAGCGGTCTGGAAAGGTTTCTTGAGTCCCGATGACGAGGATATCAGGTACATATTCCAGGTGCTCTGGGAGGAGGAAGTCAGCTAAATGCCGTGGAGGACTCGCGCCGTTCATGTTCCATGTTCCAACAAAGACCCGGATATGTCGGTCGGGGAAGAAGCGCTGTAGTTCTTCTGCACCAGGAGTGATGTCCGAGAAACGGATCCTAGGAGAAAGGACCGCATGCGGGCTTGGGAGCGAGGACTTTCCGTCCGTGGGAGACAATAGGGTTGTCCCCACCAATGAGGTTCGTCATGGAGCGGGACTTGTTGATAGAGTTTTGTTGCTGGAGCTGGTGGATTGGTATCTTTTGGTCTTTTGGCAGGTTTAGGAAGGGTGAGTTTTGGCGCTTCGGGGGAGTGCAGTAAATTGAGGGCGGCTCAAGGAGATCTTCATGATCTTCATCATCCTCATCTTCTCCTCCTCATCTTCTTCGTCTTCTTCATCCTCATTGGAGCAGCTTTCACTCTTTCTCCTCCTTCTATCAATAACAACGGGCCGAGTCCTGGGATGGGCACCGGGGGCGTTGAAGGTGGTTGTGGGCTCTCTTGCCTAACCCTTCGAATGGTGGGGAGCCGAAAGGACTGACTGCGATGACATCCTCCGAGCCGCTGCTTGATCTGCTCCTCGTCTACAAGAGATCCGTCCAGATCCGTGGAGGAGCCTCCATGCTTCTTGTAGTTGTGATCAAAGGCAACGGGATTGGCGAGGTGAAGTGCGCCACCGTTGTACTTGAGAGAGTGGTTTCGAATGAGGGGTGAGACGGGAACGCTTGCCTTCCCGCCCGAGGGGTGTCCCGCAGAGAAGCGGCGGTGTGGTGGCACGGATTGTGCTGCTGATGGCTGCTGATATGTCAAGTCCCTCAACACTTCCACTCCTGCTCCCTTTCTTCTTCAGCATTCCAAATCAAGAAGGGTCCCTCACTAAAAGGAGCCGGGAAATTGGATAAATGAAAGGGAGAGAAAAGATATCTTAAATCAACAAGAACACATAGTGCATTGGCAAAAAAAAAACTATTTGAACGCACGTTATAAAAACGACTGAGGTTATAAATTAGAAAGTCGACTCTTTATATGTCTTTTTCATTCTTTCTCCTCATTTTGCGCTCTCATGAGCAACGACGACCTCCTAGGTACGTCTACTCTACTATCTACCTACATCCTCCTCCTACTCCTTCTCTAACTCCTATTGTGCTCCTCAGAGTCTGATGATGATTAACTCGGCCAAAGAGAAAATACAACAACAAGCATCACCTTCCCGCAACCTTTCTCTTAACTCTGAAATGCTCTCCATGTATATGACATGTCTTTTTCTTCTGAATACATTCATCAAGGAGGTCATCATCAGTAAAAGTCCCTAAAATATATTACTACAAAAAATATTAACAGAGATTTTACACTCTTCTTGGAACACTTCCAAAAATTATCGCGGCGGCAGTTTGCTTTGATTGGCATTCTATCCTCAAGCACCCATGAAGACGCATTAATTAAGGTTTCATTCATTGCTTTAGAGTCATAGATATAGAGGGCTTAACAGATACATTAAGAGAAGGAAAGAGTTGAAGGTGATATTTTTCATGCCGAGAGGATAAAAAATATGCAATACCTTGGGGTAATTTTGGTTGTACCAACACTGAGATACTTCACATTTGGTTCCCTTTGCAGTGAAAATAAAGCATCTATGTTATAACACATGGCTTTTATTAAAGTTCTGAGATAGTTTTTCATTGTTTTGATCCTCTCGTTTACCTTATGACCTTGTCGACTGTTGATAAGCTTCAGTATTTTATTTACTAGGTGCACTTTGTATATTTATATGCTGAGATTAGAATGCAATGTACGAAAAACAGCTGATCATAGCAATGGAATCGACGAAAACTCAAATAAAGTAGATTTCATAACATAAATTAACAATATCTCATCAAGAGGAGATTTGGCGGTGAATTATGAACAAAATTAGATTACTCATTATCAAATAGTGGAAAATATTTACAATATCTTAAAAGTAAGCCATTTTATAACAAAGTAAATCCAATAATAAAGCATCTTTTGATTATTAAAAATCACATCCATTTAAGAGTAAGTCCAAGCAATAGCTAATTTATGATAGTTTCTCTCGTAAATTCCTTGTTAAAGCGGCTAGTTTTATGTCAAGACTCTCCTCCTCTAAGGCACTGCACTAGATTCGTAGTGAAACGTTTTCCAGTTCAAGCTGATAATTATGAATAAAAAGACAAAGGACTAAGATATATAAAATCAAGAAGTTTTTGTTGTCTTGTTCCCTTAGCTTTTTTCGCGGGAAAGGGAAACAAAGAATTCTTTAATAGCAGCAATGAAAAAGGCTTGCTTACACTATTTGAATTCTTTGAGTGGAAAGGGTCAATGAAATAATAATACGAAATAATAATAAGAACTACGGTGCAGGGCTACGCATTCTTCAACAATACAAGGAAGCTCTTGACAACAGGCCTTGAATTTTTTAAAGAGGGGGAAAAGCCTTAGAATAGCTGTATATTTTGTATGGGTGGGAAATATAGTGCATTGCTCAAATGATTACGTAGATTAATTTAGTTATGCGAAAGTATTGTAGATATTTATTACTATAGACTATATATTCCTATTAGTAATACTATTGTTACAACTATTAAAAAATGAATATATATATATATATACAGTTGAAATCAAAAGTACTTTCATAATATAAATGATTTGAATCTTACTACTTGCTTAATGAATGCATTTTTTGGCAACTCAAATTTATTTCTTCTGGTACGTTTTTTCGTCAAAAGAAAGTTTGTTGTAAATCATGAAAAAACTAACATTAATTATATTTCAGATTGTGAGTTGTCGCTATTAATATTATTAATAACAATTTAAAGTATTGGTCACGTCTATTCCAACTTTCATATATGCCATTGATAAGAAATAACATTCATAGCGTTATACATAAAATTCTCAGATTTAATATTTACTGTTGATGTCATATAACATTTTACAACATGTATTTATTCACATTCCTTTTCCTTCACCAATCATGTACTAGAAAGGAGCCCGGTGTAGCGTGCGTAATTAAAGTATATTCAATCAAACTTATTTGTTGAATAATTATTTGCTACTCGCATATTTGGGCGCCTACGGCGCCCATATGTTCGCCCTTCGGGTATGGGTAGGTTTTGGAGCTAGTTTGTGAGTGAAACAGACCTTAAAGAATATAAGAGAGGAGAGAGAAAATATTTTTCTGTTTTGTACAAACATTCCTTATAAAAAGTTTGACTTTGTACAAAGAATATGTTTTAAGTCATATGAGATGCTTTTTTCTTTTTCTATTTCTCTAACTCCTCCTCCTCCTTTTCTTTTTTCTTTTTCCTCTCGTTACTTGAAAAAGTAGGTAGTAAAATCAGACAAGGTTTGATTTTTTTCTTCACTTCTGGTCCCATCACTTTGCAAATAGTTTTATTAGGTCCATCTTGACCCAAGGATTCCATAGGTACCTTCAAAGTTCAATTCTGACCATAAATGTGGGAGGAGATAGCGTGCGGACATACAGACGGACAGAGATTGGTGAATTATTATAAAGATTCCTAAGTATAACGTTCCCTCGAGTGCCACCTGAGAGTGCAATGTAGTTCTGTTGGTACGCGTACCACAGTTTGCAAACCTTTGTTCTGTTTAAGACATGGCCTTAGTGATTTAGTAGTATAAATAATGATTATAGTTCATATAAATCTTTTGAACTGAAATGTAACTATAGAGGAAAATCTTTATCAGATATAGTATTATTTTTGGTTATTCTATATTACTAGTTTTTTTATTACACAGTAAAGATAAAAATGTAAACGATACATAAATCATTTTCGGTGAAATGGAGACACTTTTGGAGCTAAACAAGCAAAGTATTTTACTAAGTTTACCAAAACTAATATTATATTACATATAATTTATATAACTATAGTAACGATAAAGCATCGTAGTTAGACTTGTACTAGTTTATACCGGATTACGTTTGGGTGAGTGAGGGATACCCACTCTAGGAGCTAAACAATCAACTATGTTTATAAATCTTATGTGGGCAGAAGCATTATACGTCATCATACGGATGCAATACAGTGATATCTGTCCATGAATCTTTTTTTCTTCTTCTTTGTAAATACTGCAAAAATATTTTCTGCCTACTAATTTATGCTTTCGCTTTAAATTTCTGGATTGACGTCATAGGCCTCCTATTGCATTGCCGTAAAGATGTAATGAGGAAGGAAATTGAAATTGGATTCAAATGCAATTGGGATATGAGGAGGGATGATCATGAATAATTTGGTGTTATGAAAGGAAATGAGAGAACCTCAAGTCTTGCATGTAATTAAAGAGAATTAACATACATTTACACTATCTAATTAACTTGGACTCTAATGAGTGCGGATGCACAAAGCCCTTTATACACTCATTTGTCTGGACGAAATGAGAGGATAATAATAATAATACCATAAGAGATTGATTGAGCACTTAATTGCAAATGGAACTCGAAAAAATGTGTCTACTAATATTTAAGATTCGTCAACAGAAGTTGTTTTAAGCTCCAAAATAGGTGACTCTTATTTA
>CP045891.1:34068703-34099957 GCA_013387185.1 Caligus rogercresseyi
TTGAAATAATAACTTAAAAATAGAGATCTGGGCCTCCAGTGGGGGTGGAGGCACAAGCACTTAGTTAGGGGGGGGGGGCAGGCCCCCTATGGCCCGTCCATAGCGACGGGGCCGTCATCCACATTCAGCCAGAGTCGCCACTGCACCTACCAAGAGAGAAAACTATATAAGCTACACACAGTTTTCACTTTCTCTGAGATATGAACAGAGCAGATATTTCCACTTAAAATGTGCATATATCAAAAGTGTTTCTTACCTTTTTGAGTGTTGTAACTGACTCAGTGAGACTTCTGGCATCTCTTGTTTTTAGTAATTCTTTGAAGATCCGGTTTATACTCTGTAGTGGCCACTCGCAGCAGTTCTTTCACATGAGTGTCAGTCAAAATGGATCGATGTTTGGACTTGACGTGTTTCAGAGTGGAGAACAGGGACTCGCACACATATGTTGACGAGAACATGGAGAGCAGCTTGAGTGCAGCTGTTTTAACACAGGGGTATTTTTCAGTTGGGACAGCTCTCCAAAAACAACGGGCTCATCCTTACAAGAGATTTCAACCTGTCGTCCTCGTGCAGTTCAATTATCTCTAATTCACTTGCTGCTTCATCGGTGACAAGAGGCACTTTTAAGCAGTCCGTCTCCGCATTAAATGGATCGATGAGAAATGTGATCTGTGGTCTTTTCTGCTGCAAATCTTCAAAGCGCGCAGTGAGTGACGTTCCCACACAGTTGCGCAAGGAGTCGCGCGTACCTGGCTGCATCCACACTAACAGCGGCCATATGCTGGATGTTGCGCAGAGATGGAAAGTGGGTTAGATCGCTCTTTTAATACGCTCTGTGAAAAGCTTCAGCTTGTTGATAAATGCAAAAACACACAGCACCAGATCAGGCAGCGTTTTTAATTTCCCCTGCAAGTCCAGGTTGAGTTTATCCAAATGTGAGAGTACATCAACCAAAAACGCCAAGTCCAGGAGCCACATTTGGTCTGAGAGCTGAGGATAATTATTTTCTTTTCTCCCAAAAATATTTTTATGGCTCCCAAAAGTTGGTAAAAAGAGGAAACCACTTTTCCTCGGGACAGCCACCTCACCGTGCAATGCAGAGGTAAGTCACCAGGCAGATCTGCATCAAGTTCAGAAAGGAGATTTTTGAACTGCCGATGATTGAGAGCGTGCGTACGAATATAGTTCACGATTTCCAGTACGGGTTTCATGACGTGGTCTAAATTGAGTGTTTTTGCCACAAGTTGTTCACGATGTATGATACAGTGGAAGTTCCAAAAATCGGGAAATCTGTCATCACTCTTGCAAAGACCCACAAGCCATTCACAGATCCAATCATTGATGGTGCTCCATCTGTGGCTATAGCTGTGAGCTTATCGAGAGACAAATTGGCTCCTCTGAATACGTCCATCATTGCTTCTTTCACGTCAATGCTGCGTGTTCGGTCTTTTAATGGCACAATATCCAGAAGCTTTCTTTAAGCCTGCCGTCTGGAGAAATCATACGGGCAAATATTGCCAGCTGTGGCTTGTCCTGTATGTCCATGACTCATCTAGAGCGACACTAAAATATGCACAATTTTCCAGATCTGTGCGGAGATCAGATTCAATCGCTTTGTTTATGTCTGATATTCTGGTCTCAACAGTGTGACGTGACAGCTGAAGATCTACGATGGCATCTTTTAGTTTGGTATTATCTGGAGTTAAGGTTTCAATCACATCTTTCAAGCACTGTTTCACAAAATCACCTTCACTGTATGGTTTTTTATGACGTGCTATATTCCACGCCACTTTGTAAGAGGCCAACGTCACAGTTTCTGCATGTTTGCTGAATTGGGGAAAGACTTGAGCTTGTCTTTTTACCTGACTTTTCAAAGTACTCACTTTGTGCGTGCGTAGTTCAGTGCCTTTGGGAAAGTCTCTGTCAATATTAGCATGAACCGTGCGAAAATGCCGTTGAAGATTTGAAGCCTTGAAATGTGATAATGTGGAGCTGCAAATTAAACAGAACGGTTTTCCATTCCGTTCAATAAAAAATAAGCGTCTTCCCATTCTTCCAAGAAAGTCCGGTGTTCATCTTCGTATTTTCGTTTAGCCTTGCATTTTTCCATTTTGATGACGAGTATAGCCTGCACTAGAACGCAATATGCTAATAAATTTCCTGGCATTAATCCTAATGTTTAGTATGAATACCTGGGAAATAACAGAGGATTAAAGACTCTACTTGTCTTACTTATCGTTTGGGATCGCGGATAGGAAGCGCAAGAAGAGTACACATATTTATGTCGCAATCTAGGTATTCAGAATACAAGGTATGCCACATTGAGAACTTCAACTTAATAAATCCCTGGCGTGCTCTAATTCGTCCACATACTTCTTTTACATTTCAGATTATAATTTGTTTTTGATAAGCTCTTGTTGATATGAAATTGCTCTTAAGGAAGAATTAAACAAAGTGAGGTCTAAAAACATGCAAAAATGAGAAGAGGCAAAGAGCCGCATTCCTATTGACCAAGAGCCGCATGAGGCTCGCGAGCCGCGTGTTCGCCACCCCTGGTGTAGGTAGTTCAGGCATTATTTATTAGGGGATATAGTACCGAAACCTCAATAATTTAAGATATCAAAATTTATCCCCCGCGGACAAGTTGCGCGTCATAAGAAACTAAATGATCTTAGAAAAATGGATTTTGGTTTGACCCCCCCCCACCCAAATGGCGTGCAAGGGGTTTCGTTATGGATCAAAACTTTTTTGTTATAACTTGTTTGAAAAAATTTAGTTTTACAAAATTTAGTTATGATCACTTTATGACTTTGTTATTTTTGCAAATTTGCGTCAAATAATATTTAGTGCCAATAACTGACAACATAAGTGCTGACGTACCAACCATCTTTTAAATAACGGCTCCTACTAAGGTTCTTTTATAGTTTCAAGAAAGAAAAAGAAAAAGGGTTCTAGGCGCAGTGGCCGTGCCCGCTTTGACTGTTCTGTTTTGAAGTTTCCGTTCTCGCTGTGAATGTGAGTAGCCGATTCCTACTCTGCAGTATATGGATTTCGCCGTTTTAATAGGTAGATGTCGTGTAAAGCGATACAGTATAGCATATAAAGATTCAAGGGGGAAAGCGTGCGCTCAGTATTCGATAATTAATACTGATCAAAATTAGGGCTGTGATCAAAATAAATACATGGTGAGATAATGTTTAGCGTAACAGGGCAATCCCCCCCAGACATATCACCACCCCGGACTAGTACCCCCCCGACAATCAACCCCGGGACTAGCACCCCCGTGCCAATCACCCCCCGTTAGTAATATTCTTATCTCTTAAAGTCCACTTATGAAGTTAACTAGGTTTCCAGCTATTAACCAAAGTGGCGTCACTGGTGAAACCACTTTCTTGATCTCCTTTTCGCTGCTTGCGAAGACTAATGGGGACTTGGTTATCTTAAAAAGGCCACAGGAACACGTTTTCGGGTGTGAAGAAATGAATATAATAATCGAGAATAAAATTTATAAGTCAACTTATTTGAGTGGATGAGTTTTTGATTTTCAAATAGTCACTTTCTCCAATGATCATAGTATTCGATTTAGGACAAGTGGTGCCTTAGAAAATAGCTTAGGACCTATATGAGATAAATAAGATATCTTGAGTTGATAGGTTACAAACTGTATGATTGTCTAGTTGTACATAAATAGCCCAGATATAAGGTCTAAGACACAAAATTTGCAAATTTATGCACGTTTAATTTATACAGATTCCAATTCTAAAGAACTGGGACTGCGTACTAACCAGTGACGTCACATTTATTAATAGCTTGAAAACAGAGTTAACTTCATAAGTGGACTTTAAGAGATAATAAATATTACTAACGGGGGTAAATGCCCGGGGGGTGATTGGCACGGGGGGTGCTAGTCCGGGGGGTGATTGCCTAGAATCAATGTTTAGTGTTGATAGATATGATCTCCCTCATATCAGATATAAAAAACAAGTTACAGAGCCTTGCAAGTGGACAGCCATCAATCCTTTAAGCCACATAAGAAGTGTCGACTCCGACAGTCCATCTTCTCCATCCGCCCCCAAACCCCCTCCATCCATGATCCTAGGTTCCATAGACTAATAATACTTATTTATATCAAGTCGGATGTAATTCTAGCGAATCATATAGGGGAAAAAAACCTCTCCATCCATGAAAAGTCCGGGAACTCCCGCTCCTACTATAAAGGCGGCTAACACAATCAGACATGAGGATCTGCTTCTCCCAAACGTGCACATCTCCTTTACGCATGTACAAGATCCAAAGGCTCCTGGAAGCCCAAGAGTCTAGTGAGTTCTTCACATTCGTAACCCAACATAGAACACTACGGACAGTCAATCTTCAACGTCTAGAAAATGAAGGAGTTATGGGGATAATGACAAGAAAAGCCTCTTCTGCATTATAAAAAGCAGTGCCTTAGAGTAGTAGAGTCTGGACGAGATACTGATGAGTCATAACAAAAGCTGACAAAATCCCATAACAAACAAAATTTCATATCATAAATAAATAGGTGTTTGGATTGAATAGCAAATTTAATGTTATTTGCAAAAATCAAAGGGGATATATTTTAATGTAAAAAGATGGCAATTGAATTGAATTTGCTATGAGTTGCACTATTTTTATGATTTTGCCACTATTTTGAGCAGAAATAGGATTTATATGTTGAATAACAATATTATTGCATACTAATTTTATTCGTAATGTGGGAAGCCCTTCATTAATCACGAAACCTTTTTGTTTTATATCTCTAGAATCAGTCATCAAAATGGGTTTCTCGTAATACTTACCCAGAATAAGAGCAGCAAATGATCGTTCCGGAGTCCAATCAGTTTCAAGAGTAGAATGAGAATATTGGCAGTAGCCTCATTCTACTCTTGAATTGTGCGATGTACGATAGGATTGCCTGTAGACATAAGTTTTCTCCAATGGCAGTATGTGGGATGCTTCCAATGTTTGTTTGTTTTACTCCGGAAAGATCATTTATTGCTCTTATTCTGGGTAAAGTGTTTATACCTGCGGATATAAAAAAACAATTTTGATGACTGATCCTAGAGATATAAAATATGAAAACAAAAAGGTTTCGTGATTGATGAAGGGCTGCCCACATTACGAATAAAATTAGAAATGCAATAATATTGTTATTCAACATATAATTACTATTTCTGCTCAAAATAGTGGCAAAATCATAAAAATAATGCAATTCATAGCAAATTCAACTCAATTGCCATCTTTTACATTAAAATATATCTCCTTTGATTTATAAGAATAACATTAAATTTGCTATTCAATCCAAACACCTATTTATTTATGATATGAAAATTTGTTTGTTATGGGATTTTGTCAGCTTTTGTTATGACTCATCAGCATCTCGTCCAGACTCTACTACTCTAAGGCACTGATAAAAAGTACGTCATGAGCTTCCTTTGCATCCAAGCAGAACCTTCTTGATGAGACAGTGCAAGTAATCCTTCCTTAAGAGATGATGTAGTGGAGCTCGATGAGAGCTCTTCATATCTGCACGACGATGATGATAAATCTCTTATATCATGAAAGAAAAAAGAAAAAAGTAGGGCAAACATGCCGTCATCCGTACGGAACATGGAGATGCTCATTTACCTTCGTAAAATACGATATTTAGTGCAATAAAAGTTTATTCCAGTAATTAAAATACAAATATGTATGGGAATATGTATAAATTTGCATGTATATATAAAGGTCCTAAAAAGGGATGTATATTAATAGTAGTTCTTCTTTTATACAAAAGTATAGTTTTATTTTTACTGTAAATATTTTTTAGTTCAACAATCGGATGGCAAAAGTTATCTGAAGGGATGGCATTGACACAAATGTTGTAGAAATAGGAAATATGCACCATTAAATGGCTTTTATTATATGTATCTCATGAAAAAACAAATATCTCGTGGGCTGAAATCATATTCCATCTAACATTGTTTTTAAGGGTTTTTAATTTTTTAAAGTTTCAATCATTTTCAGAAAAATAGGGGGGATGTGAAGTATTTCATAGTGCTACACATAACATATATATATATCCAAATTTATACAGTTTTAGTTAAATAATGACCCATTAATATATATGTATATTTATATGATGGGTCATTATTTTACTCAAACTGCATAAATTTGTATTAATGCACATTAGCCAATGTTCGATAATTTTATCAATCGGCGAATTTCCTGCCTTAATAATAATCCTAAACAATTGGAAATATAAACACTTAATATGAATAATGTGTAAATAAAATATCTTTTTAAGATGCATTACTAATATCAGGAAGCAAAACTTTATTTAAGATATTATTTAATTATACTAATTTGAATAATAACTTTGATTTTTCGAGGGAAAGAAACTAAAACTGTTCAACTTTTAGTTCATCTAATTGGATATATATATATCTGTATATAACATGGATTTTTTTTCTTTTTTTTTTCTTGGCCCAATGGGCATATATTATCAACAGGTTCATTTATACAATAAAGAGGTTCTTAAAATTAACTTTCAAAGATAAAAAACATGTCAATCACAAAAAATATCAAATAAGACATAGAATTATTTATCAAATAAAAAAAAAGACAATTTATAAGTATAATAAATATTTGAGTGTAAAATAGCTACTGGGAGGATTCCTGACAGGTCGTTGTCGTTGATGGTACGCAATTTGTATATTATAAATTGGATTTTGGTGATGACGGCGTCGCATTTGGCATTCGAGGAAGTTGAGAGGAAGTCCTCTTCACTGATGGTGGTGTTAAAACTTCCTTCGATGATACGACGGACAGCTTGGTATGTTTCATTTAGAGCTGGGCACTTCCATAATAAGTGATCCGTGGTTTCGGGCTGACCTTTGCAGAAGAAGCAATTTTGGCGTGTGTCGTTGAAATTTTTTGCAGCCACCTCTAAAGAACCAGTGAGTACACGGTATTTAAACCATTTTTCCGACGATGTTAATAAATTGCTTCTTACTGCCGCAATACATTCACTTGTACTCCTCGCGATCCCGCGTCTTCTTAAATATCCTTCGTAAGGTGCTAGGGTAGGGACAATAGATGATTTTCTAAGCTCCCTTGTTGATACGGTTGATAGTTTGAGACGATAAGGTAGGAGTGGCCGTTGAATTACGCTTGGCCTGCCAATTTGGTGTAGCAAGAATTATGAGCAAGTTTGTTAATTAATGAAGAAGAATTGATAACGTCGCCGGCTATTTGAGCGTTAAGGGTTCTTGGAGTATGAGAGTTTAGACTCTCGACAACAGGCTTCTCCCATCCTAAAAGCGACTCATATCTTTCGATTATGTCTTTAGAACCGTTGGAGAATTGTTGCATACGAGCCGAGTGTTTTGAGACTATTTGTAAATTTTTTGAAAGACCATTACAGGGATGTTCGTCGTATTCGCTTTCGTAGATTTTAAAAAGTGATTAAAGTGGATACTCCAAAATGATTTTTTCCCCATAACTTTCGTATCCAATAACTGTTAAGAGACTGCCACAAAATCTTGAAATTTATAACACCCAATCCTCCCACTTTTATTGGGTTATGAATTCGATTAAAGGATATGTTTTTCTTTTTGTTCAGTACAAGTAAAGACGTTTCAATAGTCATGATGTGTTCTAGTATAGCTTGGTTAAAAGGGGTGACTCGTAGTAAATGTATAACATTGGGACGACGTAGGAATTCCATGCCTGAATTCGATTCCAAACATATAAATTAAGATTTTGAAGAAATAACATTTACGTTTTAGTTTCATTAAAATCATTTCACAGTTCAGTATTGAGCTGTTTGGACCAATCCATGACCCGAGTATATTTAGATCGTCAGAGAGTTTTAGGAGTGGCCAGGCTTTTTCTATAATGCCTTATAAGGGCTTATCAGTTCCGTCTTCTCTATGTTCATCCTTAGCCCAGAACATCTTGAAAAATTATCTAGAATGTTAAAAGTTATTTTCATGGAAATAAGGGTTTGCAGCGGGTTGCCGGAATAAACCATTGTGAGGTCGTCGGCGTAGCACAAGCATTTTTTTACTTTATTATTGTTGTAAGTGAATCGTCCATAATAGACCTCCTCGGTATGTATCTATAAATTCAAATCGACCCTTCTCAGATAAAGATATATCTTTTTTCGATTTCTAAAAGACTTTCAGCTACGAAAAACTTATTCAAATAGTTACTTAATATTTATTTAAAACTATTCATGATAAACGTAAGAAAGAGTAAAAGCCGCCTGATTGAATTTTATATGTTTTAAAGTAAATACACTTTGATAAATCTATTAATTTATATTAAAATCAAGTTAACTTTCAATATTCAAAGCAAGCTGTTTTCATTGTCCTTGTTCATTAATTAGTTCCAGAAAAATATATTGATAGCGAAAGAAAGTGGCATCCCTTTAATAACGTTAGGATCATTGTTATAAAAACCTTAAAAACTAATACACCTTGGATGGAACAACAAGTCCTCACAGAATGGATCACAAGCCTCGAAATAATATCGAGTCATTAAAAATGGACGAATCCGAGAGTCCGGATCGAGTCCGTAGCGTTAGCACGAATGACATAGCATATATGTCTTATCAATGAATACTAAAACAATCAGGAATGGTAAAGTCGCGCAAACCTTTCAAAACACAAATACAAAGTGGGATCGATAATTATTTATTTGAGGCGTGAATGAAGTAGTGGAAGTGTGTAGAGGAATCGTTTTAGAACTACTATTTATCTTCAAACTAGACGACAATGGGGAAGGTTTGTGTTGCTCCGGGCTGCAAGAGTGGCTACAAACCAAAGGGCAATGAGGGGAAAAAGAGACGGTTTCATATGTTCCCCAAGGATGAGTCCCTACGCCAACTCTGGACAAGGCTGTTCCGCGAAAAAATTAGATACCTTCAAGACATTCTGCGTTGTGTGAGTACATTTCATGCCACTCCGATTATAGGCCAGAGTCTATGACTCTAATCCATCACGTTCAGACAGATCTGGAAAACTCTTAGTTTTAAGATATTAAAAAAAGATGCCGTCCCTTCCAATTTTCCAAATCTTCCTCACTACTATTCAAAAAAAGCCTCTCCAAAGCGTTCCTCCACCTCAACCTCCTCTCACGACTCCTTAATGAAAACGAGCGAATTTAAAAAAAATATTAAGGCGTTGAAGAGGCCAACTCATTTTTAACACTCGAAGAGTTTCAATTTAAATGGATAGGACTTGCCTTCCGAGCGGCGTTCAAGACATTATGATGAAAAAGATAAAGAGCTGATGTTCTTCAAGATGAACTTTAGTCATGGAGGACCGTCAATAGACTTCAGTCTAAATATTAATGAAGAAATGACAATCCATATACGGTAAGTCAAACTTCATTCCTTAACCTTTTTTATTATATATTGTTTTTCACATATCAAAACTGACTATTCCTCAGTATTTTATTATAATACTAATTCATACAACTACAAACTTCAAAAGGCTTATGCGAATTGGCTGAAGATTTGCTCGAAGAAACTGATGTCAATTATGTTTTTCTTGGCCACATCAATTCAGATTGTATTGGAACCGGATTGGACTCTATAAGAGAAGATGTGGGACGAACATTGAATAAGCGTGCGCAATATTTGGATTCAGAAAAATGCCTTGAATGAAGAATATCATAAGTTTAGGCAAAATTTCACTGAAAGATCTGGAATATCATTTTTCTGAGGATATAAATTCAACAAATGAAAAGATTAAGTTTTTCTTTAAATATTTTTCCAATTAAAACATTTTACTTTTAAAGATTCATTTAAATATATTATGACGTATCTATAGTTTACTTTGTTCTGGTTATATCGTGCATTCCTTATGTAAAAACTATAGCCTGTCATTCTTGCCACCATTTATTGACAGCTTTAAATAAAAAATTCGATGTAAAATTATTCTCCTCAGAAAATATTGATGATGAAAGTAAACTTTAGATCAAATTAATCGAGGTGGGCTAACTCGTCCTTCTGATGTTCTTTTTTAAGTGTTCCTTTGTTATGCATTTTTCAGAGATTCAAAATTCAAAAAGTATCTTCAAAGAGTTGATTTCTTTCCTTCTTCAAAAAATATTTTTGTTCTTTCGTTTATTAAACTTTTGGAAAATGATACTTACGCTTTGGAAAATATTTTAGCAGAATACGAAGAAGACCATCCTTTGAAAAATTTAGTCCACAAATCGCTGCTAAATTTTTTAATTGTATGTCCAAAAATTATGTTTCGGACATCAATGATCAAATTCACAAAAACAAAAGAAAAACAAGCAGTCAAAATATGGCTAATAATTCTAAGAGATTGAAAAACTTAAAGGAGAATAAACAAAATGTAGTATGTTATTATAATTTTGCGAATGTCTTAATGTATCTATGTTTATTAAATATATGTCCATAAAATTTGTAAATAGTAAAATATATATATTTCGTTCTCAAAATCATAATTTGTTATGAAATAAATAAGGAAAGGGGAGAATGTACGCGTATTCTCCTTTTTCCTTTTTAGATCCCTCATCGTATTTTCCTCGCGAGCCTTCTTTTCCTTGTTGTTTTAGTATTCATGGTCTTATCATCATAGGAAGCGCTTCTTGATGATCACAGAGACTGGGTTCATGTCCTTAAAAGAATGAGTTGAAAGAAATGCGGATTCTCTACGACTTCAGCATCCTATTGTAACCCGGAGCACTAAAGTTTTTCTGCCAATTTCAAAATGTTTTATTTGCACTCAAAATTATCATGATCCGGTGACTTTATTTATTTTGAAACGTCAAGATATTTGCTACAAAAAAACCATTTTGTTATGTAGGTAATTTTGATTAGCATCAATTATCGGATGTTGGCGCACGCTTTATTCTTCTTTTTTGCTCATATTAAAACGGCAAAAATCCATATACTGCGAGGTAGGAATACGGCCCCTCACATTCACGGCGAGAACGGAAACATTCAAAACAGGAAACATCAAAAGCGGGCACGGCCACTGCGCTAGCACGAAGAAAAAGAGGGTACACATGTTGATGTTTTTAAGTTATTTTTTAAATACGTTGCTTTTCACATCTAATTTTCATACAGTAACTCCCTCCCATGGTTGATATATGACGTTGATTATATCCATAAACTTTTGCAGATAATAATATAATGACGAAAAATGTTTCTCAACTGCTAAAAAGAAGTACTGTTAAAGGTAACTGGTATTCAAAACTTAATTTTTATTTCTTAAAAAAATATTTGAGAACTCCACTAGAATACATGATCAAGTATTACCTAAAAAGTGGTTATAGCGGAAGATCAGCGAAACTACTTTCAGTAGTCGAAGAACATTAAAGACTTGACACTTTGGTCACTGTTGTGTGTTACGGATGCAACACCAATGTCAGAATATGGTAAAGGAGTAATAAAAGACTCGAGTTATGTCTTAAAAGACTACTCAGTGGATTATTTGTCTCTACACATGAATGAAGTTACCATTAGAGAAGTTTTAAACATTAGATGGCGCACAAAAGGACCTCGGACTTATGAAGGTACCATAGGAAAATAATTAATACAGACTTTACCAAAAATTCAATAAAAAGTTTTTTAAATACTTGTAGGAAAAGTAAAATACTTAAATCAAAGTTTACTGTATTCTTTAAGGCAGATATAAATATTTATACGAAATTACATTAGGAATTCAAACAGGAAAATTTCGAAATCAAGCTTTTGCTACAGGTCTATTTGACTATATTATATAGAAAGAGAAAGAAAAAGAGAAGCGAGAGAAGTGAGGCAAAATACTCTCTCCTTTCTTTTTCTTTCTTTCTATCCAGGTAACAGTAACAGCTGTACCAAGTGGTAATTGTATATTCTCATATCAAAAGATCAATTTTTTGGGAAAGTACGTGCAAAATGTATTGCTTATTTCTCTTAAAGTATAGCGATTTTTAGAACACCAAACATATCAAATGAAAGCTTGGTACACCAGCTTTAATATTTTGGTATACTAAATCATGTCAATTTAATAAGTAGAGAGTTATATGTACGTTAAAAAAACATATCTCGCGTACAAAATGACGCATATAATGGATTATAAATGCGTCAGAGACGAAGTAAAATTTTGAGAGGATACCTTGACGCAAATCTAAGAAACACATTTATTTATTTTTTTCATAATCGATTTCTTATAGGTCAATACAGGCTCTGAATCATATGATGTAAACTCAGATTGTACTGAATTCTGAATTGATAGAATGCAACCAAGGTCATTTTTGGATTTATCATCCAAAGGTTTACTAAACTTAAAAATACTATTTTACTCTGAAGCGAACCAGTCATCTCTACAGGCGAGTGAAGTTAATTGATACAAAAAGCTATGAAATATGCTAACATAACACACTCTATTTTTTCTTTGTTTTTACTGAAAACTTTTTTTTTTAATGCCACAAGGGATAACTTTATTTAGTACCGTTAACGAAAATAATTATAACATAAACTTTCGACTTACAACAACAAAAACAAGGACAACATTTTGTAATACATAACACATAGCGGTCAATCTATATATATATGTTCATAAAATTCCTTCTAAAATATTTTGTACAAAAATATTAAAATTTTCTGGAAGGGGAGTTCTAGAGCTTCTAAATTTATAAAAACTGCTTTGTATTTTTGTTACAATTAAATTAATTTCTTCTTTCAAAGGGCCAACATATATAAAAGCAAAATCTTTCACTTTCAAATGTATTCCAAATCTTATATATAATTCTTCAATCACAAAATGCCATACTCTTTTTAGCTGTTGACAGTTCATCAAGAAGTGTGATGATGACTCGGGTTCAGTTCGACAAAAAAACACAATCTTTCATCCTCAGTCCTTCCATGGAAACTACCAAAAGGTAAAGTATTGGTTATCAATCGATACTTAAACCAGTACCATTTATATGTAAAATGTTTGTTCGCCAAAGATTTCAATGCATCACTGACGGTACATTGTAATTCCAACCTTTCAAACCTCCTCTCAATCTGCCTAACAAAAACATATTTATCATTTTCCTGTATCAAAGCGTGCCTTAAATTTATATTTCTAAAATTTTTAATATAGTTAAAAAAACAATCTCGGGGTCCAATCGGCCTATTTTTTAACTTTAAATCCTTAATCACTTTTTCTCTCTCTAAGATCTCATTCATTGTATAAAAATTATTTTCATTTAAAACTTCCCCAATATAATTGATCTTTTTCTTAAGTGAGGTGGACTTAAGAGATGTCAACCTTTCGTTGTCCAAAGTTGGTTCTTGCCAATTCATACTTGCAAGAATTTGGTTGATATTTCCCTCATAACTCCAACACTTTGTTTCCAAAATTTGCTTATGCCTTGCGAAGCATTAAGAACCTTGTCTGGACCCTTTCCTCTTACATCATCAATCGAAACTTCGAAAGTTTCTATCAATTTGATGTTTAACAAATCTGCCCATATTGCCCCAGGATCAAGTATTCGCTTGAACCAAGAGAAAGTGACCACTTTCCAAAAAGTCCCGAAATCTAACATTCCCAGTCCACCATATTTCTTGGGAATAGTAATTCTTTTCCATGTAATTAGCCTGCTTTTACCATACTTGAATAAGAACTCTAACACAATTTCTTGGACTTTCGAGACAAGCAAACGGCAAAACGTGGTTGTTCTCAACAGGTGAGTCACCCTTGGGAGAACAAACACATTCCATACGAATATTCTCGCAGGCAAATTTGCACTTAGTATTGTTGAATATTTGAGAGCCAATTTAGTTATTATGTTTTGAATATTTTTACAATTTTCGTCCTGATCTTTTGCGTCTACTGAAATAAATGAACCTAATATTTTCAAGACCTCACAATTTTTTAAACCATTATTATTTATAGCTTCAGTGCAATTTGAAATGGACCTAGACTTATCCACGTTAATTTCTAAGCCTGATATATTTGTAATTTTTTTAGAATATCTAACGTTGTTTTAATGGACCTATTAATTTGATCCCCATCACCAGAATAAATAATATTTAAGTCATCTGCGAATGCTTCGACTTTGTGGTCCCGCCTTCCTACTTGAACTCCTTTTATATCTTGTGCAGTGTCAATTTTAACAATCAGTGGGTCGAGAGCTAGTATAAAAAGGTATGGTGATACTGGGTCACCCTGCCGACATCCCCTGTTTACTGAAAAGATATTCTTCACCTCTTCAAAGTGTGTGAGCAATCCACCGAGGCACATACTGACCATCCGAATAAAGTTTGCCCCAAAGCCTTTCTCCTTTAAACACGCAAGTATCCACCTATGGTCAACGCTATCAAAAGCCTTTTTAAAATCAAAGGCAACTAAAGCAAACATTTCTTCCTTTTCTTTTGCTGTCGCAATGCAATCTTTGATTCCTCTTACAACTTCCTCCATATATCGGCCCGAAGGAATCCTTTTTGGGACGGGTGAATTAAAGAGGGAAGAACTTCTTGCAATCTTTTTGATAAAAGACCACAAAAAAATTTATACGAGGTATTAAGCATAGTAAGGGGCCTAAGGTTTTCGATTTTTTTGGATCTTTACCGTCCTTCGGTAACAATATAAGATTTCCTCTAGTAATGTGATCTTCAAAATAACCTTTATAAATACCCTTCTCATATACTTTGTACAATAAAGGAACCATAAAATTATGGAACTTTTGATAAAACTCCATCGGGAATCCATCTGGACCCGGCGCTTTATTTTTTTTCTTGTATGAAAAAATATATTCCTTTATTTCCTTCTGTGAAATTTTTATTTCAAGTATATTTTTATCGCTTCTTTTAAAATGGGACCAGCTTGAGGGCTGACAAATCGGGGTTGGTCGGGATACTTTTTACTCTCCAAAGAACATCTGGAATGGCAATGCAGGCCTCCTTTTACACATTTCCAGCATCTATACATCTGCTGGAAGTGTCCTGATATAATTTTTGAAACAGTCGACCTATTCTCCTCTAAGTTTCCTTCAGGGTCGAATACTGCCTTTATTTGCTTATTTCCCATTCTACTTACTTCCCAAAGTCTTATCCTATCAAGCACTACATCTTCCTTTGGAAGCCTTTTTAAACCAGCTCTAATCAAACATCCCTGAGTATTATAATTGGAGACGTTTTTGAGAATTTCTTCGCCTACTTTATCGTGGCCATGTAATTGCCTCAAATTTAGAACTTCTTTTTGTTTAAACTTTCTCAAAGCACTTAACCTAATGCCCATCTTTATATACTCCCGTCTAACGCAGTCTAAAATTAGTTTCAGAGCATGAGCGGAAGACTTAATTTTTTCTCTTCTGATCGGAGTAGTATATCTTGTATTATTTTTTCTACTTTACAATCTGTATCTTTATCAGCGTTTAAAAGAGTGACATTTAATTTCCAAGACTTTTTACGAGAATATTCGGGTGGAGACAGCTTAGCCATAATTGGATGGTGATCAGATAGGGAAATGGGCAGAGAGCGGTACTCCTTAAGGGAGGGATATAAGCTCCTTGACACAAAAATATAATCTAGCCTCGCACTAATAGACGCTTTTTCTTTCTGTTTTCTGCTAAAAGTATGATCAGGGGATGATTGAAATTTACAAGCAGTATCTTTGAGGCCTAACTTAGCAATTATTTTTTCATTCTTTGAGTAGCATTTTGTTGTTTTCTAGTTTGTAATTGAAGTGTCTCTATCTTGACACATAACCATATTTAGGTCCCCTAGTATGATACAGTCGTCTTTCCAAGAGTCTTTAATAGACAAAAAAATACTATCAATTTTTTCATAAAAGTCGGGATCGTCTTTATTAGGTCCATAAATTGCCACTATCTTAACGGTTTTGTCTAACCATACTATTTCTGCAATACCGAAGTTTCCTCCCCCGTCAGCGGCAATGAACTTCGACTGTAGACTTTTTTAATGGCTAACCAGATTCCCTTGTTTTCGGTTAATTATTTTTTTCGGTAGATTCAACTTCCTCTCTACTATATTGTAGAGAGGACTCTCTCGTGGAAGTGTTGTCTTTCCCGTATTATTAATTTCCTTCCGTCTTTCTCTGGTTCTCATACCTAAAAAAGATAAAGATCCTCGATTTGTCAAAAACCTCCGCCCTTTAACCATGCAAAACTGCATTTTCAAGATCTTTTCATACATAATTAGTAACAGGCTAAATGAATGCATGAGTCACATTATTAATACATCGCAATACGGATTCGTCAAGAGCAAACTAATCGAAGACATTCCTTTTAACCTCCAGACCAAATACGAAACCAATTTTAATACATCCATTTTAACCATCGATTTTAAAAAGGCTTTTGACACAGTTTCTCACTTACATATAATTAAAACTCTTGCAAACAAGGGGTTTGGTCATTATATGATGAGATTGGTTGGCATTCTTCTTTCCAATGCAAAAAACACCGTTGGCTATGGTGCCAAACAATGCACATACCAACTAAATAGAGGCTGTCTCCAGGGAGATCCGAGCGCTCCCTGTTATCATCATTGCAACTGATCCTCTCCTAAGACAATTATCAGAAATTGAAGGGATAGATGTCAAAGCCTATGCAGATGACACTACAATCCTAACCACGGGCGATGTACAACGAACGACACAAAATTTCACACGTGTGTTCAAATATTGAGTGATTTCTCCAAAGTCTCTGGCCTTTGTATAAACGAAGAAAAATGCGAAGTACTCAGCCCCCACAATGATCATCTGTCTCCGATTTGGTCATCCATATCTACCCAAAAAAGTTTAAAAGTTTTAGGAACATGGATCGGACTCGACTCTGGGTCAAAAAACTGCAATGAAATTATTAATAGGATAAGGAATGCAATAACCTTTTTCACTCCACTCAATCTTGGATTCTGGAATAAAATAATCAGCTGGAATATTTATATTCTCCCAAAAGTAATTCACCTTCTTAAGGTCACTCCTTACGACCATATAACCTGTGACACGGTTAACTCCCTAAAGGAAAAATATTTCCTTCTCTCCAAGTACAAGAACCTCTCTCACAAAAGACTACATAATCCTCACGGATATGGTGGTCTTGGTGTTCTCGTTTTTGTCTATGTGGAGAAACATGAACTCACGATGGTTTACAAGGTTAAAAGATTGTACAGAGGATTGGGCAAAAATGATAAAACAATATCTGATCTCCCAAAAAGAAGACTTAAAAAAGACCTCCATAAGGGTTATTTTCAAATTTTAAGAAAATCCTCACTCATGTGTCCTCTTCTAGAGGAAATGAGCGAAGCAGCAACACCACTTATTGCTAAATTGAGGAATACCTTGGTTGGCAAATGCTTGCAATGGATGCAATATCCTCTTTAAGGAAGGACCTTTCAACGTTCCAAGGGTTGTCGTGTTTGGGGGACCTGGAATTTGAAAACAGCCTTTTAGGGAAGATGCTCTTCCATAGAATAAAACACATTCAAGGACCACCAAAGTTTAAAAATAGACCTGTCACTCCCTTTAGGATAATTTTTTCCAATGTGGCCCCACAAGTCTTGAGAAGATGCGGAACGAAGGCTACTCTTTCGCCCTTCTTAAATTGGTAACTGCTGTTAGGTACCTGGAGAGAAAGAAAAAAGAAGGGAGAGAAGTGAGGCAAATACTCTCTTCTTCTCTTTTTCTTTCTATCCAGGTAACACTAACAGCAGTTACCAAATAGTAAACGTATATTCTCAAATCAAAAGATCAATTTTTGGGGGAGAGTACGTGCAAAAATGTATTTGCTTATATCTCTTAAAGTATAGCGATTTTTAGAACACCAAACATATCAAATGAAAGCTTGGTTAACCAGCTTTAATATTTGGTATACTAAATCATGTCAATTTAATAAGTAGAGAGTTATATGTACATTAAAAAAGCCTATCTCGCGTACAAAATGACGCATAAAATGGATTATAAATGCGTCAGAGACAAAGTAAAATTTTGAGAGGATACCTTGACACAAATTAAGAAACACATTATTATTTATTTTTTTATAATCGATTTTTATAGGTCAATACAGGCTCTGAATCATATGATGTAAACTCAGATTGTACTGAATTCTGAATTGATAGAATGCAACCAAGGTCATTTTTGAATTTATCATCTAAAGGTTTACTAAGCTCAAAGTACTATTTTACTCTGAAGCGAACAAGTCATCTTCTACAGGCGAGTGAAGTTAATTGATACAAAAAAGCTATGAAATATGCTAACATTACACACTCCATTTTTTTCTTTGTTTTTACTGAAAACTTTGTTTTATTAAAAAACATCAACATACGTCTGGTAGTAAATTAGATTTCCTTTAAATTAATAATTATTTTTGAAGTCTGTAACATCCACCATTTTGAAGAAATTTGCGGAAAACTTTATTTTTACTAAATTTTTAAAACTTTGACCTCGTTGTGCGACCTCGTAATGTTGACCGATTTTGTTCAAACTTTGTATGTCGTCTTCTTTTATCACCAAGAAACAGAAAATCCACAATTTTGCTAACATTTCAAACATTTGAAAAATAAGAACAACCCTAATATTGGGTTTTCAGACTTACCGCCTCCGTTCAGCGTTCCGTTCATTGAACGGGGTTCAGCTGAACGGCGTTCAATTTTGCGTTTCGTTCACAAGCTTGATACATATATATACAGTAAATAGGGTTCAGTTGGTTCCTAACCTAGAACCATTTTTGACATAATGTCTCTGTTCTATTTGGTAACGAACTTTCAAACAATTTATTTATCAAAAATACGTACAATTACATAGTTATTTGAAAATGAATATGGAATTACAAGTTACTGGTTCGCTGTTCAGAATAAATATCTCTGGATCCTTTCCAATTTTCAGAAGACTTAAAAAAGGTTCAGAACTAACCAATTTGGTTCTTTTTTATTTTTAGTCCAGAATTGTTTCGAAGGTTGCCTATTCCACTATAAGTTAAGAACCGTCCGATTATAATCAATTCTTTAGAATTAATGTGAATCGGACAGAACAGTTAGTATAGATACTCAGAGTCTTAAATATAAAAAGTATGACAATATTAGTCATTTTTACGAACTGTAAGACAAAAGCATCACAATGAATGCTTCCCATTAGTGTTGTTTCGGTCCTGATCAAGGAACGAGGACTGCAGTCTAGTTCGATCCGGTCCGGTCCAGTCCTTTTTGTCGGTCCTTAGAAAAGGAAAAATGTTTTTTACGTAATAACTTACCTCATGTTGTTAACATCTTTTAATTCTATGAAAAGGTAAATCCTTTATATGAGGAAAGTAACATCTTCAATGAGCTGATGATAAATATATTTTTTTTACTTATGTTATTAATTAGTAACATATATTAGTTATTATTACAATAATAGATAGTCCATGCTCAATGAAAATAACTAAAATTTGTCTTTAGCGGCTGAAACGAAAGGGTTGTGAATGAATTTTTTTTACAATAACATTTAATGAGTAATGACCGACGATGAGTACACTTAAAAGCCTATATTATGAGAAAAAATGTTTCCAAGGTGTATAATATAAATTTTATTTAACTCCTTTTGTTGCTATTGAATTAACGTCCAGTTATAATAGAATACATATATACATATAATATTAGCAGTTAGAACGTATTGAATAAATACTCTTTCAACATTTTATGAAAAATTAAGGACTGACTAAAGAGAATCTCAAGGATCGACGGTCCTAAGGACCGATCCCAAGGACTGACAGTCCTAAGGACCGATCCCAAGGACCGACAGTCCTAAGGACCGATAAGACTGGTCCTAAGACTGGATTGGACCGGACCGAATAAATTGGGACCGACACAACACTACTTCCCATGACCCATGAGCTCCAAAACTGTGAACTATTTTTTGAAAACGGTTCCGACCCGAAAATTCCAAACCATTTTTGTGCTTTTCCAACTAGTTTGGAGGTTCGAATTAGGTTTGGAATTACCTAACTGTGATTGCTACACAAGAAGCTTAAGTACTCTCTAATACAAGATATTTAGACAAAGAATGCAAACCGAAATTGATTTTCTTAGAGTGATAAAACTTCAAACTAATATAAAACTGATATAAAAAATATTTTACAAGTAATTAATATTATATCTTGGTTATATAAGTTTCACATATCATCGTTAGTAAATCGGGCTTGATTTATGTAATAACTCATCACATATATTCTCAAGCTGATGTATTGTATCTGGTTAGTTAAATCTTAGATTTAATATATCCCTATAGAAAATATTTTACAGGAGCCAGTTATGGGGCACGCCGGTCAACAAAAACTGATATTGTTTTCAACTCTTTGCCTGCCATTTCTGATTGCTTCCAGAGTTGGACGGCTCAACATCTTTCTGAATGAAAATTATCACACACTGCGAATGTATTGCCCTAACTTATAGTTAAAATGAAAAGTATTATGATCTGAGCTGTTCTGTACCGAATAAAGCTGCACACTTTGCCATGTTGACGTCTCACGATAAACTAGCATAATTGCATAATATAATGACGGTAATGGATTTGTTAGTTTTCAATTTGTAAATATAGGTTAAGCTCTAACTGATTTTGAAGCCTTTTACATCAGACCAACTACATTCGATCATTTTAACAAACTTGAGAAGTATTATAATGCCTATTTTCCTAGTTTGGTCTTCTGTTACTTTTTTTTGCCGACAAATAAACTAGCAGTTTATAAAGCTAAATATTTTTAAAATATTAATCATATTTATTTGCCTCCTTTTTATTCGACCAACAACATGGATCATTTTAAACAATTGTTGGAAGCCTTCTTATAATTTTTTTTTCATTTTTTTTCTTGTTTTTTTCTTTGTCTATGTAAAAACTGGATGGAAAATAGTCTGCATCATTTTATATTCTAATAACGTCCGTTCATCCGTCTGTTCGTTAATTTCCTTGACTCCTCCAAACTAGTCATTAGATCTTGACGGAATTTTCAGTGAATAATTTTGAAGGAAGGTTATTGTGGTGGTGGACACTCCAGAAAAATTCATCCTCGCCTCATTAATTTTATTCACCAAAAGTTGTTTCTTGTGATTTCTTCTTAAAATTGCCAAGTTAGATTTGGACCAATTTTTCTGTGGATGGCTTTTAGGTATTAAGGTGTGTTTTGAAGTATTTGGTTATTATCGGAAAATTTGTTTTCCATATGTTTATTTCATGTGGGAAAAACTTTTACCGCGATTTCTTCATAATGGCGCGTGAGATTTGGACAAAATTTTATGCGGAGGATTCTGGGTTGCTAAAAAATATATTTGGGTGGGTGATTGTTTTTGGAAAATATATACTAATAAATAATTGTTTATTTGTTGGTTCGGTCCTCTGTATCTCCTAAACATTTAGTATATATAGATCAACTTTTAATACGGATAAGTTTTTAGATGCCAAAGAAATATTAGATCAAAGTGGATATTCTCAGAAAATCCTGATCAATGCTGGGTAGCATCCGCTAATGTTATATACAGGGAGTACACGTATAATCCGGACTAACTTTGATTGGTTATGTCGTCTTTGTTTTTTGAGATATTGCAACGCACATATGTACGTTACTGCGCTTGCATCTTATCTATCTGCCAAAAAAAAAACAGATTGAAAATCAGTCAACATTTAGCCATGGAAGAGGAGAAAAGGCATGCGATGTTCGCTTCCTTCCGTGCCGGGAGGAGTCCAAAGGAGGTGATAGAGTTCTTCAACTACCCCAAGTCGACCTTCTACGACCAGTGGAAGGCTTGGAACTCTTTCAAAAAGAATGATGCTCATCGCAAAAAGCGTTCTCGGTCCCTGGGGGCCGCCAGGACCGACGAGTTTGTCGCCGAGGTGAAGAGGAAGGTCAACGAGGACGGCAACAAGTCCTACGCCAAGTTGGCCGCCGAGATGGGTTGATCCAAGCAGACCATCGCCAACACCATCAACAAGGACCTGGGCTACATTTCGTACAAGAAGAGGCACAGGATGATCTTGACGGAGGGGACCAGGGAGTCCAGGAGGGTCAAGGCCCCTACCACTGGAGCCTGGACTTGTGGCCCCCCAGCTCCCCTGACTGCAACCCCCTCGACTATTTCTTCTGGGGCATGGTCGAGAACAAGACCAACAAGCACGCTCACAACACTCTCGACTTCCTCAGGGCCACCATCGTGGAGGATTTCACCAATATGAAGAAGAACGTCGTCGCCAAGGCCTGCGGTCGCTTCAGGCACCGCCTCGAGATGGTCGTCGCCGCTGATGGGGGCTATATTGAAAAATAAATATCTATATATGCTTTTCATTTAACAAAAAATTGTTGAAAAATATTGATAAATAAATAAGTTATCAACATTTCAAAATTTGTTTTAATTAGTCCGGATTATACGTATACGCCCTGTATTTACTGAAATAAATATGAAAACATAGATTTAATATTTCCAGCAATACTTAAAAATACGCGACAAATAGTTTTATTTATTCTTTGGTCCATATACTGTAGAGTGCATTTTTGTTATTTTTATATATAAAAATATATATTTTTAATCTATATATATCAAAATATGCATTTTGAATAAAGCTTCGAATATAAATATGCTCCAGTCGTCCAATTGTGGACACACAAACACTTATTTACATTGCTTTTTAATATAGTCTACGTCGTTTTTGGCTCGTTGCACGTTAATAAATGTAGGATTCATTGGTGATGGGAGGGCGACGTTGGTAAGGAGTGACATCCCTGCAAGGAAAAATAAATAAGTATTAAAATGGTCCCGGAAGGAGTAGCAAAGGGAAAAATTGTCAACAATTGAAGCCGCAGAGGTTTGAAGGAATTAAATGAATAATTATTCATTTATAATGATTATAATCAATAGATGCTACTTTTATTTTATAATAAATGTTATTTTAAAATACTTCCATGCCTTTGAATGATTTTGAAGGCTGACATGAAATATTTAAAGATTGTAGTACCTGAATTAAAAGTAATTGAATTTAATTATTATGTATAAATATACTATACATGCAATTAATTAATGTGGTTCATTATATTATTAAGAGATTATATATACTAGTTATGAAAAATATCTCCTTTTTAAGTTTTTTCTGTGTTTTCATTACTTTTTATTTCAATTTTTACTATTTGTTCCAAATATCAATCATAATAGAGTTAAATAATATACTGTGAGTTCAAAGTAAGACTCTTACTAAAATGTTAGTCAACTTTATTTGCATGACAATCAATGTTAAATGGTATTGCATCACCTGCCACTTTTGTACATGAATATATATTATTGGATACTGTCCAAACATAGTCAAAACTATCAAACTTGTAAGCCCAGAAAAAATTGTGTCCTTAAGAATGAGAATGATCTTAGAGACATTTTTTTTTTTTTGGGGGGGGGAGACCTTTCTTGATCCCCAAGTTATGATCCAGATATTTTTTTTGCTATATATATATAATTATAAACCCCATTTTATGACCCAGAGAATGTATTTGCTACAAACACTACCTTTTAGTATCCATTCACTGATGTCAATGCATCCATGTAGGAGCATATGCATGATATCCAAAAAGTAGTATTGTGCGAGGGTTGCCTGAGGTTGCGTTCCTCTTGTGATTTTCTTACCCAACCACACCAGAGGAAGAGGGGGGTGAGGGTACTACAGTACTATGTGTGTTAGTAGAGCTGTTGTTGCCTGAGTGGTGTGGAGCATGACTTAAATTACTAAGTCCGGGGCTCTCGTAGCTGGTACTGCTGCTGCTCAACATTCGATCCTTGCCAGTTGAGAACAACATGTCACTGTGGAGGCTACCGTTGTGGGAGGAGCCACTACCATCCTCGATAAACAGGCTTGGGACCACGATGCGGTTGTTTGAAAGGATGGGGGAGGCCCACTGCTTGGCATCAACTATCAAATATAAGCGATGAAGAATGTTATCAATGGACTTAATAAAACCTACAAAATGTTAATACCTCGAACAATATTGCTAAATAAATGCAAAAATGATTTTTTTGGTTCGATGGAATTTCAGCTTCTGATGATTTGTTTAAGAATTATAACATTCAAATTAGTCCTTTGGATTTAGGCTCTTTTCATAGATGCTAATTAATGCTGACTGTTCCACTCCCAGGAATTGAACCTGTACCCTTAACATGCAGAGTCGAACACTGTTCTGTCGATACATTTTTTATAAAATAGAGTGTTTTAATTATGATATATTTAAAATCAATAAAATACATTTTGTATATTCATATTATTTGCTTTATTTGAAAAAAGATTAGCTATGTATTTGTACATTTATTTAATAATTTTATAGAGGAATGGTTAAAAGAAGATAAATATATAAAGTAGACTTTTTTTGTATATATAACATTCCTTATATTACTCCATATTACATACATTGTTCGGATATAGATAGGCCTACCTTTGAGCATAGAATATTTCAATAAGCAGACCTTCCATTCTCGTTTAAAATCATTTAACAGACCCTTAATAACTTGAGTCTCCACTATTATATAATCATAACAACTGAGTCAGCTGAATAATCTAAGTTTGTGAATTCAGGCTTCGGGATCGGAGTTTTTTATTAGTGATCAATTACAAGATTATTTAACTGTTGATAATTTAAAAAAGTCCTGATTGTTATATCGTAATATCGATTAAAAAATCTGATCGGATCATTTTCATTAAAAACACAAACAAACTAAAAACATAAAGCTAATATCATAAGATAACTTTCTATAAACAAGGATAAAAAGCTGAAACCCCAAATAATACTTTTTTTTTGTTATATTGAGTTAAGGTATCTAAATACGCCTAGAATAATTCTAAATTTTATCATATATCTGAATTTGCTAGGGATGTAAGTTGATAGGTGATCTCTGACGGCTATGATAATTGTATTTCTATATTGTTTTGAATCGAATTACAATTTTTTAATAAACTTGCCTTTCTTAAGTTCACAGTTATAAAACACCTACAATTACTTTTATCTGTATTGAAATTGTGGAAATACGTAAAAAATATACAATAATTTCGAGTTTTGAGCCCGCTAAAATTGTGTCACATTTCTTTGGTTTTTGTACGAACCTGCCAAAAGCTCTTTGTTGGGAAGTGTGTAAGAATAGTCCAGAGTAGAGGATGCATCTGAGGATGGTTGATTTTCTAGCTCCAGGCTGCTAGGTGAGTTGATTTGGTGTTTTTTACTTCTACCAGAGTGGTCCTGGCTCACTATGTTCTTGGGCTTTCGCTTCCGTGTTTGAATCACGCCGTCCTTCTTCATGGTGAGAGGCCTTGGAGTATTGTGCAATTTGAAATATAGACCGCAAGCATTGCACACTGGTTCGCCCTTTAATAAATGAAGGTAAATTATAAGCTTGAAGCTATTAAATAATAATTTTAAACCATATTGTATATTATTTAGTTTTTAATATTTAACATGCAAAAAGAAAAAAAAATGTGATTGGCAAGTTTTGTTTTGTTCATCATAATTTTTTTATAATCACGGGATATATGTTATACAGTGAATTAAAAAATAGTCCGTATACAAATTGTTCACTTTTAACTTGAAATAACTGGAATTTCACTATGTTTTCAGACTTTCTTTGCTTCCAAATAGTATCATTTTAAGTATTTACGTTGCTATTTCGTCTCCAGAGTGTTGTCGTGGTCGTGTCACAATTTGCGCAGATAAGTCCCTGACGTCTGGATGTAACTTTATTTGAGGAAACTGCTGGGGCCCGTCGAGTCCCTGAGCCTGAGGCTCTACTAGATGATGAGGGAAGTCCACGAATTCCATTCATTTTGGTATACGTGGCGCAGTTATCGCAGTAGGGAGAGGTCCGTCCATCACGTCGCCAGAGACCTGGCCCCAAGACGGCTGAGCATTTCATGCATTGGTTGTCTATCTGAACAAAGCCTTCCCCGTTGTCTGGAATATATATATATATATATATAACAATTAATAGTTTTAATTTCTTTTGCACAGCATGATTGTACCTCTTATGTCGAGTCTAGGAACTTAATTCATATAGCTGATAAACAAAAGTAAGCTTCTATTACAACTGAGACTCCTTTTACATTTTGTTATACAAATTAACTGACTAGCCTTACAAACTAATAAAAAATCAACAATTTTGGAATAAACGAAAATATAAATATTGTATAAATGATGAATATACTTGATTTGTATTAATAAAATATATTTTCCTAAATAATATTTTTTATGAGTATGGAATATATTGAACATTATCAATTAATGATAAATAATGTGTGATGTTTCACATGAACTGATAAAATAACTCATTTATAATACATACGCAAGGTGGAAAAATACACGAAGGGTATATGAAATAGGATATTCTTTAAATTTGATGAAATGGAGTAATATAGTTCTATGGCGTTTATTGATGTATTTTTTACTAATTTAGATCATTGGGTATTTTTTTAATAAACGTGCTTTTTTAACTATATATATTATATACATATTAAAAGAATGATATATATATATATACATATAAAAAAAATATATTTATATATAGGTATATATATGAAAATTTAGGTAAATATGGATATAAAACTTCATTACTTAAGACTCTCTTCTAATGCAAGAATTGTAAAATAGTTTTTTCTACGTTCATTGATGAAAAAGCCAGCCCTGTCTCAAATGCTATGCACGTTTGTGTAGTGACATAAATCCTAATTCGATCAATTAATCCAATGTTAGCTGTGTAATTATTTGTTTTACTTCTCACTCTACTCTCTGTGTTAATGACACTCTGGAAAAGTAAACACCTTTTTTTGGCTTTGTTTGTGTATCATAACTCCATAGTTGTTGTTGTTTTTGCTTGCTTCTTTTCATTTCTTATCTTTTCGCCTTGTCTGAAGGGATGATGGAAATCCAACATACACACATAATACAAAGAGACAGAGAGAGACATCAGCTACATTATACTATGTAAATATCGCTGTGGTTCCTGCACGCTTGAATTCAAGCACCTCCCTCGCCGCACTATAGCTCTGAATATTTATATATAGATCTAAAGGAAGGAATATGTTGGCTTTTTATAGAGAGCGAGAGATAACTCTTAGCCAATGAAATTGAATATTGCAAGAGCCATTTTCATTGGCTTATTTTGATAAACATATTTGAAAGTTAATTAGTTAAATATATATTTATATTTAAAAAAATCATTATATGAACTAAATATTTTGTGAGTATATATATATATGTTGGAAATATATTCATTGCTATAAACATTCTACAAACAAACAATGTTTACAGAATAGAGTTTATGGTAATACAACAAAATAAGTATTATAATATTAAACTTATAAATAGAACGGCGGTATAAAAATTAAGCTTATGTGCTTATTTAGCAATTTAACACCTTGAATTATATACCTTTAGACATACTCTCTTCAGCAGATCGTGTTTCTAGTGTTTTGATATTTATAAGTAACGTAACTTTAAAACTTTAATATACAATTTCTTTTGAAATTCTTTGAATTATAAATAATATTAGAATTTTGTTTACGGATTTTAAAAATGTATTAATATCCTTTTAAATAAAAGTCACCCTAAAAGTCAATAATATAAGTATATGTGTTTATGTCCTTTTCCTGTCAAAAATAAAGTTAATTTTAATGAAGCAATCAGAATTTATTCTCCAAATACAGATCGCGATCGTAGTCATTCCTAGGAGACAATACGACCGTAATCATTCCGAGAGAGTTTAAGACTCTATGAGATGTCCATCTCTACTGCGACACACACACATACTATATATATATTAATTTATATTATATTACATAAATATAAATAAAATTATATAAATTTATATTCATTTTGTATATATAAATATATCTATATATATATTCATATTGATTTATATAAAGGATCCAGGTGCGAAATAATTTATTTATTTATTTACGTAAATAGTTATATATGAAATTGAAATTGTGAAATGGTGATTTATGAATAAGTTATTTTGAATTTTCTTATTGCTTATTACGATCTTTAAAACAACATATAACTAGACACAATAAGTATATTAGATTAAGGGAAATATCCTTGTTTCAATGTTATACTTTAGACAAAAAATATATGTTTTATTTATTTATTTCTCTCCATGAATTAAAGTTTCTATTTAGAAAAAAAAAATATAAAAAGGTAGTTAGGTCGTACATTTGATTTAAAAAAAATATGTCCCCATGCTTGATTAAATAAAGATTATTCCCCATGCTGATTAAAACAATATGAGTATTTAATCTTAGAGGACACATGATTAATGTGTTGTAGTTATCGTAAAATCATATTTGTATTTTCAAAATATGGTTGCATTAAAACCTTGCCACAAATCATTATACAATGTGTTAATTTAAAAATGATCAAATCCTAAACAATATTAAATATTAAGCATAATCACGAATTGTTACTCACGAATCTTACTAGAGTATGGGAAGAGTATGATTATTTTATATTTTTTTCATAACGAAATATTAATTAAAAATGTGTCATCAACAAATTGTAAACTAAGTCTTTGCGTATTATGTTTAGGAGATCGAGCGTTCAAAACAATAGGGATGTAAAGATTTACATAGATGATAAGAAGTGGTTAAATTTTAATATGTTACACTTTATTCATGTGAATTAGTTTTTTTATAATTATACATTGCTAAGTACTTATATTACTTAAGTACTATATATACATATACATATATAGGTGAATATGACTACAGATAATCTATAGTTGAGATATATGCAGTATATGAGTAAATGTTAATGATTTTCAATTTAAAATAATATTTTAACAACCCTAACCACAAATAAAAAAACGAACTTTATGCACCGCGACTAATTAAGAGTATAGATTGTTTTTCTGTTATACAAAACAAAGTTCATAGTAAGAAATTTAGCGATGTATCATTTTTTTAGTTTTGAAAAAGTCTCAAAGGACGATTCCTTTTTAAACATTACTCAAACTTTCACTCACAATGTAACCGAGCCGCAATATCATCTAGATGCGATCCATTGGAGGCGGGTGATTTAGTCCTGAAGATCGGACGAAGAAGGTGGTGGGATCTGTAGAAATAGATTGTGGCGGCCGTGGGAACGTAGTGACCATAGTTTCCAAACTTGGCTTCTTCCCTCCGGAAATATATCCCTCTAGAGGTACTGCAGAATATAACAAACAAAAATAAGCTCTTTAAGACATTCATTTTATGTCACTTTTACCCCATAGTCCTTGCTTACTGCGGGAAGCACGCACCATTGGAGCGGGCCACTCTAAATTGGGAATGGGCTCATAGAAGGTGGGATTTGACTTTGTGGATATCTTTGAACCAGTACAGCTGGGGGAAAATGGGGGATGATCCGTTGTTGTAGCCAAGAGGGGCGTAGATATCATGGCGGCATCAGCTGGGAGAATCTGTATTTAGACTCAAAGTTGCCACTCTGTTTGCAAGTTTTTCGAGGTTGGAGTAGGGGGACGAGTCACGAGCTTGGCGTATGATCATAAAGCAGGGTTCTGAAAACATATTGAAGGTGGACATTCATACTAATAATATGGGTGAAAGTATATTAAAAGTAGAAACTTTTTTCAGAGTAACAAATAATTAACCAAAATAGAAGATCTACATTTCTTGCATTACATTAACAGTGGTTTTCTCTGTATTTATTGGAATGCATAAAAATGACGGAGACATGACTGAAATCAAACTAATGAGGCTAGAATAATAATATTCGTTTACTTCACGACGAAGAGCTACTGTTGACTAGCAGTAGTTCTGTTGTGTCATTGCAGATTCGGGAGATCTAGTCTAAATCAGTCATGAGGTCTAAAACAACAGCAATACTAGTTGTTATTTTTATCATGATATGCATATAATTGTGGAAAATTTTATAGTTTAGGAAATGGAAATCTATATAGCCTCTTAAAAAATGCCCTTTATTTAATTTGAAAAATTATCACAATTTTATTTTGGAAATTATACAATAAAAATAACAATAGTTAGTTTTTTTTTGTTTGGAAAAGTTTCTGGAAAAAGGAATTTTTTCATTGTTTAAATGATTGTGTGTTAAAGTAAAAAAGAGCATTCTTTTCAAGAGTATTCATATATAATGAACCTTTATACAAAGAAATACTACTACGTGCAACATACTTCAAGGGAATGAGTCTCTGATGAAAAGATACTATGTATCGTCCGTAGGGACCCTCCTGTAACGTCTGGAGGTGGAGGAAAGAAAGATCGTATCCAACTTGTCCATCTCCGCTGACTGAACAGCTTCCTCCAATGCATCTGGGGATCGAAGTTCAACCTAAAGTATAAAAGGGATTTGTAATGTTAGTCATAATAATAAAAATAGAGGTAGAAAAAGCTTACGCCGTGTGGAGGTATGTATTGTGACTCGTATCCTGCGTAGATCCCAGAGGAATCCTGGATGATCATGATTCGCTGCTCTGATGGCGCAGAGCTCTGTCCTTCCTCGGATGTGGCGAGCTGCACATAACCAACGTCTGCGGGACCCAAATACTCTAAATTTGTAAAAAAACAATGGGTTGAGGCGATTCAAGAAAATTAGTGCCAAAAAGGTTATGATATATATTAGAAATAAAAAATCGAGAGTAATTATCGCGGAGGATAGAAATAACAGTAGGATGGATTTAATAAAATTCTTTAGATAATAAATAAACCATCACACGATATATTTGGGTTATATGGGACTTGGGGGAAGTATGAGATCAGACCTTTTTCCATGGGGACAATATCTACCAAAAATCGACGCAAATTGCTGGGATGTCTGCTGAGGTAACCCAGTTTAAATGATGAAAGTCAATTTGATTATATTAGTAAACAGATACATATATAGAACATATGGAATCCCATGCTTTCTAGCAATGGGTCTTGTTGCTAACCAACAGTTCTACTAAAATAATTGACTGTTGCCTCAAAAACATGCCTGTGTAAGGGATAGTATGGAAAATATTATTCTTACTCCAATCTAGTTACTAATACTACAGGTTAGAGCCATTTATGAACAGTTAGCTTAGGAGTCTGAAGTTAGTTTAAGTGAAAGCATGATTGATATCATTGGTTATTTAATTTTACAAAACCAAGAAAAGTTTTAAAATTTGGGGCGTCTCGATCTACGACTATATAAAATTGTGAATATACAATAGACTCAATAAAAGAAGGTAAGAAAAATACTTCATGGGAGCCTTTTCTGTCTCTATGACGAAATATATATTCTTCAAGTTGTTTGAAACAACGAAGA
>CP045891.1:34100057-34113387 GCA_013387185.1 Caligus rogercresseyi
TGTTGGGAACCCCTGATCAAACCCCAACTTGTATATATTTTTTCCTGACCCGTAACAAATAATCATTATATTAATAGTTTTCTATATATAAAGACTAACACGCCAGTCAGCATGAAAGAAACTTAACTATTTCAATCTTATTAAAAACAACTTCAGATCAAATATATTTGAAAAAGTGTCGCGATGACCAGACTCGCTTATTTTCGAATAACGGAGTCCGAGTTCGATATTAAGAATCTGCAAAATAGTATTTTAAACCTTCGATGTATGAGTAACTGGATCCCTACTTTCTTCCGTAATGGATACATTACATTTTAAATTATATAATTTAAGGTGTAATAAATCAAGACAAATACGAGATCAAAGCTATGTAATACAAATTAATATTGTAAAACAACATTATATGAATGCATCTTATTTTAGAGAGATGTATTTTTTAATCATCTTTGCAATATAAAACACATTTAATATTATATACCCACGAATCAACCATTTACTACATTAAATTGAAGTTAATATCGTCTTCGTCATTAGAAAAATAACTTAATCTCAATATCAATTAACATTAAATTTATGCAAGGAACAAAACAAACGCAAAATATTAACTGCAACTGTTGTAAGGCTAATTTTTGTCTGATCAATGGCGTCAAATTATCTTTTTTAAAGCAACAACAAGTTTCTAGGTCGCTTGGCCTATGGGAATGTGCAAAGAATTGATCTTACATTCTCAAAGTACTTTGGTTGAGACATTCGCGACCATCATGGCGCCTTAAAAATCTATATATCTGCTATATCCAGGAGAAGCCAAAATAATACATTATCATCTATAGTCATCAAACATCCATATACAATTGTGAAGTGCGAGTATAAAATGTTTACCAAACTATGCTAATTACTAGGAAGCGTACAGGGACTAACCTTGTAAATATATATTTTGTTTGCTCGTAGACTGTCATTTATTCTCCATGACGAAATGAAAAAAGCTGACGAAATTAATACTGTCCTCGTATCCGATTCCTAAGATTTTAACTCTCGAGCCCTCCTATCCGAGTCCAATATTTAAGTTATCGAGTCCACGAATCCGAGTCCATCAAATGAGCAAATCCATGATTCGAGTCCACAGCTCAGATGAATATCCCGTAGTCAGACTTAATTTCAACTATTTCAACAATAGTTTCATACTAAATACTAAATAAGTTGTTTTATTTTGTATAAGAATGAATGAATAAAAAGGTCATTCAATTGTGTGTAAATTTTTGTCACTTGGGGTAAAATTTTACAAAGTGCTTTACTATTCTATAGAGAGTCTTAGGAGAGTAGTTTATAAGTTCTTCTTTATAATATTTCATCCCCTTGTTTATATCCCGAAAAAAATACTTATCTAACTACATTGAAATGTTTGGAAAAATTGAACGCTGAACGCAAAACCTTTTTTTGCGTTCAACGTTCAGCGTTCAAAAAAAAGTTGCGTTCCGTTCCAAGCCGGCTTTTAACACATAATTTTTCAATATTTTTCATATTTATCGCATATTTTCAAAATTCGGAGGAAGTTCCGATTTCTTGTCTAAGAAAAATGTCTCCACAAGAGCGATTAAAAACTGTCATTTTTATCCAGAAGAACAAATATTTACAGTTATTGGAACTTATTTGTACAAAAACCGTCCGTTTTTTTGCCCAGACTGAATTTTTATATTTGTTTGGCATTTTTGTCTTTTTGCTTATTTTTTGGGCCTATTTAGTTCATTTTTTTTCCCCGCATATTTTCTGGACAATACGACATTATTTTTGTTCTAAATTCCTACAGTCCTGATTATAAAAGTGTGAAATTATAATAACGTCATTTAAAACTGTGATATCTAACAGAACTTTAAACCTCTTTTACCCCTGCTTATTGGACAAATACGATAGTGAATTGTTCTTTTAAGGTATATACTCTTCAATGAAGATATCAACATATTTATGTCATTTTGGAATCAGTTGCATGATATGTTTTTTTTCCGGTGTCCAGAAGAAATGGACCAGGAAAATATGGACTAGGAAGAAATGGACCAGGAAGGAATGGACCATGGTAGAAAAGGAAAATTATAACTCATGGAAGAATGGACCAAATACATAGGTAGGCAAGTTTTTGAGTGGAATATGTCTAAGTATTGTACAATACTATTTCTTATATAAACTGAGTATATATGACATAGAATGATTTTATTCTTGCATTTTTAGATAAATAATCTTTTCTTTGTGTCAATTATAGTTCAAAATCCCCGAATTATGGTAAATAATATAAATATCAAACATACCGATGTTAGAAGCATCAAAAAGTAAATACATAAGAAGAAGAAATATATGCCTAATTTCGGGCGCGATTGTTATAAATTGAATATTTGAAAGGATAGAGTGAGGGTTGACGTCAGAGTCAACAATAATAAATGAGAGAGCCTCCAATGATCCGAGTCGAGTATTCAATCTTTGCAATCCGGCCGAATGAAGGCACCTCAACACATACAGACAATGCCTTGGACCCCCTAGAGTCAGTCGCCTCCCTTCCAGAAAGGCACCAAATTCCCGCCCCTTGTCTTCGTTAAAGGAGTCCTCATCCCTCGTCCTCGAAAGGAGTCCTATCCTTCGTCTTCGTGAGAGGAATGTCTTCCCTCGTCTTTGATTTAGGACTTCCCATCCCTCGTCTCCGTTATAGGATTTCCCTTTTCATCTTCGTGAGAGGAGTTATATTCCTCGTCTTCAGGAAGGGCCCCTCCTACCATCACCTCCTCCATATTGAAGACTTGTTCCTCTTAGTGGAATTCGCTAACGAACTCATCAGTCCTGTATTTCTATTAAAGAAGCCTCATGATCTCCTGATGAACCTAGCTCCATGGTAGTCCAAAAAGACTAATCAAATTTCCGGATGAAAGAGCCATGAACATCAACTCCTCTTCCTATTATATCTATTCAAAAGGAGAATCGAGAATATTTAACTTTGCTACGATGTTAATTTATTTCCACGTCCATTATTTTAGTGGGTCCCTTTTCGTGAGTGAGGAAAAAGAAGCGCTCTGGACACGAAATCTTCCGAGTGCCATTAAACTGAACAATATATCATGAATCATTATTCAATATATTAACTAATAAAAATCTGAACAATACCCATATAGCATTAGTAAATATATAAACCAATTAAAATCTATATATATATATATACTTCTATACCAATTTATTTTTTAACAATTTTGTCCAGGAGGGAGTATTAGGGGATGATTCAGACTTTCCAGGAAAGGACAAAGCAAACTCGGGGGACGTCTAGAATAAAGGGGAAGTATTTGGCCGATTCTGGACAGAGACTTTATTTTGTCCTAGGAGCGCAGACTCGCCAGTTCATTATCCGGAGGAAACCGAAAATTAAAAAGATTCAAGCTTTTTAGGGGTGGGGTATGAGAGAGGATGGGTAAAAGGGTGAGACGGCCTTTTTCAGGAAGTATACCAGTGATAGACACATCACATGTTTTGAGTTGCAGTAGCACCAAGAAGGGTCCGAAAAGCCAACGTCTCTAATGACCAGAATCCCTCAGAAAAAGTGAGGGGAAATTAAAGTGGGGGAACCTTAGACTAGTTTTAAATGCTCATTTTTAATCTCTAGTAATATTGAAATTTGTTTGTTTGTACAATTTAGCAAATTTTAAATTAAATGTATTTGTCAATTTATATAAATCAATTATTTTCATGAATATAAATAGAAATATATAATAGGGCAAAGGTTTTTGAGTCCTTTAGGATCTTGCTATTCTCCATATAAGACTGAATAAAATTACAAGACTGACGGGTTCATTAGCAAATTCCACAAAGAAACAAGCCTTCAATATGGAGGTGATGGTAGGAGGGGCCCTTCCTGAAGACGAGGAATATAACTCCTCTCACGAGGACGAGGGATGGGAAGTCCTAAATCGAAGTCGATGATGGGAAGTCCTAACGGAGACGAGGTGGGAAGTTCTAAATCAAAGACAAGGAAAGAGATTCCTCTCACAAAGACGGAGATGGAACTACTTCTCGTAGACGAAGGATGGACTCCTTTCGAGGACGAGGGATGGGACTCCTTTAACGAAGACGAGGGCGGAATTTGGTGCCTTTCTGGAAGGAGGCGACTGACTCTAGGGGGTCCAAGGCATTGTCTGTATTGTTGAGGTGCCTTCATTCGGCGGATTGCAAAGATTGAATACTCGACTCGGATCATTGGAGGCTCTCTCATTTTATTATGTTGACTCTGACGTCAACCCTCACTCTATCCTTTCAAATATTCCATTTATAACAATCGCGCCCGAAATTAGGCATATATTTCTTCTTCTTTATGTATTTACTTTTTGAGTGCTTTTAACATCGGTATGTTTGATATTTAAGACAATACGTATATTTACCATAATCGGGGGATTTTGAACTATATATTGACACAAAGAAGAGATTATTATCTAAAAATTCAAGAATAACTCATTCTATGTCTTATATACTCAGTTTATATAAGAAATAGTATTTGTACAATACTTAGGACTAGTCCACTCAAAAACTTGCCTACCTATGTATTTGGTCCATTTCTTCCATGAGATCATAATTTTCCTTTCTACCATGGTCCATTCCTCTCCTAGTCCATTTTTTCATTTTGGATTTCTTTCCTGATATGTTTTTTCCTTTTGTTAATGATGAGTCAATTTTTCTGCGTTAATAAATCAAACAATAAAGGGCTTAAGCATTTCATGGGCATCCTTTAGGAATAATAAAAACTCACTTTCCGAATTTTGTTTGCCGTTCAACTAAGAGATGATTTTTTTTTCTTCTCTGTTTCAGGGTCTCAAGCCCTCGTGGCCGTGTTCCTCCTCATGATCGTGATTCCCCTCATGGCGGGTATTCTCTTAGAGCTCGTCTTGATTATGCCTCTCCGGGTCCCCCTTCATCAAACCCCCGTTTACATCTTATGGCAGGATTTGGCATTTGGTCCTCTACACCAAAATCATCATCGGCCTTGCTCGCATTGGCCCGGACTGGTGGCTCAAGGCAGCTATTATCAAGCTTTACAATGACGGCATCCGGGGCCTGGACCTCAAGTTCCTCATTCTATCCTCATTTTTCCCCGTTTGCACCTTCCTGGGTCTATCCCTTTCCCTCCCTTACATACTGCTCACTCCATCGCGCCGCTCCTCCTCTCGGATCCAATGCTACTCATCATCATTCAGAGATATATCTACACGTTTTGCCTCTCAGTCATCCTCACCGTCGTTCTTGTGGACCTACAACTGGATCAATTCAAAAAGCTCTATGAGCACATCAAGAATGATAGGTAAGTGAACATTACTAAAGAGTCTTAAAACTTATATAAGGACTTCAAATTGGACACATGGATTTTATTATTTAAATAAAAAGAGAGTTAATCAAAACTCGATAGAATAGATTAGACCAGGGATGCCAGGGTGAAATCGGTCAGGGGGCCGGACTGTTTCAAGTGGGACATCGGGGGCCAAATTACCGGTACATTTTTGGCCTTGCAACACTAAACAAAAGTAGATTTAAATTTGTTGATGTTGTATCATATATTTTTATTTATAAAACACTTCTCAACCACTAACGAACGGGCCAAATGAGATGTCCATTCGGCCACCATGGCACCACTGGATTAGACACTAAAGGATAAAAGGATCAAGTTTAGAAGGAATAATTTCCTTGTTATTGAAGAGTCCATTTTTTCTTTTTTTTGTTGATTATGCTCTTTTAAATAGTCTTGATGAATACTTCCCATAGTCAGCTGTCAAATATATCAAGCCAATCAATAAGTAAATGCTAAATAATTTTATGATATAATTGATAATAGTATATTTTGATATCATCACTATAAAAATATAGTGTTTTTGTTTATTTCCTAATCCGCTGACAAATGTCACTCAACTCATCATTAGTCAACAATTAGTATGTATTTTTTATCATTTATTTTCCTTATCGCCCCCGCAAAACAAAACCTTTCAATTAACTTTTCGGACATGTAATACTGATTTTTGTATATTGCAATCTCGATTTTTTCCATTGTCAAACAACCGAATAAAAATATGTATTTTGAGTGACTTATTATTTGGATAGTCATTATGAATGACCAAAAATTCGTAATTCATTCGAGTTTTTTTCTTTTCTTTTTCCAGGTATTTGATTGGAAAGAGGCTCGTCAACTATAATCATGCCTCTAGGTCCTCAACGCTTCAACTCTCCTCCTCTGGCTAGTGATCATCCATTCATTTTTCTGAGGAATTCTTCTGTACTTTTTTGTTTGTTAAGGTTCCCATTTCAACGTGCATACATATTTATCATAATTTAATTAGTAAAATATATATTATTATTTTATTTAGTATTGTATAGCTTATAATGATGCATCAGACTTAATAAAACCAAGTAATTGTATATCCAAAGAAACTTTAAAAAATAGAACAACGGCGTTGGTAACTAATTGCCTGAGAACTGGTATAAGGCCATGGCAGCCACGGCAAGGACGATGGGTAGGCGAGCCAGGACCAAGACTTACTCTCCTCTGGTTTTTCAAAGTTCCACGTTTTGACGCCTTTGGAAGGGCCCTACGATCAGACTGAAAGGACACAGAAATAGGGAGGAAATTAGCATTTGTTGCTTATGCAGGGAAGAAAATGAAAAACAAATGAGCTATAACAAGGGCGATATTTTGTCAGAGATAAATTTAGCAAATCCTTTTTGGTAGGAGATCGACTTAGGTTACCACCTACCAGCTTAAATAATGCTGAACAATAAAATTGTTAATTGCAGGACGTTGTGGCATAAAAAATTGTAGCTAAAGTTGTTCGTCTAAAAAGTTACACTCAAGAGTAAATGAAAAGAACATTTGATTTGTGGCTTCATGTTATTTTCGATTTCAAAATACATATGTAAGAAAATATTGTGATTTCTTAGAATAGTCGATTTGAATCAATGTGCAACATAAATTATTTTAAAGTAGCTTTTCATCACCATACACTTGCATTATTTTTACAAATTGTTTATCCGAGTCCTGGTGGTTACCAGGACCCCGATAGGAGATATCCTCCCAGTAGTCTACAACTGCAGATCCCAAAAAGTACTGCTTTAGCAGAACTGCGTCTGTTAATGAAACCAACAGACGTGACGTAATATATTTATAAAAGCATGTTATTCTATTGCTTGAAGATTATATGCTTCATGAATAACCTTTTCTATCGTTGGAAATTCATTAGCACGACCAACATATAAACCAAAACCTCACATTTTTTTTGGTATTTTCTCGTTTCATAACACAACTAATATTAAACATTACTACATAAGTATAAAATGTTACGATACCACGCTTTCATACCAATAAATGGCATTAGACATATCAATAGTGGGCTCCGCCAGTAGAGAAAAAATCAAGTCAGAGAGAGGCATAAAAAAAAAAGTTAGAATACTAATATAAGTGTCATATTTACAATTAGAGAGAAACTACGTTCGTGTTTCATCTACAAAATGAATTCATTAACTCTTACGCCCCACAAGAGCATTTGAATTTGATGTGAAACCCTTAGGAATGACTTAGTAAAGCCCTCACCCTCATCTCACCTCACTGAGCTCTCCAATGAGGAAATCCTTCATCATTTCTCTGGCATCCGAGCTGTGTCCCACATCCTCAAAGGCTTCCGTGGAATCCAGGCCTCCATTCTCGATGATAACTCTTCTCCACCGGGGTGCTAGGATAAGAAGGCTTATCATACGAAAGAAAACAAAAGAAAAGGCTGCTTACCTCATCCAAAAAGTTTGTTAGATCATAGACTTTATTATCGATGATGGTCCAAATGGACTTGTCCTTCTCTTCTTTGCCCGATCCATCGTGTTTCTTGACTTCCTCCAATGTGTAGGTTTCACCCATGTTGACTTCGGCACTATCAACTGATTAGACGATCGAGGATGATGATAAGCGTGAAGACAATGTGCGCTTCTACGTATGTTATGTATTGTGTGTTCTACACTCCTTCTAGATAAGTGAAGCAGCAGCCAATTCAACCTGATTCAGACTCGACAAGAGCGAGGGAAGACGTCAAAATACTTGCTCACTCCCTGAGGTGAGGGAAACAAATAAAAAAAGAAAAAAATGAATTTCTTCATCTAAGAGTGAAGTTCCCAATAGAGGCAAATATATACTCAAAGTTTAACAATCTTAGAGATCAGAACGTAGAACTGATATAAATATTTATGTTTCCATGAATCAGTCATATTTTTAAGCATTCTGTAAGTCACTGTTGGAGATATTAATAAAGTTATATAAAATACATGATGATGCAAGTCATACATCATATCCTAAAAGAGAATAGGCCTACTATTAAAAAGAAGGATTCACTTCTTACGGATGATTATATATATTTGAAGTGAATAAATGAAAAGTCGACATTCACTAAGTTTACAAAGGTATAATGAATAACATGGTACGTCTTTCCCTTAAGAGCTGACTTTTAGCTTGCCGGCGATATTCAATGACGTCATACTGGCAGGTGGGAAGAAAGACTGCCATTTCTTAGATGGCCATATCTTAGACATCCACGTATTATCTATTATCTTTGGACATGCACACTTCTTAGACACACACACTTTTTAAGCGGATACTTCTTAGGCAGGGGCATTTCTTAGACATCAATTAAATAAATACCTACATTTAAAAAAAATCACTATTATGACAAATAAGATTATAAATGCCTCACCAATATGTTACATCAAATCCAACATCAATGGGCCCTGAGATTCTGCCGAAGACAATTAAGGTATTTTGGGGTTACACATTCCCGCCAAAGGGCCCTTCGGGTTCCTCGGGTGTCTAAGAAGTGTTCTGTCTAAGAAATAGCTATCTAACAAAAGTTGAGGAGACCATTTTAATACACAATGATTATGTTATTTTCTGCTTAAGTCATAATAAATCTTTTGTTACAATATATTTGTGATACGTCACAAGTAATAATAGATTTATGACGTTTCACTATTATTGAGAACATGAAATAACGTACTTGGTATTCTATATACTTTGAGTTTACTATATGTAATATTATTTTTTATAGGTAGCGTAGCGCATTCTATTATTTTTTCGTCCAATGGATTTAAAATGAATAGTTGGGAGTAGATAAATATAAGAGTTTCTTTAATCCTTTGATATATTGTTGTATGATTTATTTGTTTTGGTATTCTCTGGGATTAGATCTCTGAAATGAACTACAGAAAAAAGCCTTAACATATCTTTACAGAAGAATTAGTTAAACCTACATGATGTTTGTTGCAAAAGCACATGTTTTTTGGTTGTTTGATGTCTCCACGTAAAATGTTTTATATAAATAATATCATCTGGCATGACGGCATACTTGCCTGTTGGGTTAAGCTTTCCCTACTCCCGATACTTCGTTATATAGACGTTGCATAAAAACAAAGCATGTATATTTAGTTTCTAACAACAAATTCCTTATTTTTGCTAACATTAAACTCTCGATTCATAGGCGCATATGGCTTCTTTTATACAAAAATGTATGATAAAACGTACACGTTTGCAAGGGGGAAGGGGAATATGGAATATAATAAAGTTGATTGACTATCTTTTTGGCTGTGGTGGTGATGAAGTTGACATCGAAAGAGAAAAAAACTGAAAACATAGAGACATCTCTCTGGCCTCTCTTTTATTATAGTATTAAACCTCACAAACCTCTCCCTTTTTCATAACAAAGCTGTTATTATTATTATTGCGTTACATTAAACAGCTTGAGTTATTTAACTCTAGAGGAGGAACCTTGATACGGAGTTCCCCCCTGTGTCCGGAGTCACTTATTCGACAGGATTCCTGGACGAGAGGAACTCCATCGTCTCTTGTCGGGACTGACTTGTTCTTATGGTAAGTAGTTCAATGCCTCCCTCGTCACAGAAGGCTCTCTAGGCTTCCTCTCAAAGCTTATTATTCTCTTAGCATTTTTCTGGCCGATTTGACGACGAAAGTGAAGGAGGAAGACAGTAAGACCGCCCCTCATAATTCATCTAGAAGATAAAAGAAACAACGCATCAAATGTATTGATTTTTTTGTAATAAATGTAAAAAATAATAAAATAATTAGTAAAAAATCTGTTAGAATATTTTTTTAAAGGGAGAGGTTTGTGAGGTTTAATACTATAATAAAGAGAGGCCAGAGAGATGTCTCTACGTTTTCATTTTTTTTTCTCTTTCTATGTCAAGTCAGTATTAAAATCATCCACAAAAAAAAAAAACCCTTCATTTTTGTACGGGCAATTATGACATAACTGGGCTGTGACTTCTAGATTGAATAGTTCAATGGTATTTGAAGAAATGCATAGCCATACAATAAATTCAAATAATATTTTCACTATTTCTGAACACTTTATTGGGTTTTTAAGTCCCTTTATTGAAAATTGATGGACAGCCTAATTTGAGCCCGGTGGATTAGCAATTTTAATTCCTACATGCTTGAATAAGTAGCACGACATTATAATTTGACGTGTTTAATGTAATTATAATTGTTTCGAAGGTTATAAATCTTTGAAAAGTGTGTAATTGGATAAATACAATATTGGACTTATATCTAAATTCCCTTTGAAATACTATAAGCCTGTGATTATTCAGACCCAATTTAAAGCCATTTATTGCATGTTGCTTATATATATTATAGATATATATATATATATAATAACTTATACTTTTTTATAATTTTTTTTTTTTTTTTATTCACTTAACTGTTCACCATCATAAAAACAATGCTAATACGTAAAAAAATACATGAATAAACATTATAGTTTAAAATTTTAGCATAATGGGCGAACATACATATAGAAAATCCGAAATTAAAATGTGGGCATATAAATCATCATAGCATGTTAAATATCATTAAAAAAATTACATATAGGAAAAACAGGGCCAAACAAACAAAATTAAAACACCGGGAAAGCTATGATTTTACTTTTCTAAAATTTTTAACAAGGGATTTTAGAAGCTTTTCTAAACAGTGAGATTTAAAAGGGTAATATTTGATAGAGTCTGCTGCGAACGTCCATGTGGATCCACACGATGAGGGAATCTTCAGAGAGAAGGCAGCATATCTGGCTGCTGCCGCTAGCAAAATTCCTCTTATCTCTCCAGGTCGAATCGGTTCATCCACAGTTAGCTTTTTCGCAATTAACGCCTTGGCATTGAGGAGTGCAAATTCGATGGCCTTAGATTTCGGTGGTGAAGCCTTGTTCCTCACCGACAAACCAAAAAGAAGCACGGCTCTAAGGTATTTTGGGTCCTTGTTTTCCAACCCTTGGATATTGAGAGATAACAACATCCTCAAGGGAAGGATGACTGGACACTCCACGAAGGCATGGACCGTACTATTATAAATCCTTCCACAATCCTTGCACGGTCGATAGAACCTCAACAATCCGGCTGAAATCTGGAATTGGGCTGTGAATTTGTTCCCGTCGTTAATGTTACTCAGAGAAGTCAAAATCTTCCTATTCGTGTTTGGGGGTAAGTCCAAAGAGTTTGTCAGATCCATGCATATTTGCTCTGAATTTTTTGATTCACCCCTAAAGGTAGTCATTTTCAGGTGCCACGGTTTTGGCAGAATATGTTTCTTGGAATTTCGGAGGAGCGGAAAGAAGAATCTTCCATCGGCAAAAGGAGTGTCTGGACTTATATCATGCAACAATATAATGTTTTTTTCAAGAGCCATATTTTCTAGGATGGATGGACAGTCTAAATTCTTAAAATAATGAGGTTTATGAATATTCTGTCTGATGACGTCAAGGGTTGTGTCGCTGCAGTAAGATGGAGTGTAATTCCACAGTACTCGTTGAGCAGCCCCCCACACCGGAGAAATATTCGACGTTATATCATTGGATAGATCCGTCCCGAACAATAAACGTATGATGAGACTTCCAGATGAAGCAGTTCTTCTCCATTCTACTGAGGAATTCTTGGTAAGGTCCACAAACACTTTAACATATTTTTTGGGATAATTCTACAAAGAAGAGATAATCCCCCTCCCACGCTCGCCCTGGGACGCTTAACAGCTCCAAGGTAAGACTTGTGGAAAAGACAATGAAGCCATGAGTCTTCTTCTACCATGAACTTCTCAGCTAGGACAGGAGAGGCCGTTGCCTTATACAAAATTAAAGGAACGACCCTTAAATTGTAAAGGTCTATCCTCTTCTGCAGGTTCAAACTTCTCCATCTTTTAATGTTTTTGTGGACCACTGAGTTCACTTTAGTCCAATTGGAGGAGTCAACACCATAACTGCTCCAGGTTATCCCAAAAATATCAATCAAGTTATTTATTTGGTAATCTTTTATTTGATGTTTATCTTCCGGAACCCAGTATCCAAGCGGCAAAATAGAAGATTTACTAGGGTTTATGGATAAACCAGAGCGCTCGCCAAATTTTTCAAAGCAATCCAAAAGTATACCAATCCTTTTGATTAGTTGGCGTTCGGAATTCGCTTCGACGAACAGAGTTACGTCATCTGCATAGAGATCCATGAGATGTGCCACTCCTTCAAATCGAATTCCGAAACCCCCGTACTTCCTTGTATCCTTAAAACAAGATCATCTATGGCCGCAATAAACAATAAAGGAGCGTGGGACATTCCTTTTTTAGTATTCATAATAATTCACTTCCAATGAAAAATAAATAGATATAAAACATATAAGCGTATATGTATAAATATATATTTTTGTGGCAATATTGAAAATGACATACTTTTCAAGTCATATATTTTAATCCAACAGTAAAAATATCAGTATGGGTTTTCACAATTAACCACATTAGTTTTTTAAATATCAAGTGGTACTAGATTGATCTTTCTCTCTAATGGTGGCATTTCCCGGCATTAGCGGAGTACTTACAGTACTCTATTTCATATAACCGATCTGATTGGTTGATAGCAGCATGGTGTAGTACTAGGAGAGAATCTTCGTGAGTATTGCTATTATTTTCTAGAATTCTCAGTAATATAAACACTGAGCTATCTTATCTCTGTCTCTTAGTTATTAGGGATTAATTAGATATTGCCGCTGCATCAGGGATGCATCATCACGGTCCTCTGGGGTTTGGTACTTCGTTTCTAATAAAGTTCCTTCGCTTTAGATTTGTGGTCTTAAAATATTTGATAGTGTTTGTATTCCACACATTGAAAATCCATCGTAAAATGAAGAAAAACTTCTACTTTATTAGATCAACGAACTCCAATCTTTCATGTCAAATATATTTTGACGGGATTACAAATATGAAAGATAAAATACAATTGATATCCCAACTCTAAATAAAAAC
>CP045891.1:34113487-34137636 GCA_013387185.1 Caligus rogercresseyi
AATCAAGGTATATAGAATACCAGGTATGTTTTTCATGTTTTCATGTCATAAATCTAATTCTTATTTTCCTCATCAAAAAAGTATATGGTAGCAATATTAGTTTTGATGACGTAAGAGGAAAGAATATATTAGAAAATGTTATTCTTTCTTTCTTGCCAATGTGGCAAAATAAAAATAACCGGTCAGCGAAAATTCAGCTCTTTTGGCATATGGCGTACTTTGTTTTCAATACACCTTGTTTTGAATTATATATTGAATTTAAAACAAATTTAGTAGCCTAATCATTGCATAGTATATAATCGCTTTGTCGATTTGTCAACTGTATTGTTTTTATTTTCGAAAGATTTCACTATCAAATAATGAGTAGAGCTAAATGGATAGTTGTTTGGTCATGATAAATCGTAATTCATCAGCAATTTGAAACTTTTGGTTTATAAGTTTGAAAGGTTAATATTTAATAATAAAAATAAGTAATCTAATAAGAAAGCTCATTATGATTAAAACGGATGCTTCAACAGCATTTTAAGAATGTTTTTAATGAATTGAGGGAATTAACTAATAGAATAATTATTATTATTATTATAACTTTGGATCCTCTTTGTTTTGACCTGCTTGGTATAAGGTCCTTTAACTCCCCTCCCGCTCAGAAGTTTTTTGGTAAGTTGGCAAGGGATCTATATATTTTTAGCTTGATGTTCGCACATTTCTGTAAATCATAAGTAAATACCTTTTTCCTCCGGCGAGTTCCTATGATTGAAGAATGAATGATGAGGTGATCTTCTTGATGGCGCTCTCTCCTTTTTGAACTTATCCCTATCAGGCCTTCAATCATAGGGGTAATTGTTGACTACATACTTCCATATTGGCTATCCTTCTTTGAAAGCTTCCTGGATCCCTATAAGACAATGAAGACATCCTTGAGTAGTAAGCTTATAGAAACTAGACAATGTATTTTTTAAACTTCTTAATCCATCATAATTCCAAAACGGAATGAAACTACTGTAATTATAATTCATTATTATTCCAAGGGCAATGAACTTATTTCCCCTTTTTCACTTTCAAAATGAACAATTCTAACTAGATTTATTTGTGTATTTTGAATATCATCTATTTTTGCAGTAGTTTACGTGTTCGGATCAAAATAAACGAGCCAAAAAAAAACTCTTTTCTATTTTTGAATCAAAGGAAGGGAAGATATCAAATTTTATAAAATACATTCTACATTGTCTATTATATTCCTATATTTCTATAGTCAAAACATTTCCAAATAATATTTAAACACCATCCAACACTTGTTTTGCTTTAATAATAAGCCATGAAATATGTAAGATAAACATATATCCATAAAATCATTTGTGCCGTCTATTAACAACAAACATTGTCAAGACATTTTAACTAGAGGCATATCACTTAAGAGAGGGTGTACCTCGCCAATCCCACAAATTCCTATTCAAACATTCCCCTTCACACGGCCCGATTTTCTATCTCTAATCATGTTTCCTCTATGTTAGCTCTTTTGCATATAAAAAGCCTCAGAGATGAGACGAAGAAGTTTAAGCTACGTCACTGGGGTTAACATAGTCCTGAGCTGATATAGAACAATAATACGTCACTGAATATTTTTTAGCGTTTGTTCTTTCCTACTCCCTGAATAGAGACCCCATTCATTATATTAGTAGGCTATTTTGCCTATTAAAAAACACTTAGGATGCCAAATTTAATCACTGTTTTCTTTTGCATTTCCAACAACCTCCACAAAGTTTCATTCGAATCCGTTCAGTACTTTTTGAGTTATCCTGCTGACAAACAAACCAAACAAACCAGTGAAAAAAAAAAATACATCCTTCGCGGATGGAATAAGCAATTTACTTTTTGGCACCACTAAGATACAAAATGACCATTCGATATAAAAGGGGTAAATATAGGAATTAAAGAGAAAAATGGAATACCATATGCAACGCCATTATGGCAGAAACTACAGCATATCTTTTTTATCCTTATGAGTTATCAAAATATTTTTAATAGTGTATCATAATTTTATTGCTAGTATTTTATCACTATTGCAAATTGAAAAATATCAAAGAACCAACTAAAAATTTATAAATATATATTTGATTAAAATTAATTTTATTTACCTTCGTTATGGCATATATGATATGACAAAATGAGAAAAAAATACAATACTAAAAATGAGAAAATGTTAAAATCTACAAGCTAAAATGTGCATGGATAATAGTGACTGTTTAAACTTTGCTTAATAAACAAATATTAAATTGTGAAGATGAGATGAGGGCAATTTGAATCATATATACTTTTACACAAGACTTATGAGGCCTTGAGAACTTTGAACTCTTACTTAAACACCAGTTGTTGTTTTTAATCGCGGAACTCAAAGAAAAGCAGAAAAAAGCAATACAAAAAATGGTACTTTTATTGTTTAACTTCTATACAAAAAAAAAATTACCTCCACCCAAAAAAAAATTAATAAAAAATAGTAGAATAGTTCTAAAAAAAACTCAATGTATCGTAATAATTTAACTTTGTGAGTATTTACTAACTAATATGAATAGCAATATTAAGTAATTTAATATGATAAAGTAATTTGATACCTTTAATTTTACCCATTCTTGATTTCTATTACAAAAACCAGATCATTTTTGGTGTATATCCTTAAATTCAGGTTGAATTAGTCACTTGATAAAAATATGGACTATTATTTTAAAGAAAGAAAACTATAGTCCTGCCTTAGAGAAAAATACTTTAACAAGTCTAAAAGTAGTTGTATAGCAAAAAAAAATGATGGGATCTACAATTTTAACAGTCTTTATATATGCAATAATATTTTCCTATAAAAGAAATACCATTGCTCAAAAGTCTTATAATTAGAACATCCACAGATACTATTTGAATAGTTTCTTGATCCAATATATATATATATATATAGATATATAGATAAATATTCTATAAATAACACTGACTTATAAATTTTACTATTTTCAAACTATTTGTCATTTTGTTTTCTTGTACTACCAAATGAATCTATTTTAAAAAATTATACCACCCCAATCGTTTCAATCCATTAGGGAAATTTGGCAAATGATCTTAATAAAATCTTTAAATAAAAAAAAACTCCATTGGTTCAAAATTAAAACATCAAAATAAAGATAAACCCATTTAAATCGTGTAAAAATTATCTTCTTCCCTGAAAAATGTACATATTTGTACATTTATTTACGGCAAGCGGAACTCGGATAAGATTTTTGAACAACAATGTCAATTAAACCTACTTATCGTACGTAAGAAGTCATTATGATCTCTGGATGAGACTTTTATGCCTTCACCAATTTCTATTACATGCTTCAAATAACGAGTATATTAACCTTTTTTCAGGGAAAATTATTCATAAATTCCAGCGTCTTTTTAGGTAGCCAAGCGGAATATAAAATTTATTCATACCTTTGAAATCCTTGTGATTTTATTATTATACTTCAAAGAATGAACTCTGAATACAGGAAAATCAAAATTCACAATGGAAATAATAATTTTATTTCAAAAGGATATATTTTCTATTCCATTGTAACCAGGTATCCTCCAAACTAAAACAAATGGGTGCTTTGTATTTTTGACTGTAAGTGTTTGATTAGTCTTGAGATCATAATTTATTCATTGAATAAAAAACTTACAAACTTAATTTACAGAGTGATTTTGTATCGTTCAGAGCTATTGAAAGTGGGATCTATATTTTGAAACTTTATTTGTCTATTTCAATTTATAAGTATATTTTGAAGTTTATCATGCAGAATATCTAAACAAATCTTATAAACTATTGATCTTTTTTTCATTGCAAAACGAATTAAACAATTCAGAATTATCAAAATTATAGGGTTCCAAGATGAAACTTTCCGTGCATATTGTAGATTATAATCAACATTGTTTTGTTTTCACAATAATTCCACTGTCTTAAACGCTGAACTATTATGTGAACTTAATAAACTAGACATTTAAGTGTTCAAAAGGGCCGTAGGCAGTTATTTTGACCTCAGTGTTCAAGTTAATAATCTCTAAAATATATACCAATTTGAGATATTAGTACAGTACTATCTTAGGATATATTTGCCATGATCAGAATAAGAAAAAATGTACAGTTAAGAACTTCAACTCAGTTTTGCATATATATGAATCAAATAGTAATATTCCATATCATATTTATAAAGATATTTGACAAACTACTCATTTATTACCAGGCTTGTGAGCGTTCAGCTTTTTTTGCGTTCAGCGTTCAAAAAAAAATAGTTGTTCAGTTCAATGTTTTTGCGTTCAGCGTTCGTTAGTGTTCAGCGTTCAAATATTTAAAAAAGAATTTCCCCAAAAAAGTACTGCGTAGTGATGACGTTTTTTTAGAAAAGAATTTCCAAAAAAGTACGGCGTAGTGATGACGTTTTTTTTTAGAAAAGATTTCCAAAAAAGTAGCTGATGACGTTTTTTTTTAAGAAAAAATTCCAAAAAAGAATAGTTGACGGTTTTTTTTTGAAAATGAACCAAAACCTCTGCGTTTAGTTGAACGTTTTTTTGAAGTTTCAAAAAAAAGTGATGACGTTTTTCCGAAAAAAGTCCGTTCATTGAACGCTGCGTCAGTTCAACGCCGTTCAATTTGCGTTCCGTTCACAAGCCTGTATATTAATCATAATAAGAAAATGATTAGAGAAAATAAAAGTTTTATCATTTATATTGCTTTTATCATAATTAATTTATTATTATATATATACAAGAAAAATGGAAACAATGTTCGCGCTAAAATTGAAAAAAATTATGACCTATAATTTTTTATTTGTTTGATTAGTCTACAAAACAAATTAAAACTGAAAATACAATCACTTTTTGAGAAAATCATGAACTGAGAGTATTTGATTGTGCTTCTTGTGCTAAGTAGTTATAAAAACTTCAGTTATTGATATAATAATACATCGGATTATTGTATCCAGTCCTCACAAAACCTCCCATAACAAAATTGATTTAAAAAAAGTTGATTTATCAACAGTAACCATAAGTTTTAAATTAGTATTTTCGCATCTCAATTGAAAAAATACACCATAAGCGGGAGCTTAACATACAGATTTGATACAATAGATATGCTGAAATATTACTTGTACTGTACTCTAAAAGAAAGTGTCTTAAATACAGGGATATGGTAATAATTCAAAAAGTGATCTGTCAAAGAAACATTCATGAACTAAAACAGAGAACGGATTCCAAAAGTGAAAAGTAAATAGAAATGAGAACAAGAGAAAATACAATATTCAACAACTTATATTAACCTAGATTTCCTCATAAAATGTATATCTCTGCATATTCGCTACTCTATTTAATCTATAATTTTAATATTAAATATTTATCCGAAGTATAATTTTTTTATAGCAGACATTTACAATATTTAGTCTTTTGTATTAACGTTATATATGAAGTATAAATATCTCTATGGATACAAATAACATTATAATACGAAACCTAAAACTTTGGATAACCACTTCACAATTTATTCACTTTTGATATTGTCGAACCATTTTTATTAAAAATAATAATTTATATTATATATCCGTAACCCTTTAATCATATTTTTATGTAATTGCTTGCAGTCTTACGCTTCATTTCAGACAAGCAAAAAAAAAGATTTCCTAAGCTAAAAATTCCTAATAAATACATGATAATATTCAATAGCTAGAAGTTAAAATAGTCCGTATAATTATTTATATATTTGAATTTATAATTTATTAAAGTACATTTTTGTACAATGAAAAAATATTCATGGTTTTTTTAACAGACATAACTTTAATAGTAGTATTTATAGAGTTTGTAAATTTGTTTTATAAAATCAGATAGAATCGCAACTTATTGTTCGAGGTCTATTAATGTAAAATTGTGCTTGTTCAGAAAAAAACAACACCTCTCTGTTATTTGAAGAGTTTACAAAATTAACTATTTGTCTAAATTAAATCAAAATACAAGTTTTCTTAAAACTAAAGGTAGAAAAACATAATTATTACTATTTATTATGACAACAAATATGTAATTTGTGTCAAATAAATTACAGCTAAAAATATTATTAGATACTTACATATGAAGAAAGCCATGAATCCATGGAACATGATACGAGATTTAAAAAGTATCATTTTCTCCGATATGATAAGTCCCTTATAATTAGGTGACTCACTGAGTGGGCCTTGAGGTAAAAGCACGACTGATGAATATTTTTCTAGAGAGCAAAAAGAAAGTTCATTACTATGAGCTCATGAGTTGAGAATGACGCAAAACTTACTAGTTTATATTTATTAATAAAAAATGGTTTAAAGGAGAAACAAATTGTTCAACTTGTTGTTTGACGTCATTGGTCGAAGAATTATATATACTTTATTTCAAATTGACTGTTGGTGAAAGGTATCTCCGAACAAGCTTCATTTAAATAGCTTTTCTTGCCAAAATTTAGTGTATTATAGAACTTGTTTGGCACACGATTAATTCAGATATATATACTCTATATACCGTGCATTGCTTGAACAAATGAGGATAACTGAGGTTAATTTATTTTCTTTGTTAGATATTTATTTGAGAAACATATATAGAATTCTGGTATAATATTTACTTTTGATTATCCAATTAACGGCATTGAGAGCTGAAAATACAATAATCGTTGAAGTATGTTATTTAAGCAATTTACTTAATATTATATGAATAAATTGTAATATAGATACATCACTTAAATAAATCCTTTTACGTCATTTATGATTTTTTTTTCTTTTACGTAGTCTTTGTTATACACTTCTTATAATAGGAAGGAAAGGCAGTGAATATTATTATTATTTATTACTTCACGGAACTTTAAATTTTGACACATAACCTCCTGTATTATTATTATATGTAATTCATGTCTTTCCGTCCGTTCATTCATAGTTCATAAGGATATTTAGCGCTGTCATTCATTGAGGTTGACCATGTTGGGTCACCTTAAAGTCCGCCTGGCCTCTCTCCAAGAGGAAATCGTCAAGAGCCTCTCCAACGTCCCTGTTAGCAGCGAAGAGCCCAAATATATCCCTGAGAATGTAGACTTGGAGGCGGCTGTGAGCTATTGGAGTACTATCAGAATCAGTGGGAGAGATCCACAATGCCAATGAGAGGAACATTCGACTGCCACGAGGCGGATGCCACCATACTTAAGCTCAAGGACTCCCTTGACTCTCAGTGGAATCACATATCCACCCTCTCTGGGCTTGTAGCACAAATACCCGCCATCAACGAGGATATTCGGGAATTATGAATACCCTGGGAAGTCTGGATTCATCCTTCACTGACGTGGAAATTGCCTTGTTTGCTCTTGAGGACACAATCGAAACGCGAAAGCTTCAGGAGAAGCAATTAGATCAACGATTCCAAATTGCCATCTATCAAGAAAGGAGACAAGCAGAATTTAATGATCTCTCAGGTTTGTTATCTTGCAATATAGTTTATTCCCATTTTTGCTTGATAAAATAGCATCCATATGGATATTAATGATGTATTTAGTGGTTTCCGTTTACGAGAAAACTATCACTGAGTTCATATTTTTTATTGTTAACGTTTATTTCTAAGTTTTTATATGTTTATTGTTCATCACTTATCCCTAGTCCCTAAATAAGATAAACTATAAATCGTTTATAGATTATTGTGTCTGGAAATTTATTCTCACGACACACAATGCTAGTTTTTATTGATCGTTTGTTTTATCAGGAGTAAATATTTGTTATCGATTTCGTTTTATTGCATATAGTGATATAAGTTTGGATTTTTTATAGTTTATCGCAAGCTGAAAAATAAATTGATCGGTTATTGCAAGCAAAAAAAAGTTATCACAGAAAACATTGCAATTGGTATTATGTCTGTTTAATCGCTACACCAAATCAAGGATTATTATGGTAAAGTTGTGCTTAAAAGATATTTTCTACTGTTCGAAAAGACCTGGAGGGATTCTCCCAAAATCCATTTATCTACGATAATTTTTTTCCCAAAACGCAAAATTTTGCATGGCTTACACGTTTGATATCTTAAGCGTTGACAATAGCTACTACAATGCCATCATTAGAATATAACCTATGATTTGAAATAACTCATTAATAACAAAAATTAGTAAAAACATATTTTATGTTGTTGTTGTATGGTTTATTTCGGAGCTCATATAACTCGAGCCTTCATGGCTACTTTATATATATTTATATATATACAGTCAACTTCGCCTAAGTCGATTCTCTCGGGACTGTGCAAAAACAATCGACTTGGGCGAAATTCGAGTTACAAATTTTGATTGCTAAGTCGAAGAAAAATTCGATATACAGGTAGGCGTGTGTGTGCACTCGCTCACATGCAGTCGCAAATCATCGGCGAGGCAGCAGGTGGGCAAATTCTTAAATGCTCAATATTTTTCTCCACTTCAACCATCTGTGTCTGCTTCCTTGTAATACACAGTGTGAACGGCAGGTGCAGTGCATGCGGGCTGTGTTTTGGAAAGTGAGCGCCCTCTTCGACTTATGCGAAGTTATTTTCTTGTTTATGTATGTGTTACTGTAAAAATATCTGTTCGACTTAGGCGAAATATCGACTTACAAAAATCGTCAATGGAGAAAAAATGGGACTTTTGATCATATTCGAGTTAGGCGACTTTTCGACTTATGCAATTTCGACTTAGGCGAAGTTGACTGTATATATATATTACAAACAAATATAATAATATATTAATAAGAACCAAAAAAATAGCTTTTTTATAATTAGATGACACTTAAGGAATTAGAAGGATCGAGAGAGCCCCGTATGTCAGGAATTTATTTATTTATCTTATTGAAAGTAGCGTTAGGTCAGGTTAACAATATCATGTAATTTTAAAATATATCGATTTATAATCCTGCTATCTCAAAAGTTGTTAGAAAATTATATTCACTAATTAGTTTTGTTTATTTATTATACTAAAATTAGCTAACATAAAGAATATTGTAATGAAAACGACTTTGCAAAAGTTTGATTTGTGGTACTAAAGAATATGATAATTTATATTCTGTGCGATAATTATTTCATATATTTCATGCATTCTTTTACATTTCATTAACTTTAATATTTGAACTTTATTTGTCTTTGTTTTGCAATGCGAATCCCTATTTGGTTAAGGTTATGGTTTGATAAGATTATCGACACTTTACAGTTCTTCCATACATATGTTGCAATTGTGTCCTTCCATTTACTCAATAGTAAATGGAAAGAGGCTTGAGTCAAATACATGCCTATTTTAGGCTTGGATTAGTAACTACATATTTTGCCTGCAAATCTTCGTGAATTTATTCCATCTTTTGGTCATTAACAATCAAGCTCTTTAAAGAATACCTTTTTGTTGAATATATATATTTCGTATTCAAATTTGACATTTGCTCTGGGTATATTATATTTGTACTGACGAATTATTATCATAATTTTGCTTTATAAAACATTGCTAAACCTGATAAAGCCAGAGGTATAATAAAAATGAACTTTAGATCGTGTAAACTGCGTTCAACTTTCTCTTATGAGGATAACGAATCTATAAAAGCTTTGTCAGTCATCATTGAACTTCGTCCATATCAAATAATAAAAAAAACCATAAACTGATATTGATTATGTCATTTTAAATTTATATGATTTCCAATGTTAAAAATATTTCTTATCTTTTTTCCTTTCTTTCTCTACTTTTAGCAAAGCTTCAAAAAAGCTATGAGAAGCAAATCCAGGACCTAGAGCTCAAACGTGTCCTTAGCCATCCTGGCAGCATAACTTTACAAGACCTACCGGGCCCGACCCGAGAAAAAGACTCCTTAAAAAAGACATCCATTGATAAAGTGGAGTCTGAGGTCAACTTAGAGGTCATTGATCTGAACGAAGAAGAGGATGAAGAAGTTAAGAGTGTTCTCGGAGAAGGAGAAGGCTCCGACTCATCCCCTGACCCGAAGGCAATCTGCACAATCAAAAATCCCGATGATAAAGAAGAGGGCTCCTTTTATTTCACTCCCAATTCCACAAGTGATAAATTAGAACTCCTTCACTTGGAACAAAAGTCGGATTAAAAGAATATTTGGCTCCTTAATCATTACTCTTCCTCAATAGACTTTATATTAAGCAACATGAAGCTGTTAAGATTATAATTGATACTTTCGATTAATTTTATTATTTTTCAGTTTTTAAATATAAACGTAAGGTATTAAGCATATAACTAAACGATATTATAAAGTTTTTATTACGATAAATCGCACATATTCTGAATTATTTTTTTATTTTTTAAACATTAAAACTGTTACTAAAACCAAAGGTAACATTTAAACTCAATATGCTTCAGACCTTATTATATATATATATATATATACATGTTATTATAAAGTTGGAAAAATATAATCAAGTTTGCATCCAAATTTATTTAAATCCATAACGATCTTTTAACTTTAGGACAAGCATGGAGGATATTCAATATATGTGTTTTACAGATTGTAATCAGAGAATATTCCACAATATTGCCAAAAAAATCATTCGATGTTGGATATTGTGTAACTTATCCTTAGTATATTTCATATTTGTTCCTACTATGAAATATTCTTTTATATAAACTGATTTCAATTATTAGATATCTATGATGTTGATGCACAGCATTAAATGTGTTAACGTTTCATAAATTCATAATAGCAAAAATAATCATCTTATACATCGATCTCGATTCTCACACAAAGCTAAATGTGGTCTTAATCGCCAATCTTACTTCCCATTTTGCCTTTGCAATTATATTTTAAGCCTTAATATTATTAATCTTCATATGACCTATTGTTTAGCATTTTTTATTCACAAATATAATTATTTATTTAAAAAATCTATTATATTTATCTATAATCGATGTAGTTACTTTTTTCTAATAACTGATGATAACAAATCTATCTTGAACAATAACTTGTTGTTAATTTCTCAATTGTTATGACGTTAAAACTGAGCTATGATATATTTATTTTACAATCCTCCATTATTAAACCCGTTTATATTCACCTTTAAACTCAAGTATTTATCTTAAGTAAACATACGACTAATAAATAACTTGTCAAAATAAGAACATCACGAAGCCCCACCAATCACAATTCATATTTGAAAATACTTACCTTCTATTGGTTAAAATTAATATTGTTATTCTAATAAGAACCAACTCAAAATAACCTTGATGAACTTTGAATGATAATATAGACCTATTAAAATTGCCTGGATAAATAACTGAAACTTCTAAATCAATACTTAATGGCGTTTACATTATTTTATCTCGGCAAATCAAGTGGTAGTGGACACGCAAAGGAGTATTGATATTAATGGAACCTGTTTTTTCCTATTATGTACTGAATATGTTTATATAATTATTGGTTCTTTTTCACAAATTCCATGTGACATAACTTATATCGATTATCTTATAGTTTTATTAATAAAAATATTATATGTGATACTAGAATTCATCTACATGGATAATTTATTTCCATAAATTAAGAAAGAACATTTTTTAGACATACAAATATGAATTAATATTTTTTTAATATGTTTATTTAAAGACAAAACATCGATAATGCCAGAAAGAGAAACTCTATTTTATATGCTGAAATTCTTATTGACTCAATTAAATTATAAATTTGCCAAAATGGCTACAAAAGGTCCAGTCTGATTGTTTGAAAAATAGGAGTACAAAATGAAAGTGATTAGTGGATTCAATTGTATTATCGAACAACATGTTTTACAACTGACCATAACGGAGCAAATTTATTGAACGAGACACAAACTAAACTAAAAGAAAAGAGAGCAAAAAAGGAGCTACACAAATAAAAACATTCCTTCTAAAAAAATATATTTTGGGGTTGATTCACAGATATACTGTTATTATAGAACAAAAACCTTTCAATTGTCCTGCTTTTTGACATATAATTGAATAGATATTTAATTATTTGTTGGAAACATATATTTCCTATGATGTCTTGAACATGGCATATCGTATAAATTTTACTCGAAGAATGGCTGTTTATCATATAAGAAAAGTTTAGATAGAAGCAAAAATATTTAATCAAAATAGACTAAGATAAGGATTCGATTATCTTCGCCCTATCAATTAATATTATCTAAATATTGTTGACAAATCTACTCATTAAGACACATAATATGATCTAACTCGATCAAATGAAGTCCCTTGTAGCTCCATTTTTCTCCTCGGCCTTCTGGCCTCTGGACAGGCCGTGAGGTATATTACTTAACATAACATCAAACATGTTCTTAGAAAAGTTTTTTTATATGAAATATATTTTCAAGGCTCTTCTTGGCATCAACCGAGCCCCAGAGCGATCTCTTAAGCTACAGTGGAGTAAGTTCTTTCTTTTTATGAGTATTCTTTTAATTACTTCGTATTTTCCCTATAAGTCTGAGCTCTATGCTGAGATTTCTCTTGGCACCCCGCCCCAAAGCTTCAAAACCGTTCTGGACATGGCTCATAATGACTTCTGGGTTCCTTCTTCTAAGTGTGGGTCACTCAACATCCCATGCAGTAAGTTATGTTGTACGAAAAATCCATGTTAACAAGTTAACATTTTTTTTCCTTACATTTTAGAAACTCACAATAAATACGATTGTACCAACAGTACAACTTATAAAGAGGATGGGAGTAAATTTAAAGTCAAATACAAAATTGGAAGTGCGTCTGGGTTTTTGTCTCAAGACAAGTTTTGCGTAAGAAACCTTATAAAATACCAACTCAAAAATGGCTTTTTACTTTAGCAATTTATTTAGATGAGCAGCAGCATTTGTATCGAAGATCAGACCTTCGGAGAGGCAACTTCCGAGTCTATTAGTCCCTTTGCAGATGCCATTCATGACGGCATTCTCGGAATGGGATTTTCTGAGGGCTCTTTCCTCAGTAATTTGATGGAGGATGATTTAATTGAGGACTCTCTCTTTTCTATTTGGCTGAATTCAAAACCCTTTCAGAAAACAGGAAATAGCCAGCTACTTCTGGGAGAAATCGATGCTTCACTTTATACCGGGAATATTACCTACCTACCCCTGAACTCAGACAGCGTTTGGAAGGTTGGAATGAAGAGGTTAGGTCTAATGCACTTTCTTTCATAAAAGAAAACATCTTAATTTTATATTTTTTATATTAATATAATTGTATTTTTTAGCATTTCAATCAAAGGAGTTCATAGAAGCTGTGGATTCATTACAAGACCCGGGTGTGATGTTGTCTTTGATGTGGGGAGTAAGTTCAGTTACGGTCCCATTCTAGAGGCCAAGACAATTAATCGGTGGATCGGAGCCACTCAAATCGCTCCTTCCTATGGATACTACAAAATCCGATGTAATGAAATCCTTACTCTCCCAACCATTGAATTTGTCTTCGAAGATAATACCTTCAGTCTCAAACCACAGGACTACATCGTCGAGGTAAATATGATTTTAAATGGATTTGAATTTGAACAGTCTTCTCTTGTGATAATTATTTTCTCTCAACAGAATTAAACTTATTACATATTTGTAGTCAAAATGCCAAAGACTACTAGTATTTCAGAAAAAGTAATTTTCTCTTAAATAAAATTATGTTGTTAATAGCTAAAGATATAATTCAAGGTGCCTGGAACAAATGACAAAGAGTAAATGGTCAAACAAATCGATTTAATTGAAACCATTGATTTTTTAAGGATACAAATAAATAGCAATTCAAAGATATATTTCAAATTATGTATTAAATGTTTTAAAATATTTCCAAATTTTGAACGATTTCCGAGGCCGACATAAGATATCTAATGATTGTGATTTCTTATTAATTATGATATATTATTGCAAATTTGTATTTTTTTTGTGTTCCATTACTTTCAGTTTTGACCATATTTTATATAAGATTTGAAGGATACAATAAATATATTATTTTGACATATATTTTTATTTTTTAAATTACTCTCAGTGAACCAATAAAAATTTATTATAAAAAATATTTTTTTATTTTTTTCTTATTTAGACTAACTTCATGGGATCAAAGGTTTGTATGTCTGGATTTGTTGGACTCACTAAGCAAGAGACGACCAAGTGGACGCTAGGTGCAAACTTTTTGGGAGCGTATTACAGCGTGTATGATGTAAAAAATAAGAGAATTGGCCTTGCAAACAGTGTGAGATCCGAATAATATTATGATATTTATATCATGAATTTGTTATTGAAACTCAAGGAATTGAGTCAAAATACTAACAATAAACTAAATAACTCATTTTGCCTTCATATAGATATGTTTGTATTATTTTGACTAAAAAATGGTAGTAATGTAAATAAATGTACAATGAATCCTGTTACTTCTCGGTTCGTTTTTCGGGTCCTTTTTGAGCATTGCAGATTTTATATATGGTAAATGGCGTGAATAAATTGAATATTATTGATACTATTTAGATTAATTGAAAAGCTTACCACTTAACGAAGAAGAAAATATAAAGGAACTTTGCATAATTGGACAGCTTTTAAAAATACCAAAAGGCTTTCAGCCAAGGGCACAAGAAATTGACAACATAATTAATAGGTTAATGATTGTTAAAGGTAGTTTGGTTTATTCTAATCCAGTTCACTTAAGAGAAATCATGTCTTAGGTAAGTATGAAGTAGGGGTGCACCGAAAATTCGGCCGAAAACGCAAAAAAAAGACACATTCGGCTTTCGGCCGAAAGCCAATTGAGTGGCCGGATCGGAGGCCGAAAAATAAATAATAATAATAAAAAAGACGGGGAGATGAAACGGGTAGAAAGGGTGATGTTTTTATGCTTTTTGTTAAAAATGAAAAGTATGAAATGAATGGGGAAAAAAAACAGAATGTATGAAGGGTATAAATGAAACTCGTATCAGTTATCCAACATTTTTGAAGCTTTCAAATAAACATTTTTTCTTTGAAAAACTTGTCTAAACATTTATTGTAATCAGTAGACTTAAGCGATATTTAAAAATAGTGTTTTTGATGAGAAATCAAGAAAGAATGTTATAATGTTGCAAGGGCTAGTAGGTTACTGCTGTCTCAGTATGGGAGAAGGACACCTGCTGGTCGCTTTTTGTAATGACAGCGTGTCATCAGATCTGCACCTACAATGTTTCTGATCGGTTGTTTATTGTTTTAAATGCCTAGTGTTTCCGTGACTTTAAATTGAACTGTTATTTTCGGTTTCGGCATTCGGCCAAAGCAATTAATTATTTTTCGGTTTCGGCCACAAATTTCCATTTCGGTGCACCCCTAGTATGAAGAGGTAAAAAAATATGAAACGCAAAGGAGTGATATCAGTTTCCAACAAACTTAGTTTTTATATTTAAAGCTGTCAATATTATAAACAATTGACCTTCTGACGTCAACAAACTTTGTAGAATATGCATTTTAATAGGATATGTTTCCCCAATATCATTTAAATGATTAATTATAAGCATTCAAGGTGCAATAACGACCTTCACAGTACCACTGACCTAGCTTTAATTCAGTCAAATCAAGTAAAATACCTTGCCATATGATGATTGTTTCCACTTTGCCAGATATAGCGGAAAATGTATAAATTACCCTTTCATTGTTTTCACTGGTGTTGGTTTGTCAGCAGGATAACTCAAAAAGTACTGAACGGATTCGGATGAAATTTTGTGGAGTTGTTGAAAATACCAAAAGGAACAAGTGATTAAATTTTGGCATCTCTGAGTGCAGAATTAAGATGCAAAATGAGCTAAATACTAATAAATATTTCAAGTTAGCCTACTCTGCCAATAGATGTCGCTGTGCTGTGAAATCGGGTGCCGGGAGCGTCTTCCTCTTGAAATTTCCGTCGAGGAGAACCCTCCCCCGTCCCTCTACGCCGCCCCAGTCTTGAAAAATTCGACTCGGAAGGCTCATAAGGACCCCGTGACGGCGGAGGTTTGCACTCTCTGAGTGTATATATGCCTCTAGTTAACATTGTCCAACATATATACTCTTTTTATTTATTAAAAATAATTTTTATTTATTATCTCAAACAAAATGCACTGATAACAACCTTTTTAATAAAATATAAGAGATCGTTCAATAACAATCTTTTAAGTATGATGTACAATGCATACACATCTCTTTGTTACATAGCTATCAAAAGGATGGTAGATTAGACGTCATATTAAAGAGAGTATTATTTTAGTATCACTTTAAAAAAATGGATGGATGATAATTAATTAATCTGAATGAATTTTCTGGAAGCAGTGGGCTAATATTCACTACCTATCTTGGCACATAAATTAATACTTAAATGATATGGACGGGCAAAAAAGTTCCTTTTCTAGACTATCGAATAGTTTATCTTTATTTTTTCTATGTATAAACAAATCTATTAATTTGCCATATTTTAATTAAGAAAGAGAGCTCTTTTTGTGGAGGTTAAAAATGTTAACTGAAACTTTAAGCGATATTATTTTATTAAAAGAGGCCTTTGCCGTCAAATGAAGTTTTAAAAAACCTAGGCCTCTGTAACACTTAGTTATGCTTAATCCCTCAATACATTGAAGGAATAAAAACATTACGACCACAACAAAGAAACTCTTTGCAGGAGTCTTTGATGACATCCTAAATGCAAAAAAAAGAGCCAAAAGAAAATATTTCCTCGACTTATCAAAGAACTTCATTGCCCATATCCACTATACGTATCTTAGCATTCATATATAAACAAATATATATGTGTTAAGATCTTCTAAAGATTTATTTCCTCGGAATTCGCGTCTTGGTTTTTTCTTGATGTCTAAGCGAACTCATTATTTTGTTCACATTGAGCAATGGCCTTTGGCTCAATGGACATGGACTTGATGTGAGAGAGGGTTATGGTCCAAAAGAAGCTCATGCAGGAAGTAAATATCGTCCTGTAGCGAAATGGAATGTAACGGAAATTAAATGTTTGAACCAAGGACCAATAACACATTCCGGTCTGTAAAGTAAAAAAACAATTATTAATGAAATGTCGTAAACCTTATAAAAAATATATTTATAAAGTCGTAAATCCAAAAACGATATAGAAAACCTATTGTGATGGCGATAATAGTAATAAATTATACCAAAGTTAAATACAATGATTACAATATGTAACAAAATTAAGGTCTTTGTTTGTCCTTGAGTTGAAAACTGTTATTTCCTATTTGCCTATGTACGAAAGATATTGAAATTATAAAAACTGATTTGAAATGCATTGACATACTAGAAAAATAAATAATAATGACATTTGTGGTTATTCTGACTTTGCACGAAGATAACTGGGCCTGAACCATTAGAAATGATGAAAATTGTAAATTTCACAAATATCCTTATCCTGGACACAAAAGCAAAATTAGAAATGATTAAAAGTATTTTTCATGTTTTCTGGACATAGGCAATAGGAAATAACAGTTTCAACTCAAGGACAAAAACTTGGTTACACGGTGTTATTAGCATTTGCGTCAGGATATGCTGAAAGTTACAGGATCTTGTACTCTATTAGCAATTTAAAAAATTGAGAAAAAATGGCAAAACCAAAGGCTCTAAATAATATTTGAACGTAAATTTCTGTTAATAGGACGAAAAAGTAGAAATTATATTTTAGGCTTCGCAATACTATTACGAAGCCTAAAATATAATTATAATTACTAATAGAGCCATAAATGAAGTCATAGTTCCGACTCTCGTTGTAGCTAAATAGTTTTAATATTGATATTTTTCAAAACATACTATTTAATTCGTCACAATCAAAAATTAATCACATTTACTGAATATACTATAGAAAAATTGAATGTAGGTTTCCTAAATTCCCAACCATACATAATGATGTCAGGAAGAAATAGTTTGGCAGAAGTCAAAGAGATAGATTCCATTGGAAGCTATAAGGCTCGAAAGATGTAAATAAACATTAATTTAGAAATAAGATGTAGTAGCCGTATGATAAGATTACTAATATTTCAATATTTGAAGATCTCGAGGACTTAAGTAAATAATTTTAAAATGTCAATTTATCAATTAGAAATAATTGATAAAGAATATGAATATTAGACTTTTCAATATAGTTAATGATGAATCAAAACTATGTACATACCAGGTACGTTTTCCAGAATTTGGACTCGTATTCCTTCTTGATCTGCTCCAGGCTCTTGGATTCTAGAGTGCCCATCAAGAAGAAAAACAGTGTGATGACACAGGGTGCAAAGCAAAAAGTGTCCAAAGCATACCTTTAAAAAATAATTGGTGATATGAAAATAAAATATATTTTATAATAGTATTAAAGTATCACTTACTTTAAGTATGATGTAGGGTCGAGTAATTTGAGGTAAAAATGTGTTGAGCACCTTTGCCATCCGTAGACAAGCGTAGGGGACACACACGTCCCATAGAGCCAATATCTCTTGGTTTCTTCGAGATCAACCTCCTCCTTTCCTCGGCAATATTTTGTTGGACAAAATTCGCGGATGGATACAGAGCGGAGTAGGTACAGGACGCTCTGAATGAAGAATCGATACTTGTGTATCATTTTCGTGAGTTGAATAAGAATTGCAGCTGTGAAGGTATTTAAATTCGAATGTAGAAGACACCTTTTGTTCCACAGTTAAACTGAGGAAGGAAATATGTATTAGGCTCTAACATCAATTCTTTTCGTTTTGAGTGGCATGCTTACCTTACACATAATATATTATTTTTTAAGTTGTAGTTTACATAACTCCTTCTCTTATGTGAAGCAGAAGCTATATATAAGCTGTGAAAGTAAGAACAAGGGAAACTATAGACTTCTAAAACATATGGACATGTAAAATAGCTATATAACGCAACTTATGTTATTAAAAGTTGTATAGAAATTCAATAAAATGTAGAAATCGATTAGAGGCTTGTGAATTCATTAAATATGTGATGACTTTTGATTTAACTGAAACTAAAGCTTCTAAGTTTGGTGGAATGTTTAAAAACCATTGTTTAAAATTATTACCAATTACTCATATTTGAATCGGCTAATTTTAAATGGAATAATTTTTTGATAAAATAATTAAAAATTAGTCCTTAATGTAGGGAACCTTTAAAAATACAAGTTGAAATACCAAATGAATTCCTAATAAACTAACTGATTATATATTTTTCTTCTTTAACAATCCATTTTTAAATTTTGGCGTTTGCAGTCATTTTTGAGGAGTTTATCATAGTGAAATTGTTTAATAGTAGGGGGTTTCTTCTTTTTTTATATTTCTTTACTTAGACATTTAAAACTTAAGTATATATCTAAGGTTAAATAAAGACATTACCGGAGGTGAATTGTTTATTTGCTGAAAAAAATATTTATAGTGTAATTAAAGTTATAAAATCAAATATTAAGGACTATAAAATCAAATATTAATAACTATAAAATCAAATATTTTAATTATAAAATTAAATACTTATAATTATAAAATAAATGCTCATATCTTTAAATGTATATCGTTTTGAAATATATGGATATATTTTTGGAAACATTAATACAAATTATCATAACTAATTATAATAAATGGGCAAGGATATGTACTTGTGGCTTCTGCAATTACTTTTTAAAACTTGCAATTATCGTAAAAGATGTTTGTGTTCACTTGCAATTATGATTAAACGATATTTCCTTTTTTGTTTGTCGGTCACGAATTTCATTCAATATTTATAAAAATAATACAGTGTAATACATACTAGACTAAAATTAAATATAAAAAATAAATAAAACTCTCTTCGACAGTTGCACAAAAACATAAATGAACATTGTAGTTCAGATTTACTGTTAAAAAGTGAAGACCTAAACATAAAATGACAATTTATTTTGTTCCTTAAAAAACGTCGATATTTTCTTAAAATCCTCGAAACGATATTTCTTTAAATTTTCGATAAGTAAGAAAGAATATATGGATAGCAATAAACAATAATATTATAATGGTAACTTATTAAAACTTTGCAACAAAAAAATATATAAATTTAGAATACAGCGATAAGTATCGCTTAATGCTCATTTATTGCTCGCGGCAATCGCAGATATTTATGAACTAACACTAGGTTTAGATCAAAAAAAATTTAAGTAATTTAATCATGTAATAGGTTGAGTGGTACAAATTTACTTCGACCAGATATAAAGTAGTTCCATAATATTTTTATATAATAGTGAACTTGTAGTACTTTCAAGGTAATAGGAGACAAAAAAAGCTCAACAAAGCTCAACAAAAAGTCTTTTACCTTGTTATTTAAGAATAAAAGGAAATAATAATAGAAAGTATTTTAAATATGGAGGTAATTTCGATTCCGACATATTTTCGTAAAAAAGTTATGTATTCTTCAACTTTGCTATAAATAACCACTGAAAGATGTATCTTAGTAGGTGAAAGCATTTCCTCGTAACAATTTATTGTAAAAAAACAAATGTTTAAAATATATACACAGTAGATATTTTTTTTAAATATAAAATCTGCTTTATAGAATTAAGTACTTTACAATTATGGTATTTTATATAAGTTGTCATAAACTGTAAGTGAGAAGATAATTACTTTAAAATGTGTGCTAAATAGTCTTCAAAGCGCCTGGGTAAGATACACTTTTACAATGTAAGATTTTATATAACTAACTTGTGCACTCCTTAAGTTTTTTTTGCTTAATTTGCGTGAGCTCATTCAATCAAACCTAGATGCTTGATTGACGGGAGCTAGACCCATAACAAAAAAAACAAAAGGTTGTAGAGCAACTTTCTATATGATAATGTTGCAGTGGTTACGAAATTAGCGAGTTGACATATTTTATGTATTCATGTGTGGGTCTCCATGTGAAGGTGAAAATTCAAATCCTCTTTTCCAAGATAACGACTAAAACACGATTTAAAACTAATTGTAATCATATAAATAGTTAATTGCTGTATTTTAGACTTTGATTGCATCAATCCATGCAGATATAAATAATATTTTTGTTCAGTATTTTAGCGTCTAATACAAAAACGGGCAATATTGTACATCCTCTACACATTTTGTTATGAAAGGTTGCGTGAGTGAAAAAATACAAAAACACGCAGGGGGTCCAATAGAAGTTTTGAATTGTAGAATTATAGCTAACTCATAGCTAAGAGAGGGGGGGAAATGCTAAAGCGTTAAAGTTAAGCTTTAACGCTTTAGGAAATGCTACCTGAGAAGGAGCAAAGAAAAACAAGTATGCTTTATTATAGAATAAGGAGGCATTGAAAGTACTCTCGTATTCCTTACTCCATTTTGAGATGGTATTAAATCAAGGAATACTAGAAACTACCTGGAAAGGAAAGGGAAAATTGTAGCTTCCAAGTTAAGGCCATGATACGTTGATTAACATAGCAATAAATTAAGTTTTATATATTTTTTTCAGCTAAATGAGTCATTTTCACTTCAATAATTCATGATTCAACGATCAAACAAGTAGCTATTATATTTAACAAAAATAAGCAAACAAGTAGCTATTAAATTTAACAAAAATGAATAACGAGTGTGATATATATTTTAATACTTTTTATTTATCAACATAATTTCCACAAGAGTAAATATAATATTATTTAAAACGATACATAGTTTAACAGTTACAAACAAGAAATTCAAGATATATGTTTTGACTGTGAAATAGGCTGTAATTAAGAATTTTTATTTTCAAATTAAATTTATATCTGACGATCTTTGTTTCTCTGAAACTACACTGCCTCATTAAACTTCCAGTTTTGGAAGTGCCATGAGTTTCAAATCGGAGGATCTTGAGGAGGTTACAGCGGGCTGGCGTTACGTTTGAGGGCGGCTCCGGTTCAGCATGAGGTTGAGCCAGACTTTTTTCATCCACGGAAAGATAACATTCAGCCAACGCGACCCCGATAGTATTTGACTCTTCCGCCCTATTACAATATGAATAATTAATAAGACATATAGGTGAAATTAAATTTAACGTCACAGCGTAACTCTATTTTGTTTTATCACTACCTTAACATCATTTAATTAAAAACAGATGATGGAATGTGCTCTTTATTACTAAAAACAAAGTCAAACAGAATAAAGCTACGTATAGCTACGATACTATTAAAATTGGACAATAATACACTCAATATATTTAATGTTTAGTTAATATTTATTTACTTATATTGGCTTGCTATTGTGATACAGTAAAAATCTATATCATAAAATAAATAGTTTGATAATAATATATATATTATATATATATATATATATATATATATATATATATATATTTTATATATTTAATCATCATATTTTATGCTTTAAGATTTAAAAAATGGTACTTTTTATTTTGAAGAACAGTTAAAAACTCTTACTTTGACTTGGACATCCATCCACCAATAGACTCGATGCTCGAGCTAAAATACGGAAAATCCCCAGTCTTCTTTGCTCTTTTAGAATGCAGCGTATAACTCAACTGTTGGTCAAAAAAGCTCTGGCAAATTGGGATAAGCTCCTCCTCGTAGCTCTTGTATTGAAGCTCTTTCATATGAACAATGTCCATTATTTCACCCTGGAGCAAGGCAGCTTAATAGCCATTTCACGGTAGCAGTCCACGGGAAGGGCAGCATAGCAGTTTGGATGGAATTCTCTGGTTGGACCTCATAGGCCATATTCTGTCTATTGAAGGAGGAGAGAACCATTTTAGAGAAATCATTTTTAGATGATGTAGAACTCTGTTCGGGACGCAGGGCGTCGCGGTGGCCGTTAGTGCAATAAAAGGGACTAGGGGGAAATCACTTTGGAGCTTATGGAGAAGCTAGTAGTCCGGGTGAAAGTAGTGTCCCTACTGAGACACACAGTTGGCCTCATCCATAATGAATCGCTTGAGGGATCCCGCGAATAAAGGTTTCGAAAGACTATTGAGCTTCTGAGAGGCAGATACCTTCTCGGGAGTCACGTAGAGGAGTGTGATTTGGGGCGTGAGAGACAGAACTTTTCGTATATTACCGCTGCCAGCCATATCGTCCAGATGAGATATCTGCAGGATTCCCAGACCGTCGAGCTTTGTGAATTTACTATATTAGGGTTGCCAGAGGGATAGGACTACAGTAACCCACCCGCGGTGGTAACTGATAGCAGACTCTTTCTGCCCCCGTGGCACAGAGGGCTGGAGGCCGAAATATTGAAAAAATGTGAATATCTTGGCTTAAAATAATCCCCTGATCATGGTTGAGAGCTCGTTGGAAGCGTATAATGGTTGATTACAGTTCTAAAGAAATTTTTTCAAAAATTTCTAATTTTGGGGTCTGGGTCAAATGAACCATATATGGGCATATGGGCCCAAAACACATTTTCTGGTATATCTTGGCTTTAAATAATCCCCTGATCATGGTTGAGGGCTCGTTGGAAGCGTATTAATGAGGTGATTACAGTTCTAAAGAAATTTTTCAAAAATGTCAAATTTTGGGGTCTGGGTCCAAATAACCATATATGGGCATATGGGCCCGAAACACATTTTCTGGTATATCTTGGCTTTAATGATCCCCTGATCATGGTTGAGGGCTCGTGAAAGCGTATTAATGAGGTGATTACAGTTCTAAAGAAATTTTTCAAAAATTTCCAAATTTTGGGTCTGGGTCCAAATAACCATATTTGGGCATATGGGCCCGAAAACACATTTTTCTGGTATATCTTGGCTTAAAATGATCCCCTAATCATGGTTGAGGCTCATTGGAAGCGTATTAATGAGGTAATTACAGTTCTAAAGAAATTTTTCAAAAATTCTAATTTTGGGGGTGGCTGGTCCAAATTCCATATTCGGGCATACTGACCAAAAACCGTTTTTTGGTAGATCTTGGCTTAAAATGATCCCTGATCATTGATGAGGGCTCGTTGGAAGCGTATTAAAGAGGTGATTCAATTTCTACAATTTATTACAATTTTTCAACTAATTAGAAAAAAATAACGAAAGTTTAGCAAAAAGCCTCTCAAACAAAGCATCATCATTGCTCAGCGGTCCGTAGACAGGGTGAGCTTTTTTACAGTATCTTGTTGAGTGACCATGTTCATTACAATGCCTGCAAAAAGACTGAGCTTCAGGCGGACTTTGGTTGACTTTCGGATCTGAGCCCCAACCATAACGGTTGAGACATCTTCCAAGTTGTC
>CP045891.1:34137736-34169293 GCA_013387185.1 Caligus rogercresseyi
AAAGGAACAAGTGATTAAATTTTGGCATCCTGATTGCTTCTTTAAGATGCAAAATGAGCTAAAAACTAATAAATATTTCAAGTTCGCCTACTCTGCCAACAGATGTCGCTTTGCTGTGCTCTCCTCTTTGATGACGTCAGTTTCTTTTTCTTTCCATGTACCTCTAGAGTGTAAACAATGATATGTTTTGACATCTGCCCTAGCTTTTCTCCTAAATAATTTTTTGGAGTGTGGGTTTTTCCTCCTTTTTTCGGCCCAGAACCGCAGAATCAATGGTAAGCCTCCAGAGACTGCCTGTGAAGGTCCTGCCCCCGTGGAGCCCTTGCCTGCTCTGGCGGGTCAAACCCCCCTCTCCGCCTCGTCCCTCTGTGTGTTTTTGGAACTCCTCCAGGAATTGGGGTGCCGGGGCGTCTTCCTCTCAAAATTTCCGTCGAGGGGAAACCTTTCCGCCCCTCTACGCCGCCCCAATCGTGAAAAATCCGCCTCGGAAGCTCATAAGGACTCTGTGACGTCATTTTATTCCATGTTACCCTTTTATGACTGTTCCCCCCACATTTGAGGTGAAAGGCATAGGTTGTTGTATAAATAAATAATTGAAAAATGATTTTATGTTGTAGGTGTGCTCCTTTATATATATATATATATATATATATATATATATATTTTGAATCATGAATCAGTATGTTCGAGACGTGTATCCTAAATCCTTCGTTGCAAATGTCATGAAGATATTCATCCTGGCAAACCTGTTTCTCTTGAGTGTAGTTCGGGTTTTCTATCCACTGAGCCATTAACAAAGCATTTGTTTGTCTTTGTATGTTTGTTGATGGAGGTCCATTTAGCTTTTAATGTAATGAGATATTTAAAATTATAAGTCTTCCCTAATGAATCAAATAATGATTGGATAGTTTGTTATTGTTTTAGTTGAGAAACAAAACAATTTATTTTGATGAGGTTATTGGTTTACACATCAACACATTTGTCAAAGTTACTGTTTGACTGCTTATAAAATCTCAAATAGATAAATGTTTTCTTGGTAACATAACTTTTTACTGAAATAATCTCATATTTCTGTAATATTATCATTTCTTTAATTATATATACATACGGGAAAAGGTTGAATTAGAAGTTAATCGAACCTTTGTGCTTTTTGCTTTCCGAATTGCCAATTAGAGTAACGATTCTTTTTAGTCGGCTCAAGCTTTGCATTTGGTGATTCGTTCAACTTCTATCTGTTTCTCCTGTTGTAACACTTTATCATAAAATGACAATGTATAGTTTGGTTTGGTTAAAATTGGAATAACCATATGATGAAAAAACATTTTAAAAATCGAGTTATAAAGATTTCATGCGATATTAAAAATTTAAATCATATTTGAAAATAGATTTCTTTGAAAACATACCAAGAAATATTTCAAGATTGTTGATCCATATTATATTTGCTGATTGCATTAAAATTTGTAAGATTCATTTTCAGTAATAGATTTGAAAGACCGCATCAATAGCCTTAATTCAAAGATAAATGACACACTTATATGCAACCAAAGTTGAATAAGGCTTTGAGTCGGCCACGACCCTTCACGCTGCAGTACCGCAGCTAAGGCCATTGGACGCAGCGTGCCCACATAATCCATGCTATATTTTATTTTTATTATTTGTTCTTATTTTTTTCTTTAAACAATTTTTTTACTGTTTTTATTTATAATTTATTTTAGACTAGTACAAATGTACTAATATGCCCTATGGCAAAAATATACTTGATTACACACACACTTACGGTTATGTAGAACTTAAACAGTGTAAGAAATTGTTACATATAAGACTGAAACATCTGACATTGACATATTCAGAAAATATGCTATTGTCATGTCCGGGATACTTTAAAAAAGGGACACACTCTTGCAATGCAAATATTTCACATATTATGTACGTCGTGTGATGTATGTACTATACCTTGACAAAAGAAGGAATACCATCATCCTAGATGCAAGTTCAATTCGATCAGTTAAATCTTTCAGAATTCTCTGAGAGTGGACGAAAGCAAAAATTGGTCTGACCAGTCAATTTATCTCATTGTGTCAACCACAATGTTTAGCTAGCGTTAGCTTTCTCCTACAGCTTATCTCAATCTTAGTCCCAAGCTTTCATTGCCTCATATATTTTGGGAATCAAGAGCTCTTTTTATAAGGACCGGACTCGAATATGCGATTTCTGAGAGTAGTTTATCTATGTGGGATCTAAGAATAACATGTCAAAGAAAGCATGTTATTTGTCCCGAGAAGACGTTGCGCACGACATTATAATATATGTAGCAGTTTCCAAATGGGATGATATCTCCTCATTTTTTCGGAGGATAAAATTCTAATTTAATAAACTTTGAGTTAACCAACAGGATATTAACATGTCATGTGATTCATTAGGATTTTGGATTTGACTACTACTCATTTCTTCAAATTCAAATTTATTTAAAAAATATTTTTTTACTCAGTAAAGCCTTTGGCAATGATACTACATGTATCTTGGTAATTTGAGTAAAAGCTGCTCTTCTAACTTATATTTGTCTTAATGTTTATTTAGAATTTTACCTCCGCCAAGCGGTATTGTTTTCACTGGTGTTGGTTTGTTGTTTGTGTCAGAGGATAACTCAAAAAGTACTGAACGGATTCGATGAAATTTTTGAGGATTGTTGAAAATGCCAAAAGGAACAAGTGATTAAATTTTGGCATCTCTGAGTGCAGATTAAGATGCAGAATGAGCTAAATATAATAATATTTCAAGTTAGCCTACTCTGCCAATAGATGTCGCTGTGCTGTGAAATCGGGTGCCTGGAGCATCTTCCTCTCGGAATTTCCGTCGAGGGGAACCCTCCCCCGTCCCTTTACGCCTCCCCAGTCGTGAAAATTCGCCTCGGAAGCTCAAAGGACCCCGTGACGGCGGAGGTTTGCACTCTCTGAGTGTATAATGCCTCTAGTTGTATTGTTTTCACATATGGTCAAAATAAAAATATCACTTTAGCTTTTATATATTATTTTTTTATTGAATGTGAGGCACATTTTCATATGCCATTTGCTACATATATTTATTAGATTTGCTCTTTGATGTAATAATGCTGGATGTTATTTTGCCGAAATATATTTTTCAAGACTTTTCAACGCCTGCTAACTCATAAACATAAAACTTTTCATAAATAACGTTAAAAAGTATGTGTTGTTATATATACTACTTAAAACCTTTATTTTGTTTAACACAAGTTTTTTGATAATATTTAAAAAATGATTTTACTTTTATAATATATTATTTATTTGCAAATATAGATTTATTTCAAAACTAAATACTCCAAATCAATACCCAAATATATTAACAATATCAATAGGACGTTGCACTTATTTTTCTGCCACTTATACTAATGCACCTATAATTCAAGCTAAATATTTCAAATGTAATCGAATAGAGATTTGTCTATGGTAGGTACCGTTCAATATGAGTATTTAATACTTAGATATAATTGGTATGATGTTAAGCCTTACAGTGATGTCAATTTCAATATGTACCTTATCTAATTTATTATATGTAAGACATAAATAATTTGCTGCAATGCCCGTAAAATATCATAGATTGATTTCAAGTCCTTCAAATGCCTCACCTAACGTATGCAGCAAAATATAATTGATACATTGGTGATATGTATATCAATTATCACAAAGAGAACAGGCTCAAAACCTTACATAGTACGAGGGTTGGTCAATAAGTCCGTGACTTTTTGTATTTCCGTCCATATAATTTGGTTTTCAACACTGCTCCTGTCAACAAGCATCTAACTGCTGACTTCTGTTAAGTTTGAACACGCTGGGTCTTTTAGTTTGTGTTTGACAGTCTTTACAGACAAACAACTTCGTAAATTGTGTAGAAAACGGAGAAAAGTGAATTTCGTGTGCTCATCAAGCATTATTTTTTGCGGGAAAAAACCATCGCTGAAACAAAGGCTAAGCTCGATAAATACTATGGAGACTCTGCACCATCGATATCAATGGTAAAAAAGTGGTTTACAGAATTTCGTTGTGGTCGTACAAGCACCATTGATGCCGAACGCTCTGGACGCCCAGTTGAAGTCGCTACACCAGAACCATTCAAAAAAATCATGATATGGTGTTGGCCGATCGGAGATGAAAATGCGGGAGATTGTGAAAGCCATAGGCATATCACATGGGTCAGTGGTTTCGATTTTGAAAGATCACTTGGCTATGAAAAGCTATCCGCAAGATGGGTGCCGCGTTTGCTCACAATCAAGACAATGCAAGAGTCCATACATGTGTTGTTTCCATGGCGAAATTTTACGAATTACGCTATGAATTGCTCCCTCATCCGCCGTATTCTCCAGATTTAGCCCCGAGTGACTATTTCTTGTTTCCGAACCTTAAAAAATGGCTTGCCGGAAAGAGATTTTATTCCAACAATGAAATCATCTCACTAACAAATACATATTTGAGGACCTCGAGAAATCTTATTTTTTGGAAGGGATAAAAAATTGGAGAAACGCTGGACGAAGTGTATAGAGCTCAAAGGAGACTATGTTGAAAAATAAAATTAGCTTTTGTCAAAAAAACTTTGTTTCATTTAAAAGTCACGGACTTATTGACCAGCCCTCGTATTAATACTCGACATCAGCCTAATTTGCTGCAAGAATACTAATAAATTAGGAATAATAAAACAAATAACATAAGAGTATTGGGCATTGGATAAAATTCGCGCCTAAAAAATGAACTTATATATTTAAAATACTTTTAAATGACTAAAAACAATCTTTTCAATGTGTAAAGAGAAATGAATAATTTGAATATTATTATTGAAATGAGTGCTTTAATTGTAATTGAATAAATGGCAAATACAACTGTTTTGATTAAACTTTTTAGGGTCATAAATAGTTTCAAATATCGCTCACTCAATAAACTAGTCAGTAAGTGAGTAAAGCAGCAAAAGCACACTTGTTACCATTTAAGTATTTTGAAGTAACTTTGTAACTAAACTAGGCTGAGAACAAAAATAGAGAGGCAATTTTATTTTTTCTAGGTCTGGAGATTATTTCAACTTCAAAGTCAATTATAATATCTCATTAATTAGGGGATTTATGAGTATAAAGATAATTTGTCTATTGAAATTCGTAAATAAGAATATTATTACGAACTCATGCGTCAGTGTAACAAATCAATATAATAAAATCCAATATTTGTCAATCATAAATCACTAACTAAATAAAATTATTGTTAATCTGCCGATTCATAAGAATTGCAGACTTACACAATATATATATATATATTTGTTTCGGTCAAAATTAGTTTACCTTCAAAATATTCAAACAATGTCATTTAGTGCTCTTTTCAATAAAACTATATACATACACAAGATAAACAAGAAGCTTTGAGAATTCATTTACATGTAATATATATTTATTTAAGTTTTTGCACTATCTTATCAGATTTCTTAGAAATCAGTATTAATAAATAGGAAACATATATTTTTTAAAAGCTTCTTCTATCCCACATGCGTTTTATATAATGACCTAATATATTTTATTAAGGATGTACAGGATAAAATATCGATATATATATATATATTTAGATATTTAGTCTAAAGATTTAATATCCTCTAAATTATTATTTATCGACATACATCCTAGATTTTGCTTACTATTATTTTGCTTTTAACTCTTTCTCAAATATTTTCTTTGCTTTTTTATAACCAAACAAGGTTTTATTATATAAATTGTGTGATTTTGGTATAAAAGATCCCAATAATACGAGGATTGTTTTTAGCCAGCATTATCTTTTTTAATTATTGATCTCTAATAAAACGATTCAGATTCACTTTGTTTTAAAGTGTAAAAGCAAAATTCTTAAAAACGTGTAAATATATAGTGATAGAAATATTAAGAATTGTGGAATGGTAATGTTAAAATTGAGATTGAGGAAAAGACTATATATTTCATAATAAGTTATTATGAAGTATGGATCCTTTACTCGGAGCAATAGTATACATACATGGAGAAAATGACCTTCCTTTAACTACCAATGTGCTTTGAGTATTTTTGTGGTAGTTCTCGAAAAATGAACCATTAAGATTCGTTTTTTATTTATTGGCAAAACAATGTTCTTTTTTTTTCAACGTCTTATAGACTGAATGGTGATATTTTTATCGTCATGGATGATAAAACAAAAACATCCATCATTATTTCTCCACGCACAAACTGTTGTATTATTTATTAATATTAATAGATAACACTATATACTTTATTCAAAGGATTTGCAAATGGCATAGATATAGGCCAATGCGAAAAGACTCTATTTCTGAGATGCTAATCGTACCTCAACAGACACGAGTGAAGTGACGGCTAATTTGTATTAATATTCACGCTCATTTTCTTTCGATTCATCACAACTAAGTCAAAATGTATGTTATTCTTGATGACTTTTCTACTTGTGCTCACCCCTGTTTATGTCCTTGAGTTGAACTTTATTTAAAAGTGGTCGATCCAATTCATCGTCAAACGTTTATGTTAATAAACCTTTGTTTATCGTGCATATTTAACTTGCTTACTTCAATCTCTGATATTATTCTATCGTAAAAATCGTCAAATATGACATTGAGCTTTAGGCATAGATACATGTTACAGGAATAATCAGGGACTAGTTTTTTTTCAGTGTCTTGGAACAATGGATGTGTTGGATTGCCCATACATTAAATAGAGCTATAATTACCATGTGGCCTCTGATAATGGCTGGGAGATGAGAGTATAAAAATGATTAACAATTGATGAGAGTATTGTTGCCAACAATTTTAAAAAATGGCTGACGATATTTTCTTCTTCTTTTTTTGCCTATTTGGTTCTATAGAATTACATTCTTGCGGATATGAAGAAGCATTACAGTGTTAAAAATAGTCTTTCGAATCTTTAACTTATTGTACTTCAATTGACATACTAGAGGCATATATACACTCATAGAGTGCAAACCTCCGCCGTCATGAGCCTTCCGAGGCGGATTTTTCACGACTGGGGAGGCGTAGAGGGACGGGGGAGGGTTCCCTAGACGGAAATTCCGAGAGGAAGACGCTCCCGGCACCCAATTTCACAGCACAGCGACATCTTTGGCAGAGTAGGCTAACTTTAAATATTTAGTAGTATTTAGCTCATTCTGCATCTTAATTCTGCACTCAGAGATGCCAAAATTTAATCACTTCTTCCTTTTGGCATTTCCAACAACTCCACAAATTTCATCCAAATCCGTTCAGTACTTTTTGAGTTATCCTGCTGACAAACCAACAAACCAACAACACGCTAGTGAAAACAATACCTCCTTCGGCGGAGGTAATAAGGATTCAAATCAATAAAAGAGGAGCTAATAAAAATATGAATCAATCTAAAAGTGTATCAAATGAATGCCCACCAATATGTTTGGCATTGATAGAGTATACTTAACATTCATCCTAGAGTAGGAAAGCCATGATGTCGGTTTCGAAATTTACTCTTGACTTTGTTTTTGAACGGGTATTAAATAATTGCACTATATTTGTTAGCTTAAAACTATTTAGGTTTTTATTATATACCTTCTTGTAGTCCAACTTTCAAATTATATTCCTATTCTGTATCTTGGTTTCATCAAAGTTTTGATACAGTCATGATTCGGACACATCATCATATTCTTTGTATCGTTTCTTTTGATTTCTCAACTTCCTAATTGCGTGATTTTTTTTTGTGTTGAACTCCATAAAGAGTTGTTTTTTTGTTTGATGTTTTATTAATAAAAACATTACTATCACGAACGGGCACTCAATACGATCCACCTTCTAGCCGAAGATATGTACATCATCACAAACAAAAAAGCAAGACATTCAGAAGAAGGAATTCCGCTTTTGTATTTGAAATCATGCACTCAAATATACGAGATTTAAGATTGCTTAGTCTTGATAAAACTTAATTGTATATCCTTTGAAATTGACAAAAAATTGTATTTTCTATTATTTAAACACAATTTCTTTGTTTTAGTTATTTCATTAGACAAAGAAACTTATGGTTATTATTTTTTATTATTGTTATCGCAAATCAGTTCCATGGTGTTTTCGCTAGAGCAACAACGCCAAAATAACTCAAAAATGGCTTTAAAAAATAAGTAATTTTTTTAAACACTTATTTTTCTTTATTTATAATTTTTTCTCAAATCGAGCACGCCCGTTTACATGTTTTTTCTTTGATATGTGACCCAATTTTCCCTAATTTTTAAGTAAGTATACAATTACATTTTTGATCGATAGCTAAATGTTGCCAACTGTTTTTCTTTTTGTTTTCTTCTTTTGGCAAAGTTTCGACTCCTATCTACATTTTGGGGACCTCATATGTAAATATACTTTTATGGGTTTCTAGCAAATATTTTCGGTACCTCTTATCGTCAGAGAGTAATGACCTATTTATCGTCAACAATGATAAAAAGAAAACATTCATTCTTTCCCAGAATGTGAGGAATTGCTTTATCTATTTAATAATAACGATATATGACGAATGTTTAGCGAATGAAGGAGGAAGGAAGTGAGGAGAGATGTATGTAGTAGCAGTCGTGGCTTAGGATAAACCTTTTATTCTGATAATAAAAACAAGCATTTTATTGAAACTTTTCTAAAAAAATCGTGCAATGTATGTAATAAAGGATATAATATAATACCATCTCGGACGAAGTTGATATAGCTCCTCGTGGAGCGTATTGAAGTTGAAGAAAGGTACTTGAAGTTTGCGAGTCGATCCCCTACAAATGTGATGTTTATTCTCAAGTTCATCGAACATTTCCAAATGTAATTGCCTCCTTTGATCGAGGCTCCTGAGAAAGGATGAAATTATTAACTCTAAATATATGTTTATAGCCATGAGTGAAATGAAATAATATCATGTATTGCTAAAAGTAATTTTTTTAGGATTCGTGTTCCTTTTCTTCTTATCAATCACGTCCTTGAATGGAGTTTTATTAAGATGGTATCTCTATTTATAAGATTAATTGTTCTTTTATAAGAGATACTCCTAAAAACATAGCCTGTTCTTTCTCTGAGTTGCTCTTATGTGCATTAAGACACCATCCTATCTTAATACTTGAAAAATCCAATAATAACAATAAGTTTTCACCATTTTGGTGATACGTTAATTACGAAAGTATCATAATACAAAAGATGTAGAAACATTCTATGGAATTACAAACTTGGGCATCCATTTGTATGATTGATTTATTAACGACTGAATAAATATTTTTATTTTATGTATCCAGTTATTGTATAGGTCGATGATAGAGAACCAAACTATTATTTCCTTTTAAGGCCGGAGGAGCAACAACTTATCCTGTGAGTCAATGTGCTTTGATCCTTTTCCCCCTTCTTCTTTTATTTACTGCTACATCTTAGGATTTGGTAATGCCTATTTGGTTGTACATATTTATAAACTTTGTTGCTGGGAGACAATGACTTATTAAGACTTACTAAAGATGACCTACTTAATCCTGAACCTTTTACCATAGTACATATATTATTGATTTATAATTAAGTCCGATACATTCTGTTTATGTTGTTTATTTATTACGTCACACTTTTTTGTTGTAAATAATTGAGCTAATCCATATATCACCTCAGCGTCTTTATAATTTATTATGATACATTTTTCGGGCAAGTCAAAGCCTAACATTTGCTTCCATTCAAAAGTTTTCAATGATAAAGATTAATATCATTTTTTATATTCTGGTGTATTCCATTAATCATATTCCTTTTAAAATGAATTATGCATCATTTATTCAATGTTAGTTTAAGTGTTCAATGACTTATTGATATTCCATACAGGGAAATATATTCCTCATATAAATTATTATATTAATATTATATTATTCTCCAAATTCAGATTTCATATGATTGGTTCACCCTAACACTGAAATATAGTAATTTGCTTCACAAAAATGGAATTTATACTTTATTACTGTACTTCAACCATTTTGATCATCGAATATCAGATCCCCCCTTCAAAAAAATATTTTTTTATAATTTACATTTCTTTTTCTTCAAATAATGAATTATCTCAGTATCATAACTTAATTAAAGAGACATACTTGCGACAATATAATATACCACTCATATTCATACATACAAGGCTTATCATTCCTATTTATTTTAAATAAAAATAATCGTACTTTAATATTTATAAAACGGTATTCCCTTACTTTGAGTCTATATTTATTAAATAAAATTTGTAGCCTTATACAAAGAGAATAATCAAGCTCAAATAGTAGCTTTATAAATCATACAAAAATATTGATTGCCATATCTAAAGTATGCATAATTAAGCTAACCTATGAGAGGGTCGCTCACAAATTAAATTAAATATAAGTTCACCAAGTTTGTCTAGACTTGAATTCTTTAAAAAATATTCTGTATTCTTCCTATATTTAGCGTCCCCTTTTACCCTTCATCTAAAATTGCAATCCTAGGTAAATCTATAAATACTTTTTTGTATATGATGATAAAAAAACTTGTATATTTCGTAGTCGCAGCATAAAATAAATAGTAGAACAAAAGTAAGTTCAGACTTAAAACCGTTGTTTCCAAGTTGAAAGGCACATTGTTCTCGGAAGTGAAGTTTTATTTACTGCTCCTTATTTCCAGTAGAAAACTTGTTTTAAAGTAATAAGGGATCCTGAATATAAGGCTCCACTGAGCAAGGTAATCGTGTCTTCCTCTGTATCACGGTCATTGATTTGAATACATGCAAAATAGTGTTGTGCCAGGATATATTTGGTGCACACAATAGGGTAGTTGGTTTTCTTTGGCATATTTAAGTGTGTCAGATAAGTTCTTCTCTTTCGTGATTGTTTGTTTGTTTGGTGGACAACATCATCTGTCTTCATTTATCATTTTCAAAATTAAGGTTGAATAAAAAAGAACTCCGAAGGGATTTGCCAGTTAATATATATAGCTATTTATATATGTTTTTTAAAAGATTCAAGGGTGTGGTCAAATGTTTTGTATCTATCCTATTTCAACCTGTTCAACGACTTTTTTTGAGAGTCAACGGACTCCCTATGGGTACGACCAAGGGCTCAGAAGAGCCTTGTAGTCTTTCTAAGCATACCCCCTAATGCAAATTCGTATGCGGAAATGCACTTGGAAAGTGCACTTTTTTCTTGTAAGGTGTTGCTAAGGCTGTGAATCATTTCGAAAAAGGTAAGGTCACTCTCTTCTGTAAATGGTAACCCATTAGTTTTGATTACTTTTTCAACTTCAAAAGGTTGTTGACTTGGCTGGTATTTTTATTCTTTTGTATACCGTCTATGATTATGTGTTTATGAATTATGTTCTTGAGGGACTTGACATGTGCTAAAGTTCAAGTGACATGTTGTGATACCGAATTATGGTTTGGTGAAGTAGCTATATTTTAGGAGCTAGCTAATCAAAGTGTAAAGATATATATCCGGTAAAAATAAAATGAGATATAAATAGAGAATTATACATTTATTTGTAGAAAAAATCCATTTAATATTATCCAAACTCTTAAATGTTCGATTTCGAAAAGAGTATTACGTCTAATGTAATGTACATTTGCCAATTAACTAATATATTACAGTTGATCCTTTATTTTCGTGTGTGAGTATTCATATGTACAAAGCTTTAGTTACGAAAAAGTCATCATTGGTCTATATAACCGTGTGAAAAACAGTTTACATATAACGTATACAGACAAAGCCAAAGGATTGTGATATTTAAAAACCTTTCTGCTGAATTTATACAGGTGCATCTCAAATATCAATACTTCAAGGCTCCTTCTTTTGAACACCAACCCAGCGTTCGTCGTTCTTTCTAGCCTATTCCACCTCCTGAGTAGTATTTTTTTATCTTCTACCCTACTCAGAGTCTTCTTATTCGTCTTGAACCCGAGAGGAGAAGGAGGAGGAGGAAAACCCACACTCTCCTTGAGACTGTATGGTCCCTTTCCGACGACTACCTTACTCACACAGAGGGAGATTATTGTCAAGTTAACAATAAATAGCTTCCTCTTACCTTTGAGGAGAGAGACTAACTCCTTGGAAGCAGGCCTGCTCACTTTAATCCTCAGTCGCACTTATTATAGAGCAATCATAATTATTCCTAGTGTCAGTTCCGAAGATTCTCTTTAGGAGCCCGGTCATATACCTTGTTCTCATCCTACTCTTAAGGTGAGTGAATTACTTTTTTTCCTACAAAGAGAGAAGTTTAGGTATTATAAATAAATATATATATATATACAAACAGGATATATGGCCTTCATTGGTCATTAGTTTTGTTACAATAGTTCCTATAATTTTGCTTTCCGCTGTTGACCAAGTAATGCACTTACCATCAAATCAATTGGCCATCATATAGTTTTGCCCATATTTTAATTATTATGGAATATTTCGTAATGAATTTTAATATATATTTGATTTGTGATGTATTATTTTTTTAAATTGTATTCAAGTAATTTAAATTCTTCAATGTTGTATTCATTTCGATTGCATACTTATTTTTTCTACACAATTTATTAAGAAATTTAAAAGAGTTCATTTATTTTCGATATTTAACAAAAACGAAAGAAGCAATATTTGTAATACCCTTTTTGACCAAATGTTTTGGTTCAAATTCTTTTATCCTGCTTTTTTTTGTTGAAGAAATCATCCTTTGTTTGTTTCGATGAATTATACAAAAAGTCCCTTATATGATCTTTAATGATTGTCAAAAACAAGCAGGCTAATATTCGAAAAATTAAAAACATTGATCATATATAGATCACGATTTAAAGATTTGGCCGTTTTTATGCACAAATGGGAGTATCATATATGGTTTTTGTCCTTTTTCACACTTCATAAGATTATAAAATCGCTATTTATTCGACGCGTCACATGTAGCTGTACTTGATGGACCACAAGGATGTTAAGCAGTTTTGTAAGTTTCCCCCTTAGACATATTTCAACAGTTAATCCATTTTTGGAAGTGAACAATATATATATATATAGAAAGAGAGATAAAATATTTAAATGTTCAAGGATACTTTTTATTATTATTTAAAAGGAAGTAAGATTTAACATATAATGTGTTATGTATGTTTATACTGTCTACGTGTTCCCTCCGCTCATTCAATAATAAGTGTGATATTATCTCTTGGCCCGGCTCAAATAGGAAGTGAAAATTTAATATTTCTGTTTGCCAAGTTGGTATGTTGGTGCGTTGTTCAAGGTTGTCTGAGTAAGGAGTATCGTCGCGCGCACAAAAGGAAATGAATACATTCAAAAGCTGTGATTCATTGTTCGATGACAACAGAGAGATACATTTCATCAGTAGGTGTTGATGCACCTACTGTTATTTGCTCCATTACTCTCTCAAGTTATTTAGCATTTAGGAATTATATCAAATCAATTTATACTCATTTGTTACAATAAAATAACATATGTCGACTCAAAATATACGTTTTACGGTTATGATGTATGTATCTATGATCAAGGAGGTTATTGTTTGCATTTTCCTTAGGGCAATGTTTGTTTAGATTAGATCAGTATATATCTTTTTTACGTTTTTGGTTAGATAGAGTTGCATTCGTGCAGCTATGAATACGTATTATATGTAGCATCAAAATTAGTTTATCAATCTTTTCAGTGAGGTTGCTCAATTTTGACCTTCTTTTCTCAGGAGTTGAACTTGCGCCCTTAACATTGAGAGTCGACATTAGCCTTCCACTAAACTAAAGTTCTCCCATAGACTAGTAACTATTTTATAATTGGATAAGGCGACTAAATGACCATGCCCATCAATAATCTATTTCATCTCTAACACCATAGTAGATAGATACGTTCACCATAACCTTATATTTAAAATGTCAACAAAAATAAACCTTTGTATATTATTGATATTGGACATTATTGTGATATAGAAAAAGGTTTAAACATATATATTCACGGACACAATGTTAAGGAATCACTTGGTTTTTCGTACATTCTGCTGGTTTACTTAGCAGTAGTAGTCTTTATAAATATGCCTCTGTAATTGTGGACTCGACGTCCCAGGTCCAATAAGAGTCTTTACTCCTTAAAAATACGATAAGGAGCATTTCAAGGCATCAAATTACTACTTACGCATTTTCTAATGCTTGCTTTGCTGTGGGAAGATCTTAAACACAAATAGTTCCTGGGATGGACATTATACAATTTGATGTCAACTGTTTAATACCTTTTAAATATGTAGAGTATTATAATCAAGTCTTTAGCATCTTTTTAAAATCTTCTTTTATTCTTTCTTAAAATCACTTGCAATGAATGACTCTATGACTAATGAGTATAAAGTATATCTATACAGTAGTTAAGTTTCTTATCTTAGTTTTCTTATATGTTTGCCACTTTTATCCGAAAGAATTATAAACTCCATAGAACTTGAGGACTTTGTATGATAAGATACTATAATTTTTATATGATAATCCCTCAGATTTTGCTAATAATGAGGCCTTGAATCTAGCTTAAAGGGGAGAGGGACAAGAACATTTTTGAAGTAGTTTATAATAGCCATAAATTTTTGTTCCATCTTTGAATCACATATACCTAAGGCTGTATTTATCCAATCAAACCACATTACTTTCTTCTATAACTCAGATCTGTTGTTTTTTCGTTCCAGCTCAAAAACATGTGTGGTATCTTTGCCTATCTGAATTACCTTACCCCCAAAACAAGGGCTGAGGTTCTTGAATACCTTATCAAGGGTCTCAGACGTCAGGAGTACCGTGGATATGACAGCGCAGGTAATTTAAAAAATAAATAACTTGTTTCAACTTTCCCATTTTTTAAGTTATATATATTTTCACTTAAATACTGAATCATAATAGATCGATCATTTAAAATAGTTCGTTTTCTACACCCAAAGATTGATTTGTAACCTTTTAAACATTTATCGAGTTTTCAACATAAAAACCATTTATTTTCTGCACATAACACTCTGTTGGTTCTACTGATAGTTCTGCCAGAGTATTTTAGCTTCCCCAATTGGAGATTCTCAAAGATCTGTTATTTGATTCCTGACAATTTATCAAGAAATATAACTAATGGAGTATTTTAAAAATCTATAATATGAAATCAATCTAAACTGTAAGGAGATTATTGCTTCTTAAACAATAAGTAACTTCAGTGTTCATTTATGTGTTGCTTTAAATGTGATTATCTACATTTTCATATTTGATATCTACTTTTAGTGTACTTTACTTTATATATTAGTTTTGATGCATTGTCAAACTAAAAGTGTTTTAAACGCGAAGACATGGCAAAAGTCCCAGTAATCGTCAATATTAACATTTTGTAAATAATATTTCTCCCTCATTTTATTTATTTTTAAATTAAAACATTACTTTTGGTTTGAGAATTTCAACAAATTATTTTGGACCATTCTATTTGAGGTCATATTCCTACTTTTTTTAAATACTGCCTTAAAATATTCCTTTAATTTGACATCTATTTGATTAAAAGAGGTTTTGAAAGGGCAAGCATTCAAACTTATGTTTTTTTGTCTAGGCGTTGGTATTATTGGGGATAAGGGTCAAATTAATTGATCAAGAAGCGCGGCAAGGTCGCGGATCTTGAGGAGGAAATTGCTTCCAAGGCCAGTGACTTGGGCATGGGCTCTATTTTGAACGTCCACGTTGGTATTGCTCACACCCGCTGGGCAACTCATGGTGTCCCCTCCAGCATCAACTCTCATCCCCATCGCTCCGATAACGACAACGAGTTTGTCGTCGTTCACAATGGAATCATTACCAACTACAAGGACATCAAACAGTTCCTCATCGCTCGGGGACACGCCTTTGAGTCTGAAACGGACACTGAGGCTATCGCCAAACTTGTTAAGCACATTTACCAGCAAAATCCCTCCATCGGATTCAGACAGGTCGTTGAAAAATGCACCAAGCAGCTGGAGGCGCCTTTGCCCTCTGCTTTACCTCTACACATTTCCCTGGAGAAATCGTGGCTGCACGACGTGGAAGTCCCCTTCTCATTGGAATCAAGACCTCCACAATCCTACAATCTGATACCATTCCAGTACAATATAGGTGGGTTCATATCAATAATAGTTTATATGATATTCTCAAGGCTAAAAAAAGATACACTTAACAAATATAATTTTGATATCTTCTGCGTATTTTTTAAATAATTAGAAATGGTTTACTTTGCTTATCCAATAAATTAGCAGTTTCAAATAAGGTTTCCTCTTAAATAAGTCATCTTTAGATACATTTAACACAAAGTTTATTTTTTTAAATACTTAAATGGTTTAAGTTGCAGTCATCTTTAAAAATGGTCGCCATGTAAGTTTTTTACTTCGTCAGCAAATAATCAGTATGAATGTCAATTTTAGTCCTTGTATCCACAAGTGAAGTATTCCTCTGTAATACTCAAACCATCGACCTTACTATAAGGATATATTTGTCATGAACAATATGCACTCTTAGCTTAATTATTTTACAACTTGAAGAAAGTTGCTTAGCAACGAGCCTTTTGAAAAATGTAATACTAATCAATAATAATAGTTCAAATTAAATTCAAAAATGGCTTATTTTAGTATGGTTAAAAATTCTACACAAGCTTTATTCCAACATTTTTTCCTTTGCAGTATTGAAAACGAGGCCGGCCGTCACAACCATTCAGGAAGCGAGGTTACTAAGAAGATCTGTTCCCCCACGAACGCACGAAAGCCTTGCCAGACTCGATTCCGAATGGATTCCTCCTCAGACACCGAAGAAATTGCTCCTGTAGACCCAAATGAGGCCATGGAATATTTCTTTGCCAGTGATGCAAGCGCCATCATCGAACACACCAACAGAGTCATCTACCTCGAGGATGACGACATTGCTGCCGTCAAAGATGGCGTTCTCTCCATTCATAGAGTGAATCAAATGATCAACGAAAAAAACTCAGAGGTGAGAAATGAATGATGGGAAATGCATGGGTAATAAAAATATTATGATGTGTCATTGTCTTTACTTAAGTAATTTATCCTTCGTAAGCTATATTAAGAAATGTCTAATGTTACTTGGAGTCATCTTAAGTACTATTTGAATTACGAAATATGCACTAGTAACTGTAAATTGTAATAACTGTGGTCTGAAAGGATTAATTGAATAGAGGAGAAATCTATTGAATTATTTTTTTATTAAAGGAACTTCCTATGTGTCTATGTGATCGATGATAATTATTTTTCCAATATTTGTAGGGATATTACGACCCTCAAGATGGAGATTCAAGAAATCATGAAGGGAAATTTTTCTACTTTCATGCAAAAGGAGATCTTTGAGCAGCCGGAGTCCATTGTGAACACGATGCGAGGCCGTATTAACTTTGAGACGAACACAATTACCCTTGGTGGCATTAAGGACTATATTCCCGAAATCAAGCGTTGCCGACGCCTCCTCATGATTGCATGCGGAACATCTTACTATTCAGCCATTGCGACGCGGCAGCTATTGGAGGAGTTGACAGAGCTTCCCGTCATGATCGACCTTGCCTCCGACTTCATCGATCGCAACACTCCTATTTTCAGAGATGACGTATGTTTCTTCATTTCGCAGTCTGGAGAAACAGCGGATACACTTCATGCTCTCCGCTACTGCAAGAAAAAGGGAGGTCTGATCGTAGGAATCACGAACACGGTGGGCTCAAGTATTTCAAGAGAATCTCATTGCGGTGTCCACATCAATGCCGGTCCCGAAATTGGAGTGGCCTCTACCAAGGCCTACACCTCTCAAATCATCTCCCTGTCATGTTTGCCATCGTTATGGCGCAGGATCGTATTTCCCTCGTGGCCCGCTGCCACACCATCATTCAGGCACTCAAGAGCCTTCCTGAGCTCATCAAAAAGGTGCTTCTCCAGGAGAAGAAGATCAAGGAGTTGGCCAACATGCTCCACTCCAAGAAGTCTCTCCTTGTCATGGCACGTGGTTACAACTACGCCACTTGCCTGGAGGGGGCTCTTAAGGTCAAGGAACTGACCTATATGCACTCTGAAGGCATCCAGTGCGGGGAGCTCAAGCACGGACCTCTCGCCATGGTGGACTCCGAGATTCCCATTATTTGCATTGCTCTCCGTGACAGCGTCTACACCAAGTGCATGAATTCAATTCAGCAGGTCACTGCTCGCGAGGGGCGCCCCATCATTATCTGCACGGAGGGAGACAAGGACACACAAAAGTTCTCAGAGCATTTCATTGAGATTCCAGAAACTGTGGATGCGCTTCAAGGGATTCTGAGTGTTATTCCCATGCAGCTCCTCTCTCTTCATATCGCCGTTAAAAAGGGATGCAATGTGGACTGCCCCAGGAATCTGGCCAAATCCGTTACTGTTGAATAAAGCTCCAATCCCTCTCTCTTTGTATATACTGTATATTCCCCTTTTTTCTTTTCCCCCTCGTTTTTCTATGAATTCACAAAGTTTTATTTTTTATTTTTTATGTTTTTAAGGTTATTTTTTATATTAAAATATATAATGGGATTTATGAATATCTGCTGCTGCCTTTGTGTAATTAAACTATTTTCTACATGAGCAAGAAATATGATATGAAATACATTCATTACTTAATGCTGCCATTATTGATAATACTTATTGTGCCTTACTAATATGATCCACCAATGAGTATGCTTGGTTCATTTGGCGCGTAATGCTTGAGACATTTACCGTGCAGGTCGTTTCTCTTAGTCTTAATTGAGGTCATGAACGTTCATGAAGCGGTCGTTTCAATTTTGGATTACAGCTAGGTGACATACATACATGAGGTTGAACTAAAAAGTATGCCTCTTGGTGCTCAAAGGCCATAGACAAAGATTAATGTCATACAACTGATGCCTAGCCGTTTAGGATAATGCAATAAAAATTTCAAGTTTTGATAAATGAGGACTCTTGATGAAGACATGATGCAGCTAATTCTCAAAGATATACATACATTTTAATATCATATTTAGTAGAAAATTAAAATTTCGGAATGAAATTTCTAGAAAACGAATTGGTAGGTCTTGGACTCCAAATTCAAATTGTACATAACAAACAAACGTGACAGTTTATTTTGAATAAATTCAGTAATTCATATTTTATATTTGTTAGGTAATAATTGTGTTGAGTGAGTGATTTTTCATTCACTCACTGGATGACTAGGTCGATACGTGTCTCTCCTCAGAGGGGACTCCGAAAAACGTTAACGTCACGTTAAATTGATTGATAGAATAAGGCTGGATTCCCAAGATTACTGTAGTATTTTATAACGGAATTGAATGATTTAATATATTACATTACCGTCATCGTGCAAAATGGTCGCAACATTAGTTTTAATTGAACAGACGGTCAAATCGGAAGAATCAGTTTGTGCGTCAATTTTGGTTCTTGTAATTACAAGTGAAGAATTCGACTGTAATAGTATGAGCTAGCTTTTATGATGTTTTGTTGTGCTTAAATGGTATATTTTTATTGTTATCCCCCAAAATAGTTATGAATTCACGTCTTTTACCCCATGATATAATGTATTCTTTATTATGCAAAACGCGTACAACCTCCCCCCGTGAAGATGGGGTAACTCACGCCACCACTCCTTCAGCAGTAATGTGCACTTAGAAACTTGCTTCCTTGATTGCAATAGAGTGATATGCAACGTATGTTATTAGGATAACGTCGATTTCAAGGTATACCATACAAGAAGTTTCCTTTGAGGTAATGCGGTTTTGACATCATGTTTTTGTTCATCTTTAAAGCCAGTCTCTAAGTTCATTGGCTTTTTGGTGGAGGTATTCTAACCTTGATACGATGACAGAAGCGTTCTTTTTGAGTGAACATATGTTATTTTGAATGGTAATTTCTTGTGTAATTGACAGATTCAGAGTTTAATCACTCCACACAAAGTTATAAATCAAAGGTATTGAAAAAAATATATAATGTTATTAATATAATATCCTTCATTATTGTGGATACTACAAGTTTATCTTAAGAACATACCATTTGTTGATATTTTAAAAACACTTTTAATAATGAATAAAATATATTGACAACTTCAAAATGTCATTCCAATATATTTATTCTATTTCGAGAAACAAAGAAAATTAAGTTTTGATAATATGAAGTTGTTGAATGGTTTTATTGGCGAGTTAGCACCACTCAAGCCTGCTTGAATATTTTTATATTCATGTAAAATAAGTATAAAATATAAAATTAATGACAAGAAGAGATAACAATAACTGTTAAACTATACGGTTGTTCCATAAATAATGAGATCGACCAATTAAAACTCAAAATTTTCATTAGATCAACAAAAAAACTTCTCAATCAGTACACATAATCCCCTCCGACTGCAATGACGTCGTGGTAGTGTCCCCGGAGCTTCCTGGTCGTAGAGCTCGTCTTCACTGACCCTCCTCATCGCCCGCTGAACGGCGATTGTAGCCTCCTCGTGGTCCCCAAACTCGTCCTCCCGGAGCAGGTCCTTCAACTTCCGGAACAGGAACCTGTCACACAGGTTCAGGTCGGGTGAGTAGGGTGACTGTTTCACCGGTTCCACGTCTCTCTGGGCCAGGAACTCCCTGGTATCGGTGGCAGTGTGGGGACGTGCATTGCCCCACATGAGGAGACAATCTTTCAGCCGGATCTTGTCCTTTTTCAGGCTGAGAAAGCGCTTCCCAGTCGTCTTCAGGTACTCTATTATGGTGTTCCGGTCGGCTGTGGTCCCGGCAGGTAGTGCAGTGATCGATACCCACCTCAGCTTGCAGGTGAACCCCATCAGAATCATCGTCTTCCTCGCTGTCTGTTTCACGCGGGGGGGGGGGGGGGGTCGAGAACCGGGCCCCCGTGGGTTCCGCCCAGACTTGCCTTTGCTCCGCCGAATCCCAATAGAAGTAGGACTTGTCCTGGACTAACAGATGAGACCCCAGAAAGTCCTCCCCGTGGTCCTGGAACAGCTTCAGAAGGTCCTGACAGCACTTCACTCGCTGCGTCTTGTTGGCTTCAGAGAGCTGATGAGGGATGAGCACGCTGAGGAGGTTTCGGAGCCCTAGATCCTCCGTCAGAAGCCTGAAAACAGTTGTAGATGGTAGGAACACCTCTGCAGCAACTTGTCGAGTGGTCATCCGGGGGTTATCCTCGACCAGGCGCTTCACACGGGCCACATTCTCCTCTGTCTTCGTCTCCCGGGGACGTCCAGGACAGGTCCTCTTCTCCAGGGCAAAAACACCCTTATCGAACTCAGTGTGCCATCTCTGGAGGGTGGAGAGGCCAGGGCAGGAGTCAGGGAAGGTAGAGAGCAGGTTCCCGTGGATCTCGTTGACTGTCCTGTTGAGCTTGATCCGGATCAAGAAGTAGGAGCGAAAGTCGGGTGTCTCCATTTTCAGCGGCGAGTAGAATGAATGATAGAAATGACGCAATTAATCACCTTATATACTAACCTGAGTGGCGCCATACACTCTTTCCCATGCAAAAATATGCGATAAGAACGCTCCCGTTGAAATTTTTGAGATAGCGTCTGAACTTTTCGAGATAGCTAACCTACCTCAATATTTATGGAACAACCTAATATTAGTTAATATAGAATATAGAATTTAATATATGCAATAGATAATTTGAAAGTTTAATAATGCTGTGACTATCTTGCAGAACTTGAAGGACCTATACAGTCCCACAAGCGTCTTTCCCGCGCTCCGAACACTTGATATCGTGCGTGCCTCTCTCAGTTGCCGTGACAAGTCTCAGGCCTTGGAGAAGTTGACAGGAGCGACACAGTTAGTAGAGGCTAGCTACTGGAAGCACTGCGGTTACACTCGTCGAAGCCCTCGAGTGTCCTCTCCAGGGGGGAGTTGTTCACATTGACTATCTTCCAAACGGCCATAACAGCCTTCTTGACAACGATTTCATGTATCCTATCGAGAAGGACGATACCAAACAGTCAAACAGTTCTCCGAACTCCCAACAGAAAGCGGAAGATCGTTGCCGCTGTAGCGGCTGGAACATTTTCAACGGCGGACGAGAATTTTGCCCTTCCAGTTAATCAGGCAGACGTTTGAAGTTTTCTTGTAATTATCGCCCAGGCTATGCAGCAGTGACTCTAGCGATACAGTGGCGTCGGCGGTTGACTCCAATTCTTTTTGTCTATAATTCTGTTCTCATCAGATCCTTTAATCCTATTAAAGTTATGGTACAAAACTCCTCTGGTCGGCTAACTAAAACGTTTAAATTTTTAGAGTATAATCATGGTCAGCCAATATCTCACTGTTATTTTTTTTATTTGCAAAAAGTTACTTTCAAACTGTAAAAAAACGATAAAATAAAGAATAAATTGAAAAAACTAAAATAATTTTTGATATTATATTTTTAGTGGTTATGGTTTTAGAATAGCCATTGAACCAAGCGATAGCTTAATTTTATTGTTATTTTAGATGTATTAGCCGTTTAAACAAGCACGAACATTGCTTGGATTGTTTCTAAAACTCCTATAAAGCCGGATCCATATTACTTATAGTTTGTTCAAAATAAGCATAACATAGAATCCAATGTAACAAAAATAGGTTAACTTTAATTATGTTATCAAATTTCTAAGGCAAGATGCTTATATTTTTGTTTCTCTCAATGCCAATTATGAAAAAGATTATAGTTATATATCTTGACAATAAATTTTGCTTTAGATACTATAAAACAATCACTTATTTTTGAGTTGAAATATAAGCTAACAATGACAAACTAATACAAGCAGTAAGCCGATCAATTTTCTATATGCCAAAAATGGTGAACAGGATACCACCCAAGTACGTTATTTAATGGATTTATGTTCCTGATATTATATCAAATATATTTTTCTTTCTCGATAAAGTCGCTGTGGAATAATTAAAAACTATTAAGATTTGGTGACATACTTTATGTGATTGTATATATATATATATAGATAGATATAGATATTACTTAAAAATGTCCATTTTTATTGTGATTTATATTTTTATAAGGGATTCTTTAAAAAATTAATTTGTGATTAAGGAATAAAACTGCACATTTCAATTTGTTTTAGCAAATATTTGACATCAATGTTAATATTAAAACTATTTGTTTAAAGTTTGGGTCTTAATCTCTTCGAAAAGTAATATGTACTTAGTCGTCCTCTTAAAAAAATATAATATGAATATTTACTTTTAAAAGTAAACTAAAACATTATATTTGTATTCACATCAGACAATACTAGTTTAGGAGGTCTTCTATTCCACAATTGTGAAATCTAAATAAACTTGAAATAACTTTTCTTCAAAATATTATTTGCACTTGCTATTCTATGAGTAAAATAAAAGATATCCCAAAGATTTAACTCTATAAAGAATTATAAAGAAGAGTTGGTACATAAATAAAAAGATTTCTAAAAGTTTATTGAATAACAGTTACTGATTATGATAGGTTTAGGGCAAAAAATATTCAGCAAATAAGAAATAGGCAACATATTGTAGTTTGAAAATACACATGTTGTTATATGTCTACATTTGGCAAATTTGTAACAACAATAGAACTTATTTATAATGAAATATGATACACCAAACGTTTTTATTTGTTTGTAACTTCAATTTATTACTTTTTGTCCGTAGTATATGTTTAAAGATTATTAAAGTTAAGCTCAGACATTTTCTATCATTAGAGACGCAAGTTTAATAAAATTAATCACACAACCTTTTATAATAAAGATGTAGTTCTTAAACTTAATTTGAAATTAGTAAAAACATATTTCAGTTTTGACTTTGAGACCTGCATTTTTGGCATAACTACTAGGACATGTCCCTACAATTTATGTAAATAAACTGGAGGGGTTGTACAAAACTGGTATAAAGAAATGGTTATAGGTACCGTAATTAATCAAACAATCCATATAAAATAAGGAATTGATTGGTTGTATTTCTAGAAATAACATGCCCTTTAATCATATAAAAGAAAGCTAAAAAAACTGAAATATCATTAACTAGAGGCATATATACACTCAGAGAGTGCAAACCTCCGCCGTCACGGGGTCCTTATGAACCTTCCGAGGCGGATTTTTCACGACTGGGGCGGCGTAGAGGGACGGGGGAGGGTTCCCCTCGACGGAAATTCCGAGAGGAAGACGCTCCCGGCACCCGATTTTACAGCATAGCGACATCTATTGGCAGAGTAGGCTAACTTGAAATATTTATTAGTATTTAGCTCGTTTTGCATCTTAATTCTGCACTCAGAGATGCCAAATTTAATCACTTGTTACTTTTGACATTTCCAACAACTCCACCAAGTTTCATCCGAATCCGTTCCGTACTTTTTGAGTTATCCTGCTGACAAACCACAAACCAACGCCAGTGAAAACAATACCTCCTTCGGCGGAGGTAATAATAATAAAATGACGGATTGCTTTATTTATGAGGGGTTTTATCAATATAAATGTGTTAGAAATTGAGTACATCTGAGAATCAAACTATTTTTTATGATTTCAATAGCAATCCCCTGAACAAAATCATAATTATTTACATATTGTCAATTTTTTTGGTAACAGTACAATGTTGTTTAAACGGTTAAAATATACATTATTTAAAAGTAAAATATGGCTTCTAGGGTTCTTATAAAAAATAATAATAAATGTATGATAATTATACAAACTTGTTTGGAGTCCAAACAAAGTAGATATTTGTAATATTATTAGACCATCATAATTATTTATTCTGAAGGATTGCGAGATGAAGTAGATTTTCTTTGTCAAAAAGTCACATTGAAAAGATAAATTTTTTAAAGAGGGGCAAGTTTCTGCAATATATTTTTAAAGCTATAAAATATATCTTCAATGTTTAACGCCAGTGGTATATATATATATATATAATAATTTATTTATTTTTAAAGTTAAACGTATTACATTGTGATACACTAGTGGAACATTATGATATTTATAGCATATAGAATTATAGCATTATGTTTGATTTAAAGACGGAAATATGCAGCGCAAAAATAATTGATATCTAGCAATATTTGATTTGATCTCATGATTTTTTTTTTGCCTATATGGTTCGATAGAATTGCATCCGATAGGATATAAATAAGCATTATAGCATATAAATAAGCTGTAGGATTGTTGCTAACATTTCAAACATTTGAAATATATATATATATATATATATATATATATATATATATATATATATACAACCTTGCCCCCTACAAAGCATTATAGCATATTTTTAAGTTCGATCAATTGAAAATCCATAAAATAGATTTCAAATGAAAATAATTCCATATAAGAAATGTAGGTATAATATATAAATAACTCTATCTTTAATAAGATCCCAAGCTTAAATCATTACATATGTAACAACATTAAAGGTCAAGCTTTGTCGTGCGATGTAAATTCAAAACTTCTTAAATTACCATTATGATCTCCCTATATTAATGTGTACATGCCCTTGGTTATAAATGATGAGAAGATACTGCACTTAAACTAGTGAAAATATGTGAGGAAATAATTATATGACATCCATCTTGTGCAAATTGCAATGCAATTCCATGATTGAAAAGAAAATGACATAAAAGGTCAATACAGGAAAGTGCCGCTCGTTTTGTAATTGGAGGTACAAAAAACAAACAAGTACATTAAGGTTGCTTAGTCAAGGAGGTATTGGAAAGAAACTTTTATTAATGTAAATATGTACTTTTAGATTTTATTTAAAAACATTTATTGCAAAGAATTTTTCGAGCTTTTTGAATAGTTCCTGGGAATATTTGCAAATTTTTATTAGTTTTCTTGATTATTTGGGCAAAAGAGAATGGCGAGAAGGGAAGGCTCATACCTCCATCATAAAGAATAAGCTTCTTTTGTTCCGGAACGTCCTTCTGGAATAACTAATAGTTTTGCTTGATAAATATTTGTAGACTCTACAATCATGGACTACTCAGAGATCTCTAATCGAGATACCAGTAACTATATTAAAGGAATAATTAATAAGGTTTTTGGCCTTGAAAAATGATTAAAATTCGATAAAATAACATTGAAATACATTTGAAGAAAAAAATTATTTCTTCTGAACTATGCAAATTTCAAAAGCATAAAAATACAATTTATTTAAAAAAATCAAATGGGTTGACCCATTCATCCACGTTGCCGATTCTCCCACCCAAAATGCTATTATCATTAGTTCACGTAAATAGTACAAGATCAAACCGATAACCTGACAACGAATAGTAAAGAGGTTTATGAAAAGTATTTCAAACTTATAATCTTTGCTTTATATTCAATTTTAGTAATATTTTGGGGATATTTTCTCAAATCACCTATGTTTACAAATTTAGGTTGTTGTGATGACGTCTCACACAGGCTGCCAACTGCATTCCTGGAAGAGTATTAATATAGCCAACCTATTAAAGAAAAGGAAAAGTAAGAGAGGAAGAAGAGGAAAGAGTGATTGACGTCACAAATCAACTATCGAACGTTATCCCTATTGTTACCTATGAATAAACTGATTATTCGTATATTAAAATATTCCTATTATGAGATTTATTTAATATACATAACTCAATCCTTTATTGATGGATAAGTTAATGAAAATAAGAACAATGCTCAAAGTTAAAGGGGCTCGGAGAAATGAACAACAATAGGGATAACGTTCGATAGTTGATTTGTGACGTCAATCACTCTTTCCTCTTCTCTCTCTTTCTTTTCCTTTTCTTTAATAGGTTGGCTATATTAATACTCTTCCAGGAATGCAGTTGGCAGCCTGTGTGAGACGTCATCACAACAACCTAAATTTGTAAACATAGGTGATTTAAGAAAATATCCCCATATTTTTGATGCACATAAATAGTTTTGATGAAGGGATTTTTATTATTTTAAGAAACTCATTCCTACCATAATATAAAGTCTCAGTGAAACTAAATAACTGATATTCAAGCATTTTTGCCATCATCATATTATATTTTTAGTATCAAGGTTTTGGATATTTAATGATATAAGTGGGGGGGGGAAAGAGGTCTTTTGAGTAACTGAAGTCAAGGATTATTTTCCTAGTCAGTTTAGCAACCAAGTAATTTGCAGTGCCTGTCATGACCTTCAATAATAAAACCTAAGGACACTGGATACTATCTGCTCAAACAATATAAGAAATTAAATGCCTTGGAAAGTAAGAGTCATGGAGTTAAATGCATAAGATACGAATAAGCTCTTCCATAATAAGCGTGCTACTATGTCCTTTTATATGTTTGTATATCTCAATTTTGTCAGTACTTGACTTTAAACTATCAACGAATTAACTTTTACAATATTTCTCATGTTAAGAACCGATTTGCAAATTATTATGTAACAATTATTTATATTAAGATCAAAGATAATGGATAATACAAGGATGCGCAGAACGCAATGTTTAGATTCCTCTGATTAGAAAAGAAAAACTGAAACGTCACAGTAGCTATTTGTTATTAAATAAAATCAAAGGTACATTTAAAAACAGTGATTAATTTCAAAAGGAAATAAAAATTTGAAACCCGGGAGCTCTCCGGCGGAGGCGGAGCTGCAGAGAACGGCCACGTTGCTCCGGAGCTCCTAGATGCGTGCGGGCTACCAGCCAAAGGCCTCAGAGTCCCGTGCAGTGTTCAGGACTTCCACTTCCTCCCTGATGCTGAAGCTGTGCGTCCCCGGGTGGCTCGTGGCGGGAGGGAGACTCCGGACGTTATTCCTTTGAGAACCTTTACGTTCTTAGCTTAGTTGTCCTAGAGGTATTAGATACATAGTAGCTGTGATGACGTCACATTTTTTATATTGGAAATATCCTTCTTTGTTTACATGAGTTCTGCCCCCCCTGATTTAAGATAATGACAAAGTTTCCAATATTTTTTTTAAATAATAGTTTCTTACCTCCTATTGGATTTCAGAAACAGGTTACATGAAATAGATAAGATAAGTTGGTCTTAGATACACATTAATATTAAAAAATGTTTGAATTAAAGGATGCTCTATTCTTGTTATGTTACAATGTATTTTATCATCATTTTTTTCAACAACCTAATGCAATTCAATAATTTTATTCATTTAAAATGTATATATTAATAGAGCAACTGAATACATTGCTTAATTAATAAATGGAATGGTATTTTGCATTATTCATTTAATAGATATTTGAGATTCACATAAAACGTGTCGTATTCACTGGCTAAGCCAACATTGTAAATAAATAGTCAACGATATATATGTATAACAAAATATCCTTTCCTATACGAATATTTGCTTCTACAGAATACCATGAAACCATTAAACAAGAAAATCTAATCCTAATATAACTGACATGTGTTTGAAATTGTACACATTGAGCTGCCTCAATCAGGATTAATGGATTTTTTCTATCTTGTTGATAAAAATATTCTTATAGCATTTATTTGTGTTGTCTTACTTCCTAGTTTGATATGCTATCATTTCACTGTGTGAATGATGATAAATTTATTATACCATTAAAATAAGAACTGCTAATTTGAATCCATTAGTAAATGTGCCATATTTTGTAGTTATAACAAATAAATTACTGAGTCATCGAAAAAATATCCCATTTTAAGCATCTATGTTCATTTACTTTTATATATATATATATATATATATATATTATTTTCTTTTGATTGATATTTTTAATCAATCAGACCTCAGCGAAGATTTTGTGCTCAAGGTCGGAAAGGGGCGCAGTTGTCCAAAGGTACATGGCAGACTTTGAGGCCCAGGGCTTGTCCACCATAGCCATAATTAAGTTCATGTTAGGATGGGGAACATTACATGCTTTGTCCTCAATGAGTACCTAGATCCTTTAGTCCTATGGGGGGGGGGGGGGGGGGGATGGCAAACCCTTAGCCCTGTAATCAACATTATCGGAGAGATATTTGCCAAATATTTTTTGGATGGCTTTGGCTGTGTGTTCAGGTGCCTGTCCTGCTAGAATACAACGGACCCCTCCCTGAATAATTTCTGGAGCCACGGGACTACTTACCTTTTGAGGATGTCGATTAATCGTTTGCTTTAAAACAATATCCTATTGAGAACCAGATTGGTTTATTTTTTAATTTAAACGATCATCATGGGCGCGAAATGCCTGGTGATAGTTACGTACCTGGCGGAGTCATCAAGAAGTATACCGGAAAGTGGCAATACCCGGTCATACGTATCCACTGTAAAAGTTATCTCATCTGAAAATAGAACAGCTGAACTTTGCTTTCTCGCTTCCAATCTAGTCTAACGAAAGATAATAAATGCAGGTCAATGTATTTGAGGATATTTTTTACATTTTATAACCATAAGCTTAATTTTGTATATTTTTATTTCATAGAATATCCTTCTATTTAAACTATGTGTATTTCTGTTCTTCATGTTATTTTTTTTTCAAATGTAAAATCAAAGATTTTTTATTCCATTAATTTACTTTCAGGTTGTAGTGTACATGTTTTTATAGCTTTTACTGGATGAAGTAAATGTTCAGGCATGAAGTTTTCCTAAATTCAAAACTTTTTTCAACTACTACTCGTTTCCCCTTGATATTCATTTGGAATTACCGTATCAACACGTTGAAATTTCATACGCTAAAAAATAATTTATTAAAACTCCTTTATTAATAACACAAAATCAATGGACCTCGACAAATGATTACAAAGAGAATAGTTAACATTGTCGTAACAATTCTTAGTCTTAACCCAATCACCATTTACCAGAACACCATCATGATCGATATTAAATTCCTCAATATTTCACGTTTTCAGTGATTCGGAGGCTTATCTTCGAGATCAACCGTTTGCTCCCAGAAACCCATCTCGTCCAAAATGTCCATATTTAGATGTCTCACGATAAATAGGCTTTTTAAGATCCAGCCGGTGTGCAATGATACCAGGCCTCAGATCAAAATTGGATTCACGATCTCTTGAAGTTCCTCTTGGCTCTTGGAACTTGTTCCGTAGTCAAAGATAGTGATTGAAATCGGATGTGCGACCCCAATGGCATAGGACACTTGAACGAGGCACATACGACAAATTCCGGACTTCACAAGAGACTTTGCAACTTGTCGCACTGCATAGGCCCCGAGCGGTTCTACCTTGGTGTAATCCTTCCCCGAGAAGGCGCCTCCTCCATGAGCACCCCATCCTCCATAGGTGTCCACAATGATTTTCCGACCCGTTAGCCCCCCGCTACACATCGGACCCCCAATCGCGAACCGTCCGCAGGGATTAATCTTAAGGATCGTAGAAGTGTTTAAGTATTTGCTGGAATTACGCTCTCAATCACCTTCTTGTAAGATCCGAAATAATTGTTTCCCGGGATGTGTTGGGGCAATGTTGGACGGAGGAGAACAATGGTGGAGACCCGAATAGGAATGCAGGCCCCCTCTGCAAGGTCGTATTCGAGGTCACTTGGACTTTGTGTCCGGGAGTGCCCAGGGTAGTTCTCCACTTCGACGAAGATTGGCTACTTTGAGATTTAGCTTATGTGCAAGAATGAGTGTGAGGGGCATGGCCTCCTCGGTCTCATCCGTGGCATAGCCGAACATGATCCCTTGATCACCTGCACCTAGGTCCTCGTCGGTGTGGTCTTCCCAAACGCCGGATGCTATGTCGAAGGACTGGGTTTCGAGGCAAATCATGACGCAACAAGTCTTGTAATCGAAGCCCTTGTCGTATGATCGTAGCCAACATCACGGATCACTCCACGAACGATCTAGTGAAAAAGGTATAAAAATGATACATTTTTATCAGTGGCCTCATCTCTCAACGTCAAAGGTTCATAAAAAATAAAAACCTATTTAGTGAAGGCTTTATTTAAAAAAAATGGATAGAAAACATTGAAAAAAATAAAAAAGTCTACGATAAACAAGAATGAGTATGTAAGGTTTGAAAAAATTTAATTTTTATAGAACAATCAATATTAAATATGACGTTTTATTAGGAACCTTTTCAAAACACGATCTGCATCTCGTTAAATAATATCAATGCTACAATATTAAATTATAACATTCTGCTTTTAGAACAGTTTGGACAAATCATTTTTAAATACTCAGGGATCTTAGCATATCCAACCCGTTGTATAAATAAAAAAAACATACATAGGTGTTGCAATCCAATGAACACACTAACCACAAAAAAAATTTATTTACCTTTTGATAGTCCATTCCTTAGCCTTAGAAGTGATTTCCCCGAATACAACGATCAAGCCTGTCTTGGCGATGACCTCGCATGCAACCTTGGCATCTGGATCTTGGGCAAGGTGGGCATCCAGGATTGCATCGAAATCTGATCGCAGAGTTTGTCGGGATGGCCCTCACCTACGGATTCTGAGGTAAAGAAGAAGGTAGAGCTATTATCATTCTCCATGACTCAAAGAAACTTGACTAAGGCTTGTTTATATTGTTCTTGCTTTTTGAGAAGAATATCTATGATATTGTTGTGAAGAAATTTAACAACGAACTCACAAAGAAGCTCTCTTCAGGAGCAAGCTTTCAAAAATAAGGAAGGAAAATGTCTTATGAAACATTTTAGTAT
>CP045891.1:34169393-34190472 GCA_013387185.1 Caligus rogercresseyi
CCGGCTTGTGAGCGATCAGGAAAAAAATAGCGATCCGATCAAAAAATAAGCGATAAGCGATATTTCCGCGATATAACGATCAGATATTTTGCCGATCAGCGTCCGAATCATTTAATTGCGATCAACAAAAAAAATTACCTATGTAATACTAATTCTAAGTAAAAATAAATGTATATACAGTCAAACCTTTATAACTATTCATCTTTATATGGCAATGGAATGATTGTTTCCCATAGCCTATGAGCTCCAAAATAACGACTTCTCCATAGGCGCCTGTCATATATTTTAGGACAAAATATCAGAATGATTGGTTCTCATAGCCTATAAGCTCCACACTCTGGCTCCACAATTGACATATGTCTGCATATTTTAAGACAGGAGATGCCAGAATAAATGTTTCCCATAGCCTATGTCTCCAAAACATGACTTCTACATAGTTGCTTGTCTGTATATTTAGGACAAAAAATATATCAGGATAGCACACACTGGCTTTTTTCCATTAATATTAGTCTGTATTTGTGTTTTCTAAACAAATATTAGTTGTTGGAAGGGATTTTGGTCAATGTGACAGCTAGTTAAGTTTTAAGAAATGTAGGGTTTGTCTCAAAATGCTTATTACAAACATTTTTTCTTTTTTTCATTTTATACAAATTGATCGGATCGCTAATTTTAGTGATTTCTTACGATCAAAAGATATAAAGATCAGGACCTTTTGCGATACTCCGATCAGCGATCAAATATCGCTATTGATCGCCGATCAGAAAACTCCGATCAACAAGCTGCTTATAATTATAAAAACAAATAAGTAACGGAAAAATAAAATATAATATTTATCGTTCCGTTCATTGAACGATTGTTCGTGGAACGGCGTTAGTTATCCGTTCCCTTCTCAAGCCTAAACAGAAATTAATTATTGAAGCAAAGCCTAGGACTTATTTATTTAAATATTGACGAGGTTTGTAGGATTTTTGATGACTTAATTTCGAAATTAGCTTCAATCATTACTAATTAAGGCCTGAATTTGCATTCCTGATGACAACTCCAACACAAAAGAAGATGGTACAAGCAACAACAAATTTTCTATGTATAAATGTTTTTACAGTAGAGGTGGTACTGAATGCCAAAATTAAAATGTGCCATCCAAAATTTGTTCAATGAACCTAAATGAATAATTGGAATATACGGCAAGAACAGACATGGCAAACTTGTTTTTTTGTGATGCAACTAATGATTATATTTTATGGGTGTAACTATTTTGTACTCCTAGCAACAAAACTTCTTTCTTATATTATACATCAAAAATGGTTTGGATTAGGACATCATTTTGGGTTAGACCAGGGGGGGGGGGGGGGGGGTTGCAGAACTCATGTAACAAAGAAGATATTTCCAAAAAAAAAATGTGACGTCATCACATCTACGATTTGCCTATGTTCTATACCTCTAGACACTAAGCGAACGTAAGGCTCTCAAAGGAATAACGTCCGGAGGCTCCCCCCGCCACGAGCCACCCGGGGACGCACAGCTTCAGCATCAGGGAGGAAGTGGAAGTCCTGAACACCGCACGGGACTCTGAGGCCTTTGGCTGGTAGCCCGCACGCATCTAGAGCTCCGGAGCAACGTGGCCGTCCTCTGCAGCTCCGCCTCCACCGGAGAGCTCCCGGGTTTCAAATTTTTATTTCCTTTTGAAATTAATCACTGTTTTTAAATGTACCTTTGATTTTATTAATAACAAATAGATACTGTGACGTTTCAGTTTTCTTTTCTATAAGAGAATCTAAACATGCGTTCTGCGCATCTTGTATTATCTATTATCTTTGGGTTAGACAAAATGTCATAACAAAAGAAATCAGAAGAGGACCCAGTCCTCTTGGTGTCCGAGTCGAAACTAAGTTACTTAAGCTGTTGACTTTCACACATGAAAAAAGAAGGGGAAAATAATAATTATTATTATGTGAACGTCGGCCTAAGCAGTCAGTTTTCCTTATAACAGTAATAATATGTATATTATTGTAGTATAGTAGTGTATCAAATCCAAGCATTGCTTAGCTTAGTAAACGCGTACCCACACATGTGAATAATGTCTAGCAGTCGTTATAGAAATTAATCTCCACCGTTTACTTAGTAGTTTGTTAAAGCAACTTCAAGGCATAACTTCAATGTCTAGGGAGTAAGGGAATTTTACTGTCACCTTGTGACGTCAGTGGCTTAAGGTTCTCAATCTAATTCAGTTTTTTGCAGTATTTTGAATACTAGTTCTCATTTTGATGCTTAATAGTCAGTATAATTTTGTTGATAAATCTATATTTAATTATCTTTTAATAATGTTATTAGAGTTGTATAAATTGCTTTCATGCAACTTTCATATATATCCTGTATCAAAATGGCGATCCATTGCATGTAAATTTGACTTATTCTCGTCTGCTTCTATATTGTCCATCCATTATATGACCACAAAAATATCTAAATAACAACGACAAAAATATAATCTCATCTCTTCTTATAATTATTCGTTTTGATGAAAGTTATCATAATCCATCTCCGTCACACATTCTTTTCATTTATTTCCCTCTTCTCCATATATGGGTGAGAAAGAGACTTTGGGCTGTAATCTGTTGCTTGTTTGCGTGCGGTGAGTATGTGTGAACTCTGTTCCTGTCCAGCCTGCTTCTTACCTCCCTGCACACTACAACCACATCTACAAGAGCAGGGCGAAGATCTGACTCTCTCTCTCTCTCTCTTTTTCCCTGTCTCGTCTTTGAGCTCGATGTTATTTCTTCTTGTTCTTGAGTCAGGCAGTGAATTAGTGTCTGCAGTCGTGATCCTCCTCCGCCTTGTCGTGGATCCCGCTTTTGGATTTTTAACATAGAATGTGTTCTCTTATCCTAGGATGTAGTTGTTGAGGGCAACCTCCAGTGAGTGAGGAGAATGATTCGTGGCAGTGGCAGTAGTAGTCGTCATTTCCAGGAGTCTGGTTCCTTGGCTTCGGCCTATCCCGGCGTTCTCTACGACTTACTCATGGACGCGCGTCTCACCGAGTACTTTAACCCTCTGAAGAGTGTTCTTCATGTGAGCAGTCTGGAGGAGCTCAAGGCTCTCTCGGAGGAAGATTGCAGTGCCATCGGGATGTCCAAGTCCGAGATGCGTCGCCTCAAGGCCTCCACACTCAAGTTTCGTCCCAACTCCGGACGCTCTCTAGCAAGCTCAAGCGTCTTCTTGGAGGTAGCGGAGGCGTGGGAGTGGTGGATCTAGTCCAGGAAGCGAAGGAAAGTTTCTTCCAGGGGATCCCAAGGCTGCTTCCTCCTCCTCCGCCTCCGCCTCTTCTTCTTCCACCCGTTTCCGTGTTCCCTTCCAGCACCTCATCCCCTTGTCCTCTGTGCGCGTTCATCAGTCCCTGGGCTCCGGGAGTTTGGTGTGGTCCAGCGTGGTGTGTGGACAGACCTGAAGGGATTCCGCATCAAGTGGCTGTGAAGGCTCTCTCGAAGGAGCACATGTCCAACAATACCTTCGAGTTTATGAAAGAGTACGAGCTCATGCAGTCGATACAGCATCCGGCCATCGTACGACTCTTTGGGGTTGTTCTCGATGCACCCAAAATCATGCTTGTCACGGAGCTGGCAGGACTAAGATCCTTATTGGAATGCCTCAATGAACCTTCTTCGCGGAGCACTTTTACGGTCTCTCGTCTTGCGGATTTTTCCATTCAGATTGCGGACGGAATGCGGTATTTGGAGGAAAAGCGGCTCATTCATCGGGATTTGGCTGCTCGGAACATCCTGGTTTTTTCAAAGGAGACGGTCAAGATATCGGACTTTGGATTGAGTCGAGCACTGGGCGTGGGCAAGGACTACTACCAGACGCAGTTCAACGCCAACCTCAAGCTACCCATCGCCTGGTGCGCCCCGGAATGCATTAACTTCCTCAAATTCACGTCTTCTTCGGATGTGTGGGCCTTTGCCACAACGCTCTGGGAGATGTTTACTTACGGCTTTCAGCCTTGGGCGGGCCTTTCCGGGAAGCAGATCCTAGAGGCCATAGACGAACCGCATTCCCGCCGTCTGGAGCGCCCGCCCTACTGCCCTCGGGACCACTACCGCATCATGAACGACTGCTGGGCCCATGATCCCCAAATGCGACCCAGCTTTGCCTCCCTCTTTCACTATCTGGGCGAAGCCAAACCCGAGCGGGTAAAAGCTGTGACTCTTTCAAATGAGCCGGGACATTTGAGTTATGCAGTTGGAGATATCATGACGGTCCTGGACAAGGAAGGTGCGTTGTGGAAGGGTTGTACCGACGATGGAAAGGTCGGTCTCTTCGCGCCCAGCAACACAGTGGCCTATATCGGAAATCTTCCCGCCTCATCCAGCTCGCTTCCTTCTTCTTCTACGTCTTTCCAAAGATCCTCTGTTAGAGGTTCTAAGAACAGTCTCAAAAAGAAAATCAGTCGCGACATGATCAGTGGTCCGCGGGGATTTGTGCAGCACACGGGGCACGTCGGAGTAGACGGAGCCTACTTTGGAGACGTAAGTGGCTTTCATAGTGGCTCCGTCTCTTCCTCCAAATCTCCCGAGTTTGTCTCCATGCCCTGCCTGAGTCGAACAGATTCGGACGTGAGTGAAAGAGCTCCCCTCATTTCCGCATCTGCCACTCGCCATGAAGGGTATCCAACAAGAACCCCAAAATGGTCTTTGCCACAGGCTATCTCCGCAAGAGCAGCAACGCGGACTCTCCCTCGCTCCGCTCAAGGAATCCCTCTGAAAAACAGCAGCAACAGCCTCAAAGCAATCATGAGTATCAGTCCATAGAAGAAGAGGGTGAGCTCTTTTCTTCGGGGCCCTTGGACCTCGGACCAAGCCTCATGGACGAGGTCTTTAATGAGCTGGACTCTAGCCTGGACTCTGCCGAGGCAGAGAAGAACGAACGCATTCGTGAAATCATGCTCGAAGTGAAGAAATCTCAAATGCCTCCTCCGCCTAAGAAGTCTGAGGACTTCAAGGACTTGGTCATCTCCACCCTTTCTCGCCACAAGCCTCGCTCCCAAGGTAAGCGTCAGCAGGCCACCGTGAAGCCTATTAACGCTCAGGACGAGAAGACGCTGGAGTCTGCCATTGCCATGGCCAATGCTCTGGCCTCCAAGTCCATGCATGAGCTGGACAAGCGGGGCACGGGAGAGGACTTCTACGAGGTCTCATCCCCCATCCATTCCCCTCTTACGCCAAACTCCCCCTCCAAGAAGTTTTCCTTTTGGTTTCCCGGTGGAGGGAAGTCCGCCTCTAGCCCCAAGTCGGAGCGGCGGATCTTCAGCGAGGAAGTGAGGCAGGCCTCTGGGGACGTAGAGTCCTCACTTTCCCCTGGGGCCAAAGACGCATATAAAGCCCTCATTGAAGGATCCTCAAACCAAGCCTCTTGTCCTCCTCCTCCTCCTACTCAGCAAGCCCTCGGGACCAATAGTCATAACCCTCTTCCCCTTCCTCCTAAGTCCATCACCATGAGCAATCCACCTCCCAAACGACACGTGCGGAAAAATCCTCTCATCATCAACGAGGAAGAGTCTCTTGAGAGATATAAAAATACCAATGAAGTAAGTAGATTAATAATGAACATGTCAATAATCAAATGGGAAAACTAAAGTGTAAAAAAAAAATATATATATACGCTACGCATCATAAAAAATGTAAAAACTTATATTTTTGAAGTTGTCATGCTAGCGTCTACGCCTTTTCGTGTTTCCCAATGTAATTAAGCTGAATATATAAATTGATATAAATCATTAAAATCTCCGACTTGCATATCTAAAAATTGAACATTTCTTAATATACTAAAACTATAAAAATGTGATAACTTTGATAGTGAAGTCTCTACATATTTTTGTGTTGGTGAATATAAATTAAGAAACTTATAATTAAAAATATGCAGGTCGGAATCTGCATAGCCACACGAAAAATGTGATTTCTTAGGTTAGTGAAGTCTCCGTGTTTGTAAATTTGTTATTAAAAAAAATCCAATATATTTAAGGAAAAAATATGATAAAAAATGTCCATTATGTCCATTCTAATTATAGTCTTACTTTTTAATTTGCTTATATTTTTAAATTAAAAAATAGTTTTATCGTAGGAGTGATTTTTTTGTCCTAAAATGTTTATAAAATACTTCAGAAAAACTGTTTAACGATAATTGCCGTCTTTTGGGGGTTTAAAACCTAATTTTAATCAGAAACCCGTCATAGTTATTTTGATAATTTGATGATTCATGTTATATTATTCACAAATAATGGAATAATACTCTTTATGATTTTGTGAGATATTATTATAACAGCTCTAAGTATCATTTATATATTTAATATAATGCACGGACTTCTTACAGTATTTCATTTATAAATTTGTCATCATTGAGAAGGGGCAAAATGAAAATATTTAACGCATATGGTATATGTCTCAAATATTGTTATATAATAAGTTCAACTCATTTTACTGAGTATCTCCTAGAAATGAAGTTTATAATAAATAGAAGTTAAGCCTTTTTCGTCATTTAAATATAACTACAAAAATATATGAAGTATTTAAAGCATATCTAAAGGATGAAAGGGATTTAGAATATGTCATGAGGAACATCATATCTGTAAATAAGGTTCTTTGTTTAATTCATTAAAAGTTTTGCCTCATTTTGATATGTTCACTTGATATATCAATATGTCAATATTCAAATGTTGTATTTGATTAAATAACATCAATTATTATAATATATATAATAGTTTACAATAAAAATGAATTATTAAATATTGTAATAATTATATTATATACAAATGACATTTTAGCTAACGCAATTCATAAAATGATTATGAATGAATTTAAACAAGCTTATAATTCAAATAAGTTATGGACCTATTTATAATAACCGTTTTAAACAATCAAATAAGCTAAAAATGGTTTATTTTGAAAAGCTTACTTTATTTGTATCAATCGCTATTATATGATAAAAGCCTGTGCCCTTATAAAAAGTCGGAAGAACTAATAAAAAAACATTATAAAAATATGGCGTATTTCTGATTAATTAGTTTTATTAATATTTGACGGAAGAACTTGTATGTTTATATTTTACCTCAAGTACTTCTTTCTCCCATTATCGTTTAACAATATATGATTCACTTGAGTAATCCTATACCTATGAAAGTATGAAAGTCATAGTGGCATTGTAAATAAGTGAATATATTTCGGGAAAATTTTTATTATTGTATGAGGCTGATAAAAATTTCAATTTTAAAGACTACTAGTAGTAGTAATGATATATTTCAGGGAACCTAAAACTCAAGTCTATAAAATTCCTAGCTCCATTGTCGAGCTACTAATAAACATTTAAAAAAGAACACAGCAATAAAATTGTAAATAAATAATAAATACCTAAATGAATAAACAAATCCCGGACGAGATTTAAAATTCGACTAGGAATCAGCTCCACGAGCCCACCTTCCTAATATTTTCGCATGTTGCCGTGCTTCCACTAAAGTTTGTGCGTCGCGAAGGTCCGGTGACGAACTCCAGGCATCTGCCATGTTCTTGGCGGCCACACTCCGCGACGTTGAGGCTTTCTTTATATTGAGAGCTGCCCCTCTCGTTCTTTCGTCGTGACCGACGAGCAGTTCGGCGAGTGGAAGGTGGGTCATTGGAGACCTCCAGACTGCCATTGCCGATTGTATCGATTTAATCGCAATATTTTGTATATATTATCATATTTTCATAGATATTTTGATAAGGTAATACATCGATTTCATTGGCCTAAGGCAGGAATCGGCAACCTGCGGCTCTTAGAGCTGCTTTTGTGGATCCCTGGAGCTTTTCCAAAAACGTCAGAAAATGGGGAAAAGAGGGATAGGAAAATATATAGGACCAAAATGAAGTATGAAGATTATATAGGATTTTTTTTTTTGCAGCTCCACACATATTTTTTTTTGGTCCGTTATGGCTCTTTCAACATTTTGGGTTGCCGACCCGTGCCTAAGGGATTAACATGCTTTGTCGGGAGTTACTTTTAAATCTTTTTATTTTATAGTAGTTCGGCTAAAAATAGTCTGTTGATATCCTTTATGTGAACTAGGATATGTTTTCTTCTCTATGTTCCGTCTATTAAAAATAATGTTCCTTGAAATTATTCCTCTAATAAATTAATCAATTACTTTAATGGCTAAAAACTGCTTAGATCATCGCTATAGCCATTATCTTTTGTTTTGAATAACTCATTTTGACAATGATTTGTGTTAGTAATGATACAACTCCATCAAACAAACATTTATTACACTTAATTATGGAACTCGATTTGGCAATATGTTGTAACTTATTAAATTAATACAATGCCTACAATTGAGCTGTAATCTACAAAGACGCCATAATTATACCATATTTCAGGACATTAAATGCATAATACCCTCAAACAAGGTGATTTTAAGAGTTAATTGTCAACAAAGAATGCAACAAATATTTGAGATATTTGAGGGGAAAAAAATTTCGACGATCATTGTTGGCTGTGTATGTCATAGTTCTAATTTAATACGTAATTCAAGCCATCATGATCGGAGCAATTTACTTTTATGCCTCTTTTGTGTCCATAATTTTTCGTAACAGAACTAATAATTTTTTGAACCTAAATACGCTTCTTTTCCGCTTATATGTATCGCATATAAATAACCCCAAAAATGAGCCCCTACGTCGATTAAGCAGTAATTTCTTAGTCTATTATTCGTCCAAGCTTCTACTTGGTGTACTCATGATCGTTGATTCTGTTGGCTTTGTTGAAATAAAAACAATTCAACGAATAAAGAAGATCCTACAAAAAAACCTGTATACGGGGCCCGTTTTACGCGTCACCCTGTATAATCCCCAAAAGTCTGTTGTCAAAGTTGCTTTGAAAACGAAGATATTTTTATTCTTCCTATATTTTACCAAAAGGTTTAAATGCAAGGTTTTCTTTTGCTTATTTTAATATATATTTCCTGCTGTGATGATTGTAGCTCTCATAAGTTCAAATCCATAAATATGAGGAAAGGGAATTGTCATCAATTTTGCTTTTTTTTATCATTTTTGGCTTCCTCTTCAAGATTTGACAAATAGGTTCTTCATATATATTCTCTTATTGATGCAAAACTAACTTACCAGCTATATTTACTAATGTTGTGTTTATTGTTGATGGCCCTCTTCCAATTCAGAATTAATTCATGTTAAAATAGTCCAATTTGGCAAGTGTACTACTACTACTACTACTTGTCATAGAATAAATTTCACTAATATCCGAGTGAACACTTGAAGAACTTTTTTTGTGCACTATAATTTTAAAAATAACAGATGCTACCCGGCGTTTCCGGATTCTCCGGAATGCACACTTTGACGTAACAGTTAGTTATACATACATCGATCAACTAACAAACATTTTTTATTAGTATATATTTTTTCTGGAAACAACCATCAAGTCATAAATATTTCTTAGTAACTCTAAATCTCCGCATAAAATTTGGCCCAATCTAACTTGCCATTTTAAGAAATCCCAAAAAAACTTTTTGGCAAATAAATTACATATGGCAACAATGAATTTTCCGGGGTGGTCTACCGCCACTAAAGTACTCCCTGAGACCTCAAATAATTCCTTGAAAATTTCGTTAAGATCTCATTAATTGTTTGGAAAAGCCAGGGAAACGAACGAACAGACAACTGAATTATTATTATATTAGTATGGATGACAAAAATATATAATATTAAAAATATAGTAAATTTTCCCATTTGATTACTGGAGGTTTCAAAGTGAAACATTTTATTTTTAATGTGAATTTACTCTTTGATTGCATCTAAAAAAAGTTATATTGCTGAAATATTATTTCTTAGTTTATTTACTTTTGAGCCACTTACTATTTAAAAATAGGATGTATACCAAAGATATAGATAATACAAGATGCGCAGAACGCAATGTTTAGATTCCTATTAGAAAAGAAAAACTGAAACGTCACAGATGACGTCACAGTAGCTATTGTTATTAAATAAAATCAAAGGTACATTTAAAAACAGTGATTAATTTCAAAAGGAAAAAAAAAATGAAACCGAGCTCTCCGGCGGAGGCGGAGCTGCAGAGGACGGCCACGTTGCTCGGAGCTCCTAGATGCGTGCGGGCTACAGCCAAAGGCCTCAGAGTCCCTGCGGTGTTCAGGACTTCACTTCCTCCCTGATGCTGAAGCTGTGCGTCCCCGGGTGGCTCGGGCGGAGGGAGCCTCCGGACGTTTTCTTTGAGAGCCTTTACGTTCTTAGCTTATTGTCCTAGAGGTATTAGATACATAGGCAATCGTAGCTGTGATGACGTCACATTTTTTTATTGGAAATATCTTTCTTTGTTTACATGAGTTCTGCCCCCCCTTGGTGTAGTCCTTATTGAAGTATCTTAGCATTCAGAAAAGCGGATGTGAGACATAAATAAGTCGATGAACTGCCAAATGATGTTATGCTTTGTCAGCTACATCTATTTACGAATAATTAAGGCTCTATCAGCTCTTTTAAACTTGGATTCATTCTCATTTTTGAAGCTCTAACTCTTTATATGCTATTTATTGTTGATCTGAATGAATATTCAATTGTTGATATGCCTACTATGCTTAAATTTAAAGACGTAAATTTAACACCACCCCTTGCATTGATATGGTGCATATTTTTGAAGCAGGATATATCCAGGAAGTTTGGGATAAGAATAAGTCTAAATTATTATGTGAAAATTACAATGATGCAACATTACGTGTTATATCATTTCGTTCCTAATGAAATGTGTGTATAAAAATATAATTCTGCTAATTGGTTTTTAAAACTATAATATGTCCGAATTAGCCTAAAAATACAAAACATTGGCTAAACCAACATGACTTAACTTATGATCATTTTTCTTCACAATGGAGTCTGCATACACATTCCTCTATGACTAAAAAGACAAACATGATCAAAATGATCTGGCACTCAGTAAATTCTTCATTCAATCGACTATTTCCTTGTGACATATATAAAATATTTTCGTTTAGTCAAAATCACATTTAAATTTAATCAGTCTCTTGGCGTGATAATTATTTTTAAAATAAAAATAGCTGGTTGGTACTAATTCTAGGAAAATCAATTTTCTGTTTAAAAAGATTGAGTTTGTTTACAAGAGATTACTTTAACATAATCTAAAATAGTCAAGCACTTATGCAATCGATACATAAATGTATATAAAGTGTTGTAAATTATTTGGTAATGTCATAGAATAATTAATGGTCGATTTATGTTGTCATTTAAGTGTAAATATTTCCTATATTTGTTGATTTAAAATAAACTAGAGGCATATACACTCAGAGAGTGTGTACCTCCGCCGATCCCACAAACATTCCATTCAAACATTCTCCCTTTCACACGCCCGATTTTCTATCTCTAATCATTGTTTCCTCTCTGTTAGCTCATTTTGCATATTAAAAAGCACTCAGAGACGGGAAGAGGAAGAAGTTTAAGCTACGTCACTGGGTTAACATAGTCCTGAGCTGATATATGAACAATAATACGTCAATGAATATTTTTTTAGCGTTTGTTCTTCCTACTCCCTGAATAGAGACCCCATTTCATTTAGTATTTTGCTCATTTTGCATATTAAAAAAGCACTTAGAGATGCCAAAATTTAATCACTTGTTCCTTTTGGCATTTCCAAACTCCACAAAGTTTCATTCGAATCCGTTCAGTACTTTTTGAGTTATCCTGCTGACAAACCAACAAACTAACAAACCAACAACGCCAGTGAAAACAATACCTCCTTCGGCGGAGGTAATAAATCGCTATAATACTTATTCATGTCCACACGGATCCAATTCTTTTGAACCAAATAGTCAAAAGAAGAAGAAAAAAAAAGGCGACTTTAAAACTCAGTTAGGCTATAAATGGTTCGGGCTCTGACGATAAGACCTCGAAAAAAAAAATGATTCACCACCTGAAAAATGATGTTGATTGGTGAGTTTACAAGAAATGACGTTCTTTTTCAACGTCTTATCGTCAGAGCGATGATACAGTGATGATCAAATATGATGAAAAAAACCATTCATTGTATCCCTGAGAGTGAGGAGTTTCTTAATTAAATAATATTGATAGTCGACATTGCTATTTTTTATTCAAGGATTTGTAAATGGCATGAGAAGATATAATTTGTTCTTATCTCATAATGTATGTAACTCCCCAACAGCTGCTAGTGAAGTTATGCTTTTCTTCATAATGCTAGGTGTTTTATTATTATTATTCCCGCATTCAAAAAGTCCCTGTTTGATGGTCTTATTCACAATTATAATTACTGATCTTTCTTTATCAGGTTTTCAATAACAACACACGTTACGCCACCGTAGGAACCTCCAACATTTCCCTTCAACAGCCCTCAGACCCACTCCTCCAGGCAATTTAGTCAGCCATCGGTTGGAAGCGGTGGCAGCAGCATTCTCGGCGATGAATTTGAGAACGCCATTGCCTGTAGTATGGACGCACTGGACAACATCGATGCCAACAACAGCAGCAGCAGCGGCACTCCAAGTGTTCTTCCAAGGCCGAGGATTCCCTACCCCTAGTTCAATACAATCAAGACCACGTCTCCTGCGAGGACCTCCTGGACTTTAACCATCAACACAACAACACCACAACACGCGTCGGAGGCGGCGGCCTGAAGACTGCTGCGACGAAGTTCGGATCATGAAAAAGGTACTTAAGAAGGATATGATCCAAGATGACGCCGAGGCGATCGAGGCACTTCACTCCACAGCATGGAACGTTCACCACGCCATTAAACTCATCAAAGTGAAGTACCTACTCCATAAAAAAACATCTCATCCAACCGCCACTAATCAAAAATATACTCGAGGCACTAAATCCGGTGACTGGGATGTCGTCAAGGCTGTCACGGTATTAACGAAAATGTGACGGAGGAGTCAATTACCTAGTGCTCTTACACCAGTGCCATAAATTCACGTTATTGATGACATAATCAAGGGAAAAACTATATGTAACGACCACTCAAAACGTAACTCTTTTTTTTCTTTTCTTACTACAGTATGAGTCGTAAGCGCCTGTATTATCCTACAATTACATCTTTTTTACACGCTGAGATTCATTTACTGGTGAAGGAAAAGAAGATAAAGTCATTTGAGTTGTCGTTCTATGCAGTTTCCTATATTTTCCTGACAAAATATATATTTAGACATATTATTACTATTAAATTACTGTTTCTCATTTTTTATACAACATGAATCTTCATCAACTTGGATCAACTTCTCCACAACTTGACCATTTGTGTGTCTATCTCCTCTCATTGATCCAACTATCTTTTTCTTGAATTCTCATCGAATTACGCCACTCCCTCCAGATTATCCTATTTTTTATTTTGTTATAAAAATAATGATTAAATATAGAAAATGATATATATATATTTAAAATACTCATAATTATCTGTGTGTGTCCTCCAGTTAGAATAAATATATATTAATCTACTGTACCTTATTTATGACACCTTACATAACCTTAATCTAGTTCAATGTAATGAGGATTATATATAAATTTCAATAAATTATTATTTCTCTTTTTCTCCATCCTAAAAGCCTTACTTTGTTTCTTCTGTTACCTTCATGGGCCCAAGAGTCCGTTTTTTATTACTCTTTGGTCATTCAAAATATGTTATGTCTAGATCTGCAGGTATCAACTTTTTGAGCCAAAGCACTTTTCATTGATAAAAAATTCTACAGTATACGTTCAGCCTAAAATGTGAAAAACTTATATTTATAATGGCTACGGTTACTTCGATCTCCTACCTGAGCTAGAAACAAAGAGAAACCACACTTCAACACGGCCATCGTGCTAACATCCTCACAAAACCTCTCTATTATTTACTTATTATAGAAGGATCTGGATCCGCGAGTCCCGTTGAACATATTCATGAGCCGAGTCAGTGCTAGGAGCGACCACATTGATGAAGGAGCTCCCAAACGTCTCGCCTCCTCCTCCGATCATTGAGGAGGAGGATGAGACGAGACGGGGCAAATATAATGACTGGAATCATGCCACCCGTCCACTCCCATTCCAGAATTTGATCCCAAGCAATGATGAATCAATGTAAACAATAACAATAATAAGAACAAGGCAGGAGCACTCTGGATAACGAATACTTTTTTTCCTTCTTCTTCTATAATAAGTAAATTAATAGAGAGGTTTTGTGAGGAATGTTAGCACGATGGCCGTGTTGAAGTGTGGTTTCTCTTTGTTTCTAGCTCAGGTAGGAGATCGAAGTAACCGTACCCTTTATAATATATGTTATGTGTCCAATGATAGTCATCTGCTACCATTTACTCGTATTGAAGACTAGGGATGCTTCGACATGATTGATCTGCCAGTGGCTAGACAGTGAGGCGAAAAAAATGATAATTTCCATGTACCCTGACAATACCTCGCGAAACATCAGTATGCCGTTGCACAGCGATTCAAAACACTGGTTTAGATCAAAGTATTAAATACATGATATGCCCATATTCTTAAGAGGAATTTTTTCGTTTCGTATTATATATATATATTATCTACTACTACATCTCTTCGTTCTATTTAAATACAAGTAATAAAAAGTGGAAACAGCGTTCTCAAACAATTTATGGCTACCTTACAGACTTTGAAAAATTCTTACTGCATGTTTGAATTATACTTCTCTCCGAATTATCTGTCGCACCTGACCAAAAGCATAATTTGAAGGAAATAAATACATAAGGTATATATTGTTGGAGGAAAATTACATATTTTTTAAATTCCAATTTCAATGTCATACAAGCCATCTAGGAAGAAAGTATTAAAATAAAGAATAACAAGCTCAATAATGTTATTGTATACTAACGTTAGATGACTGCTACATCAGGTAATATAAGTAGGAATGTAATCGGATTAAGTTAGTCATGGCCCCTAGGCAAATTTTATCTTGGCCCTCCCCTTATGTATCATTCACTTCTATTTCTACAATTGTACACTCTTTCTGTACAATTGTAATCTTTAGTTCTTTGTTGTCCGTCCCTAACTTTATAATTATCCTGGAGTATGTAAGTAAGCTTCTGTTACTCAGCGCCACTTTGCGTAGTTGTTGCTTGAACATTGTATATCTTCTATGGATCCAAGTTTGCCCAAATCAGTGTTTTTTTTGCCTATGTGGTTCGAGAGAATTGCATCCAATAGGATATAAATAAGCATTATAGCATTAAAATTAGTCTATCGAACCTAGGATCTTATCAATGAGGTAGACCAAAAATGACCATCCCCTCTCGGGATGTTTTTGCTGGCTTATTACCCCATGAACCAATAAAGGTCCATTGCTCCTTTTGTACTATTGTAGTCTGACATACCAAAGAGCCCCTATATGTACACTCGGGCCCTTGACTGAAGCCTAGAAAAGTCTGTACATAATCTGCCCCTAGGCATAGTTTTTAATTCTTAAGACTGAATAACTTCACACATAAATCGTACCTCTGGGCAAAAAAAAAAAAACCCTGCCACTAACAATCTGAAAAAACCGCATGTGCAAAATTTCCAAGATCTTATTGCTTATCTTTTGCTAGGAAACGTTATATAATGAATACGGGGATATTTTCTCAAATCACCTATGTTTACAAATTTAGGTTGTTGTGATGACGATCTCTCACACAGGCTGCCAACTGCATTCCTGAAAGAGTATTAATATAGCCAACCTATTAAAGAAAAGGGAAAGAAAGAGAGAAAGAAGCTGAAAGAGTGATTGACGTCACAAATCAACTATCGAACGTTATCCCTAATAATTAATACTTAGTTTCAACAAAATCTAACCTTTTTATCCTCAGGCTTCATTCCTTTCGCCGCCATCCTCATGCTGTTACAAACTCTATATTTATCCTCTGTATTAAGTTTTTTTAAATTACCTATGAATAAACTGATTATTCCTTATTAAAATATTCCTATTATGAGATTTATTAAATATACATAACTCAATCCTTTATTGAGTATAAGTTAATGAAAATAAGAACAATGCTCAAAGTTAAAAGGGGCTCGGAGAAATGAACAACAATAGGGATAACGTTCGATAGTTGATTTGTGACGTCAATCACTCTTTCAGCTTCTTTCTCTTTCTTTTCCTTTCTTTAATAGGTTGGCTATATTAATACTCTTCCAGGAATGCAGTTGGCAGCCTGTGTGAGACGTCATCACAACAACCTAAATTTGTAAACATAGGTGATTTGAGAAAATATCCCCATGAATACAACTACTCCGTAAAACCTTAACAAAGTATTACATCTTTTCAAATCCTCGTGAAGTATAAATAGGAGATTATCATCGTTCCTTTGTCTCCTTTTTCTTTTGTACTACCACCTGTCCAAATGTTACTCTTTTAGTAAGGACATTATCATCCTTTAATATTGAAAGCGAGTTGAAAATCGTGTCGGAATATATAAGATATCTCCACATTCATCTTAGTATTTCAAGATTGCTTCCTAACAAATTCGAGATACCGAATGGGACTACGTATTCTAAATAAATATATATCATTATAAGATGAGTTGTATAACACATATTCGCATCTTAGTAATATAATTTTAAAAATCATGGTTTATCTAAAAAAATATGCTTCTTGAAGCATATTTGACTTAAAATGAGAAAAAAATCCCGAATGCAATTTTTTATATGCTTAAAATATTTATTTGTTATTAAAAGATAATTTATAAAAGATAATATATAATAATATATATATATATATAATCAAATAAAATAAAAGTTAAAATACATTATTGAATAATACATAACATTTGAAATACCAAAAGAGGGAAAAATCCAAAGGTTTTTCTTTGGTATAACTTTATTCTATAAATCACCTAAGAAATCTTTATTCAACACTAATTCTTTGACATGATAACTTTAGAGCATTTTCACTTATTTAGCTATAATTGGAAAATTATATTTTAAATAGTAAAAAGATATGTGTACATAAAAAATAAATAATTATTATAAATTCTCCTTGTTGACTTCGAAAACCTTTCCTATACACCTCTAACCTTATATTTTTTTTTATTGCCACTGGTATTTATCGTTATCCCTCTTCTCTAACGAAGGCCATCGTGTTTTTTCTCTTCTTATTCTTGGCAGTACTTTTTGTAGGTGATAAATAATCCCTAACTATGCGTGTTCAAAATCCTTTTGCGTATCCTGGAATGAAATGTCCCTTTACCTCCTTTTCAACTGCTTGACAGCGGATATCTTTGAAAATCATCGAGTAGACTGAGACAAAATAGTATCACGGTTAGAGATGGAAAGTCGAGGGATATTTTGGGCGTGTGAAAGGAAGAATGTCTGAAGGGTGCAATTGAGTTCAAGCTCCTTGTTATCACTATTCTCTCTTCCTCTCTTGAGGAATATTATTTCATTTAGAAGCAGGACATGTCGGCCAGAACAGAAGGTATTATTTATATTTGAATTCTGTTTTGCTTCCGTTCGGAGGAAAGGAATAGTGATAACAATAGAAGGCCATGATTCATGGTCCTTCTATACTATGCACAAAATATAGACATTTCCAAGAGTCGTCACCAGGGGATGTTGTGCCATATGATTTTAATTATTATATTGTATAATCCTTAATACAGATTTAATTGAAAATGAATAAATAAACAGAGCTGGGAATCGGTAGAAAAAATCTCTTGACAGCATCGGTAGTCGTTAGTAAGTTGTGTTCAATCTGTATCAATAGATGGTAGATTTTTTATTATTCATCTACCGATTGAAGGCGGTATCGGTATTCAATATACCCCTCCCAAAAAAAAATCATTTATGAAGGGGTGGCAATTCGTTTTAGAGAAATATAAAAATCATCATTTTGGTTAAATATATTTATGAGAAATAACACAACATTTTTTGCCATGTTCATTTTCCGTATGAAACTATGTTTGTCATATAAGGAAAACTACTGTGGATATAACCATGTTTCATTCTACAGATGTGGTAAGTTCAGGGTCATTGTTGATAAGATCGTTGATTATGTGTCAACCGATAGATCATATATTTCATATACACATTTAAACAAAAATTTAAAGTATACGCATAATTTTAATAGCCTAATTTAAAAAACCCCGTTATGTTTAGAGGTAAGCTTAAAATAAATTCATTTTATTAAGCTTTTAATATAAGCGCAAAGCTAAGCTATTAACTTAAATGTATGAGCTTATACTATAATTTAAGGCTTTATATAATATCACAAATGTAAATTAATTTTAAGTTTTGTAACCATTCAAACACACCGAATATGTTTGGCTATGTTTGCGATATCATTTCCCCTCAGTTTCCATCCGTGAAATCTTATTAATGGTGTGTTGAAGACTAAGCTGAAAAACTCTGCTACGACTTAGAACAAGCCAAGGCCGATCTAGGCCACCCAACAACTAATTTGTATTGAAGCATATTGCGTTGGTATCATATAATTTCATTTATTATACGTAGAATTCCCTCAATTCGGCAATAAGTAGTACCAAATTTGAGAATAATAAAAACTCTCAAATATAACTTTTAGATATATATCTTTATTCAAATTTATAATCCCGAGTGCTTATATAACGAGAAAAATGTACCATCACTTTTTTATATCATATTGGTAATGTTTTAAAATGATATTTGCATATATCGAAAGATATCCCGCCCAAATAGTTCATTGTTTTATGTGATTAACGTTGATTTCATTGACAATATTATTGAAATTATTCTTTGGATCTCCCAAATATAGACTTAAAAATTCAATCTCAAAGTTCAATCATCCAGTTTAAATAATTGCGTGCTTTTCGTGATTAACTTTGATTTAAATTATATTATATATTTTTTTAAGGTTACTGAATTATTGAATTTTTAATTTCCGAGTCTCGACCGGTATAAAAATATAAACTATTGACAAATATATTTGCCAAGAAATGGGAAGTTGAATCATCTATCTCAATAATTGCAAATGTTTTCGTGATTGACGTTATTAAACTGATATTTTTATTAAAACAACTTGTTTATATTCCTAAATTATACTATAGTTACAACTATATTGAAAGTATAGATTATTGATCGTATACTCTGTTCACATTTTGTCAAGATAGCACACAATTGTGTTATTACTTGATAACAAAATTTATATATTTGCTGTATCTTTGTCACTGAAATTCAACATTATTTGTTTATAGGATCCCAATTGTCATGACGCAGTAATAAACTCCTGTATCAACTAGGTTTTATCACTCCTCTCCCTGACTTAAACAAGGTACTCTTTTTTAATCAACATAAAAATATCCAAATAATTATCGATTATGGGGTTAAAGTCTTACGGGAAAGGAGTTTTCATGTTCCTGCATTTGTATAGAATAAGCTGTGCTTTTGTAATAATAAAATTGACTTCCTCCTGGTTGTTAATATATATATATAAGTAAACAAAAACTTTTGAATTAAGAAATAATTAAAATGCTTATTAAAAAAAATCTTTAATTGGCCTAATACTTTTGAGTTGCTGGCATGAGTTGACTTCATTTTGTAAATGATTAATGATAATAACAAATACAATGAGAAACATGGGATTTTCTCTGCCAGCAGCCTCTTTTCACATAAAACGAATTACTTCTCGTAAAAATTTATGCATAAAGTCACCGACATTAGTTTTATAAATTTTCACTAAAGCCATGCGACTTCATACATATTATAATCCATTGGTGAGATTTAAAAAAACATATGCCTTTGTAAAATCATTCCTATATCACCTTCTTATTATTTGGAGTCTCGAAACCGTGTCACAAATACTTCTGCAAACATCTTTGTGTACCTTACCAACCTTACCAAACCACAAAAGTTTTTGGGATTCACGTAATATTCTGGTATCAAATATTTCATTTTATCAGTTTAAAAATCCCACAATACATATCTAAGAAGTATTAGCATAGTTAGAGGTCTAAGATTGTTATGTATCTAGAATCTTGTCTTTTTTGAGTAAAAGGATAGGTTTTTCCAGTGGGAAATATATATTTAATGTATCTCTTGAAATTTCTTCTGTGAATACTTCTTCGAGTAGAGGACATAAAATGGTAGAATTACTTTTTCATTCGAGACCAAAAAGTAGTCCAATCTCTGTTTTTTTTTTTTTTTTTTTTTTTTGCCTATATGGTTTGATAGAATTGCAACCGACAGGATATAAATAAGATTATAGCGTAAAAATTAGTCTATCAAAACTAGGATCTTATCAATGAGGTAGACAAATATGACCATCCCCTCTCGGATTCGAACACTGCGCCCCCAACATTGAGAGTTGAAACGCCGTAGCACGCACGGCTATCGAGCTCCCTTAGTCCAATCTTGAGCTCTTTACAATCGTTTCACACACTCTGATAATAAAGGTATGCTCTGGGCAAGAGTTGAACTTTGTTGCAGCATCTATTAACTGATTTTTAAGCAGTATGCTTCTAAGTCAAATGATGCTTCAATATATTCAAAAAAAAAAATTTAAAAAGTGTACCTCTTTTAATCCAAAAAAATATTAAAATCTCCTAATAAAGTACTCAAATCTTTTACATTGTTTTTACTTAAAAAATGAGAATCAATAGACTTGGTTGGGCACATAAATCGATAAAATTACTACATCTGTCTTGCAAGGTTATTTTTAAAAACGACTAATCTGACATAAATATTTTTTCTTGATGAGCACAAGGATTTCTCTCAAGGGATGGTTATTATTTTATTTATTGCAGGAAAATAGAAAAAAATATTGGTAATATAATTATCTATATTAACCATCCTTATACGAGTGTCAAGAAACATAATATATCAGGACTAAAAGATAAATAATGTTTCAGAAACTTTTTCTTTGCAAATATAAATATAAAAGGGGTCCTGGCAATGAAAGGGGGATATCGTAGATTAATGTCACAAATAAAAAATCTTCCATTTCATTTTTAGTAAAAAAGGTTTGAAAGAAGGGGATATTAATGAACGAAAAGGTTATGATTCCTGTAGGGAAGAGGTGGCCCAGGCTCTTCAAAAAACAGAATGGTCTCTCCCGG
>CP045891.1:34190572-34214954 GCA_013387185.1 Caligus rogercresseyi
TTATATGGTATTAGGGTTGTTCTTATTTTTCAAATGTTTGAAATGTTAGCCATTGAGTGGATTTTCTGTTTCTTGGTGATAAAAGAAGACGACATACAAAGTTTGAACAAAATCGGTCAACATTACGAGGTCGCGCAAAGAGGTCAAAGTTTTAAAAATTAGTAAAAATATAGTTTCCGCCAATTTCTTCAAAATGGTGGACGTTACAGACTTCAATAATAATTATTAATTTAAAGGAAATCTAATTTACTACCAGAGTATGTTTGATGTTTTTTAATAAAACAAAGTTTTCAGTAAAAACAAAGCAGAAAAGGGAGTGAGTATTGTTAGCTTATTTCATAGCTTTTTTGTATCAATTAACTTCACTCGCCTGTAGAAGATGACTTGTTCGCTTCAGAGTAAAATAGTACTTTTAAGTTTAGTAAAACTTTAGATGATAAATCCAAAAATGACCTTGGTTGCATTCTATCAGTTCAGAATTCAGTACAATCTGAGTTTACATCATATGATTCAGAGCCTGTATTGACCTATAAGAAATCGATTATGAAAAAAATAAATAATAATTTGTTCTTAGATTTGCGTCAAGGTATCCTCTCAAAATTTTACTTTGTCTCTGACGCATACATAATCCATTATATGCGTCATTTTGTACGCGAAATAGGCTTTTTTAAGGTACATATAACTCTCTATTATAAACTCACATGATTAGTATACCAAAATATTAAAGCTGGTTAACCAAGCTTCATTTGATATGTTTGGTGTTCTAAAAATCGCTATACTTTAAGAGATATAAGCAAATACGTACTGTCCCCAAAAAATGTCTTTTGATATGAGAATATACGATTACCATTGGTAATAGTGTTAGTGTAACCTGGATAGAAAGAGAAAGAGAAGGGAGGGGGGTATTTTTCTCCTTCTCTCCTTCTTTTTTCTTGCTATCCAGGCAACACTAACTGGCGTTCCCAAATGGTAATCGTATATTCTCATATCAAAAGATCAATTTTTGGGGGACAGTACGTATTTGCTTATATCTCTTAAAGTATAGCGATTTTAGAACACCAAACATATCAAATGAAAGCTGGTTAACCAGCTTTAATATTTTGGTATACTAAATCATGTGAGTTTAGTAAATAGAGAGTTATAGGTACATTAAAAAAAGCCTATTTTGCGTACAAAATGACGCATAAGATGGATTATGTATGCGTCAGAGACAAAGTAAAATTTGAGAGGATACCTTGACGCAAATCTAAGAAACAAATTATATTTATTTTTTCATAATCGATTTCTTATAGGTCAATACAGGCTCTGAATCATATGATGTAAACTCAGATTGTACTGAATTCTGAACTGATAGAATGTAACCAAGGTCATTTTTGGATTTATCATCTAAAGTTTACTAAACTTAAAAGTACTATTTACTCTGAAGCGAACAAGTCATCTTCTACAGGCGAGTGAAGTTAATTGATACAAAAAGGCTATGAAATAAGCTAACAATACTCACTCCCTTTCTTGCTTGTTTTTACTAAAAACTTGTTTATAAAAAACATCAAACATACGTCTGGTAGTAAATTAGATTTCCTTTAAATTAATAATTATTATTGAAGTCGTAACGTCCACCATTTTGAAGAAATTGGCGGAAAACTATATTTTTACTAAATTTTTAAAACTTTGACCTCTTTGCGCGACCTCTAATGGTTGACCGATTTTGTTCAAACTTTGTATGTCGTCTTCTTTTATCACCAAGAAACAGAAATCCACTCAATGGCTAACATTTCAAAAATTGAAAAATAAGAACAACCTATGGTCGTGGACTGAGGCAGCAGTTTCTAAGGTAATACACGTTACCTGTATAGATCACGCTCCAATCGTGTTGCTGACCTCGCTAGGACGCAATTTCCGAAAGGTAACCATCTCATCTCGAAAGTCAATAAATTTTTGTGAAGTCATCAATTAGAAAGCGCCACTTCGCAGCTTCCTTCAAAATTCCGCTGCCGCCCGAACCGGTGATTAGTCGGTAGGGAACTTGGTTGGAAGCTGCCTTCTATTATGAAATAAATTTTCTTAATGTCAAGAAATTCGTGGAGGAATTGAAGAACGACAGTGCTGCAATAATTGAAGCCAAAGAAATCTTGAAGATGAAGAGATCCTTACTCAGCTTGAAGTCATAAAAGACAACTTCCCAATACTGTGAAGGCAATTAAGGCTTTGCAAGAGAGGCTTCCTCTGGTCGAGAGCTTCAAATTGATAGAAGAGGTCCAGACCACTCTCACACTGCACCTTTTGCAACAAGTTGAAAGAGTTGCTGGATAAGAATCCTGGATATAGGACAATGATGGAAACAGCAAGTTCCTTGCATAGTGCTAAAGGAAATGAAGAATATGATGCCAATACCTTCTTGATGGCCAATGCTCCGATGGGGACATGCGACGTGGAAAGACTTTTCTCTGTCCTAAAGGATGTTAACTCTCCAAAGAGAGGAAGATTAATTTTATTCATTCGTTGGAATGGCAAACTCATTTGATAATATCGTTCCATGACCATCAAAGGATTTTTCGGATCAGACGTTTGAATAAATGATGATAGAAAAATTGTTCCCTCCCTCATTTTGCGACCTTATGTTCTGATATGTAACAAAACGTTTTAGTTAATAATGATTTTAGAAAAACTTAGGAATATGATATTTTCAAAAATCTTGGTGCTATTTTTTGCGACAGTAAGTGAACGCAAAGTTAATTTTTCAAGTGACTACTACTAGACTCTCGAAAAAGAAAATTTATTATATATATATATATTATTCATTTTAAATATATGCACAAATATATATATATAGATATATATTATATATATATATATATATATATATATATATATATACTTAATAGCCATTAAATGTAATCGACAATTTAAAAAAGTAACATTCAAATAGTTTGAGCTATAATTCATTTAAGGATTTCTATGATTAACTCTTAAAGGATTAAAATGGAAACAACTCTGCGTTCAGAAATATTAAGCGGCATATAAAAAATGTTAATAAATGTTCACATCCCAAACTATCACTTTTAACCAATTTATACAAATAGTTTTACCTTTTCATTTTTAAGAAATTATTTATTCATGGCAATACAAGGCATATTTTTCGGTAATTTATTTAAAAAAATGCCAATAAATTTTCTAAAATAATCCAGAAATAAACCATTTTATTTATAGTATGTACTGTTATTTGAAAGTAGTTGGCGCGTAGAACTTAGTAGTCACTTACTGTCATAAAAAATGACAACACAATGTTTTTATAATAAATGTCTTCCTAAAAAAATCTTTGATCGCAAAATTGAGGGGTCAACAAAGAATCAATTATCTATTCTTATATTCCTTTTATATTTTTTTGTCTTATCTTTATATATTGATATAAAAGTATTCTCATTATCAGTAAATCAAAATGTGTTATTTTGTATAGTATATGTAAATAATGAAACAAACATACTATGCGAGTACTTACTGGATTCTTTCTCGTAGTAGTGTTAAACTCAAAAAAGGAAAGCCAAATTCATTCCTTCAACTTCTTAATGTCTCATCTAATATCCAATACCTCGATTCATCTACGGATCCGTATATTCTAAATGAACATCCCTTAATATATCCTTGGTTTGATGTAATTTTTGTTAGTCAAGAAGGAGAACTGATAATTTCTCTAGGCAACATTTAATTGAATTATCTGATTATTATTTCATTGATTTGCGAAAAAAAATATTACTCAAATAATAAAATAATATAAATTGAAAACAATACATCTAAAAGGCATGTACGGTTATAAATTCAACCAATATTCATGTTTGTCAAATTTTTCTTTGAAAGGAATACTTATTTAGTTTTATTTATAATCGTTTACATAAAATATAAGATATTAAAAATATATAAGTTTATGAAGAAAATTTTATTTAAGTATTTTATTAAATAAACAGTAATTTAAATGACCCTTTACACTGTATTAAAATTTGTAGCTGCACTTCTTCATCCCATGAGGATCCAAAACAGACAGGCTCATAATGAAAATGTTTGTAAAGGTAGGTTGTGTCGATTAGAAAGGGACCGGAATGCGTGTCAATAAGGAGTATTGAGTTTCTTGAAATATACAACCTTCACTTGATTTTACTATTTATTTGCAAAAAAATATATTAAATCATAACACAATAAAAACCAATGGATACAACTCTGAGAACAATTCATCTAAAATTCATATATGGGTATAAACTGAATATGTTGCATCAGTCTACGTATAAGCATTCATGTCAGAAGATATATATATATATATATATATATATATATATATATGATATTAAATGGTAAACATTTAAATTATATGGTGCTATAAATAACTCTCATATTGTAATAAACATCGTGATTTCATTACTTCTTCAGGGTTCCATTATACTTTTGCCTCTCTTTTTTTCCTCGGGAGTAGCTTTGTCCTCCTAGTAATTTATATTGAATTTGGAGAAATCCCATCAGGTTCCGAAACAGACAGTCTCATCATGAAGGCGTATGTAAAGGAGTCGAGAAGTTAAGACCCCAGAAGTTGGGGGAAGACTGCCCTATTGTCTAGTTTTCTTCATACAACTCGAGGTCGATAATGAATTTAATTATACAACCATCAACAACGAATTCGATGAAAATTATGTCGCCCTCATCACCAACGAGGCTGAAAGAAACAGCTGCAGTCGTCGGCTTCGGTTCCTCTCAATAGAAAGCGAAGAGACCCACCACTCCTCTATAGTTGCACTTCCACCCCGCATCTGGGCATTTTTATCCTCCTTGGTTTCATTCAAATGTAGAACACTTGTGGTCACGTGTCTTGGGGATGCCTTTGGGTCTTTGAACTTCTTGGGGCGACTCCACGCCTTGGATCTTCTTTACTTCGATAAGAGAGCTGAATCCTTCCCTACCATCTCCGACTCCATTGTTCGCTCGAGCTTGATGACTTCCCTAGGGTTGAGTTTCCCTATTAGAAGACTGTCGAGCGGCATTGTAATGAAGCCAACAATAATCGAGTGATGTATCGTATTGCCACACTAGTAGTGTCCAACCCTCATCCGATGGGTAAGGAAATCGTCGATAGGCTCAGCCTTAAAGATTTCCTCGAACTCTTCCATGACTAGAGGCTCCTCGGCCTCTACGAACTTATATGTGCTGGAACTCCACAGTAAAACAGAAAGTTCCGGATCAAGCCCAGGCTTTTGGGAGGGCCCTACAGATGTTATGGGGGGCACAATTTGGCACATTCATAAAAAAATCGGGCCCACGTCACTCAGTGGGTGGGCGGGCCTGGCCCCCTCAGGCCCGCCCATCCCGCCGGGCCTGTTCCGGATCCATCCAGTCAGGTTTGCCTTCTTCTTTCCCGTAATTGATCCGGATTCTCCCCGAGCTCGAGTTCAGGGCATAGCTCTTGAAGCTCCGGAAACTTCAAGGTGGAACACGAATTCTTCTTTAGAGGATCCTAAATATAAACGGAGTAGGATTCATAGGATCCCAGAAAAGTAAACATTCTTCCTAGGATTTGACTTCACATTTATATTTTGTTGCTATGAACTAACACTATTTATTATTATCATAACAATAAGAAGCATAAGGATTATTATTCTAAAATAACATTGCAAAGATTGTTAGTGTTTAGGTTTAGTGAGTAAATATATAAAATAAAGCATTTCCTTAGTTTTCTTCAATATTGCTGACTTTGTTGCATGTATTAAAAAAATGTAGCATGTGGCTAGGTTTATTCAATTTTTTTCTTCAACTCTGCTGATGACATTCAATGTTGAATATATATGTTGAGAATTTAAAATTTTCCGTGAAGTGGTTGAAAACTTCTGTTTCCAAAAAAACTTTTTAAATTAGACAACAAATTAATTAGGCCTAAAAATAGGACGGAGAATTTGTTTTTTTGAAATATATTTCATTGTAGCTTTTTCTAGCAAAAACCTTCAAAATGTAATAGTTCAGAGGAGCGCAGAAACCATTTTATTAATCAAATACGAGAGAAAGGAAGAGTATAGCCTAGAAGCACCTGTGAAGGAGATTCTAAAAGGTTTACGCTACAGTCTAGTTTAATACACCCTATATAGTTTAAGTACAAAGAAGATATCAACACCTTACGCTGGGAGTATCTACGGAAGGACTACGAATGAAAGACACTGCTTTTTCTGTAGGAGTAACTTGAAGACGGCAAGCATTTCATTTGATTGTGCACATAGGTTACCAAATTTACACTATCTGGTGTCAGTTTTTTAACGAATTTAAAGTTACAACTTCTTCGGAAAGTAAGTAAATAAATACTTCTATGTTAGACACTATAAATTCTACTACTACAAAAACACAATTTTAATTTATAAATTACGTACAGAAAAATACCAATACCCCATAATTTCATCGGATTGTGGACAATATGATAAAAAAAGTCTCTTGACATGAATTGTACAATTTTCATATTTATGAAATAGAATATATGATTATCTCTTTTAATGTTTGTTTTGTTTGTAACAGGAATGGATATAAATATTGTAGTATTTCAATTTCTCTATGAAACAGAGAGTGTAAATGCGCGTTTTAGACATTATGTGTACCTTATTCAAATCCACAAGTGTGCAACAACATATGCAAAGCAGCACTTAAGGGATGGTCAAAGGATATATAAAATTTTAAATTAATACACGATATGTCTTGTAAACAGTCTGGAACTGTGGAATTGAGGTGTGTAAGACGGCAAAATGAAGATTTAACAAACAAAGTGTGAGGTAAGTATTTGATAGAACAAATATTTACAACTCTTTTATATTTTTAAACATATTTGGAATGATGCAATTGCATCATCAGGGATTATTATTTCTTTGAGATAGCTTTGGACAATTCTTGATGAAGTTCATCATTGAAATAAAGGGATACAGAGTTCAAACCAAGCTCTCTTGTTCAGCAAGGGATACTTTCTTACCGACCTGGCATAGAAAGAGAAAAAATGATCTTGATTTAGAAATCGTAGATACATCTTTCTTACATCTCTCTGGCATCTCTTTAATTGTTAACCACTTTTTTCTACTATTTATGACAATTTCAAAGAAAAAACTGAAGACTGCTGTAGTTATTATAGTCGCGTATTAATAAAAAATGATTTCTTATATTTAAAGTTGGAACCTTTATGGAGTTATCTCCTGTGTTGAGAGTCACTTATTCTACAGGACTGGTGGACGAGACGAACTCGTCTGTCGTTGGGACTGGCTTGTTATAAGGGGTAAATAGTTCAATGCCTCCCTCCTTAATGCAGGTTCTCTAGGCTTCTTCTCAAATCATATTACTTCTCTTCTTTCTGGCCGACTGTCGACAAAAGTGAAGGAGGAAGACAGTGAGATCTTCCGTCATAATTTATCTAAAAGTACAGAATGTACATCAAGACAGCCTGTCAGAAAGTAGGATCTTGGCTCTTTTTAATATGATAATATTAAATAAGATCCACGATATGTACAACTTTTATTAATGGTTGGCTAATATTAGTTCAAAAACTGTCTCGTAAGTAGAGGCCAATACAATTTTTACAACAATAAAATTACGATGAAACGTATGTTAGACTTTGTTAAAATAATTTTATGTATGTGTAAAAATCTTTTAAAAGTTAACTTTATGATGATAAATAATAAAGCCTTTATAATTATTTTATTAATTTATACTTTTATATTTGATGAAATATACAAATGCATGTTATTGTGTGTTAAATCCTTACTTTTTTCAACAAAATGTGAAATTAAAAAGTAACTCTGTAAAGTCTTTTGTGAAGAACATTCAAAAACTTGAATCTTCCCTCTGAGTGGAAGAAAAATATTTTAAGGTCAATGGTGGAATGGTTGATGGGCGAAAATTTGCAAGTCAACTACAAATATGGGCCAATATTATCAATTTATAAACAAGAATGTTTATTATGTTTTATTGTAAAAAGCACAATTTTCCTATTTTACTATTTATTTAGTATTTACTTTTTGTCACTTAGATAATAAAGGCCTTGTGATGAGAAAAAAAATTCGGGACACAGTAAGGATTGTGGCATTTTATACAACAACTATAAACATGCATTTGTGATTGTCCAGCTCTAACTATCATCAAAGATTACTTAGAATTAAACGCAATGAACACTTCGGGGTTTGAAAAGGATACAGTGTTTTTTTATTGGTGTGCCGCGACACAATGGTGTGTGTCGCGATATATTGCCACGTGAGCCATGGATAATTACCGATACGTGTGGTTGTGGACTGCACTATGTATGTAACCCCAGTTTTTCATACAAGTACTTGTCTGCAACAGATCACTAATTGCCCTAGGTGACATTTTTGAATGTTATTATAGGCTTTATCACATTTTCAGCTGGTGGTGAGAGATAGGTTTTTCAATAAAATAAATCTACCTTTATTTTTTAGTATTTGTGTCAGTAATTTATTGTATATAGTTGTTCGTCATAATATATATTCAAAATAAGTAGGGAGAGTCTCAGAACGTTCGAGTTCAAGCATGTATTATAGTGTTGCTTGGTTTATATAGCAAGCATGTATATAAATATCTAAAGAGTAAAAGATACACTAGCATAATTTTCTAGAGAATCCTTAACTTTCTTCTGTAGAATTTTTCCTTCAGCTTTCGGGGGATGAGTGCCTTTATTGAGTTATATCCATATACAAAGCACAAAGCCGATTTCTCTCATTACCCACGGAGCATTCAGGATTGTCCAGAACATTAAATTATTATATTTTACATCCACTTTCAACGAGAAAAGAATTGGTCTAAAGGGCCATAAATCATAATACAATCCTTAAGTCTATAAATAACATTCTTTAAAATAGTCTCAATCCTTCATAATGTAAATTTACATTTTAGACATTTTATTGCCCGAGGAATAAATGGATAGAAGAAAACGCAGGCTTAATCTTTAAAAAATATTTTAAGCATCTCATTCGGTAATACAGTGCCAAAGAAGTAGTATATAATTATAGAATAGAAGAAAAATATGAATATGGGAAAATAACATATTTGAATAAAGTTTTGTTCTTGCTTTTATGAACTACTAGTAGGATAGATCTTTTGTACTTATGTAAACACAAGATATGATATTAGAGGCGATCAATATTAGACTTATGGGTCTTATGTTAAAGATAAAGAATATAGAGAGAGCTAAAATAGTTGCACTTTAATTGGCAGTATTCAGTAATAAATGAATATATCAAAATGTATAAATACTGAGCTGATGACGTTGTCTGAAATATTTTTACTCTTTATAGAAGCAAACATAAATAATAATTTTGAACGCTTCATATGAATAATTTGTGGCCAATTATATACGTCTATATTTAAGCCGATAACAAGTAATTAGGATGAATAATGCTTGGTTCGGCCTTATTTTGTTTATGCATTTGATAACACATATATCGATGGCATAAACGTATATATATATATATCTATCAGACTTGTTGACGTTCGCAAAAAATTGTCGTTCGTTTCGTCGTCATCGTTCGTTTAAGATTGAATCGTTCGTCGTTCGTTTGTCGATCGCCATTCTGTATAAAATTTTAGAAAGGATTTTTTCTTATCGAAAACATTAAAAAAGTACAGCACTACTAGTATATGGAAAGACTTTTTTATGGCGCTTGGGGTAGATATTCTTGAAAGATATTTTGAATATTTTTTATTTGTCTGCTTCATATCATATATATATATATATATATATATATATATACGTTTATAACACCAAAAAATTTGAAGGAGCTAAGGGGGATGTTATTCGTCTCGAGGTGATCCAAAAAGTTGTTTTTTTTTAGCTTTTATCAGATCTTTTAACAAAACCATAAGAATGGGATCAGATATATTTTATCCTACTTATTGCTGATGCAAGTACATATATATAACTGTGGTAGTATTGTGTTTATGTCTTTAAAATCGGGGATATTTAAAAAATATCTGTATGATGGGTACCGCTTATTTGTTCTAGTTAATTTATTTATACCTATAAAATTTATTTTTGTATGTATATAATATGTCCATTGTACATATATAGATATGAAGCAGACAAATAAAATAATCAACTTTCAAAAAGAGAATTCAAAATATCTGATCCCAGGGGAAATATGAAATAAAGACATACTTTCTATTAAAATATTATAGCCTTATTATTTTAATGTTTATTTGAAATATAAATGTTGATTTATGATCCCATCAGACATACTTAGTTACTTAGAAAAACTTCAAAACAAAAGTATGTTGCATCAGTGATGAGTTCAAAAATGCAGCAGAATGACAATAATGCATTCAAAAAGTTGTTTCCCTTGAAACAAAAATATGTTTGGACAAAACTTGCTTGTATATCTATATATATAGATATTTATATATATGTATATATATAATCGAAATGCCCGACTATACAATAGTCTTCAGGCCTTCCGAGAATATTATAACCCCTTTTTAGACTCAAGTTTACGTTCCCTCGACCGAATCTGAGAGAAATAGCTGAATGTCAATTGTTAGGGCTCAAAGCTAACTTGACTTGATTACGACAATATTTTTCTACACTTCATCTACAATTCCACCAAATCCTCACCTATTCATTCCACGTTTGAAGCTCATCCATTTGAAGCCTTCCTTCACCCTTCATAATGAGTTAATAAATTTTCACCAATATATGATTACACTTAATCATTATTATTATTATTATATATGTATATATATATATATTTGTATATATATATCCCCACACATTCAAACCTGTGTTAATAGTCACCTGTGTATAGCGGCCACTTACCTATAACGGGCACTCAAATTTCCCCAGTAGATAAATTTTATATGAAAACAACTTGTATCTAGCGGTCACCAAAGGTTGATTTCCTTAAAGAACAAAAAATGTGCTTGGACAAATTTTTAAAATATATATATTTACAGTTAAACCTGTGATAGCAGTCACCTGTTTATAGTGGTCACTTGCTATAAATCCGCTTACCCTAAGAAAAAATTATTAGGAAAATACTTTTATCTAGCGGTCACCTACCAGCGGCTACTTATATGGTATACCAAACCCCCTGTTTTTACTCTGTAGCACAACATGAGCCATAATCAGCTATGAAAATGAATGAAAAGTCAGTCCGAAAGACTAAGAGACAAAGTTTCTTAATACAAATAAGTATTCATTTATATTTTAATCCTTAATTGACTCCATTTTTAAAGTATATAAACGACAATATACTATTAAAAACGATTTCAATAATACAGATAATAGCTTCAAATAAGTAGACTATCGGATGGTATCGGATTAAGTTTCGGATTGGTCGGTCCAATGTAGAAGCTACATAAATAAATAAACAAAACAAACAGATCCTAGGTTCTATAAACAAATTTTAACACTATGATGCTTATTCATATCCACATGGATGCAATTCTATATTTATACACTTGAGACAAGTCTTTTGCCAAATGGGTATGTTATTCCCTATGTTGAAGCTACGGAGGAAAAATATCTGTTTAGACATATTTTTTCATTAATATCAAATGTATTTATTCCAATTTGTTTAATCATCAGTTGACAAGCTATAAAGAGCGTTTAAGAATTATCCAATATTATACACCTTGGCAGTTTTGGTGGCCACCTTGGTTACACAAATTACGTTGTGGATTATGTAAATTATGGCCTTAGAGTTGTGTTTAACTTACCTCCCCAAAAGTAGATTCTTTTAGATCCATAAAAAACATCGTGAGTGTTCTTCCCTATTAGTAAACATATAGAATGTAGCACTTCGGAAGTTTTTTATGGCGACCATTTAACCATAAAATGTATATTGTATACTCTAAGACCTTCAAACATCCATAATTTGATACACTATCAAACATTTTTAAATGATATGTATACCATTTCAAAGGATTATATTTTGTATAAACAGGTAGGAGCCGTTTTATCATAATCTTTGATCAATACGGAAATAGGCTATTAAGAACACTCAAATGGTATGAGTGTTTGTTGATGGTATTTATTTTGTTTTTAAAGAAGCCTTTGCTTAAAATAAGATTTTAAATATCATTAATTGTCAATCTTAACAATAATTTAGTAGAACTACAATTAGTACCTTAAGTAATACGCATATGGCTGCGTTTATAGAAATTATATCCCCATACTTTTCTGTACGTCGCCATAATCAAAGGTTACTAAATAAATAAAACAGATTGTAAAAACTCAGTAGGTCTTCTGGCAATTTAATAATAATGATTGTGTTATTTATTAATATTTATAAAAACTGCAACATTTGAATCAGAGACAGAAAAATATTATATTAACAACAAATTCTTCTCAAAAGTAATTGGAGGAAAAGGAAAAAAGGTTGATTAATAAAAAAGCAGGTGTCATTATGAAATATAAAAAATGAGAACATCCATGAAAATAAAATAATTTCATTAATATTAATTTTCACATAAGAAATCGATCCATGTCATTTACTAATTCTTTGAATGAACTCCCCCTGTATCACCATATTAAGTACATAAATTAGCGCTTAGGGAAATAATAAATGGTTATTTTGTCTCATCGTATCTAACGATAAATGGATCATCACTTTATATTAATTGAGTCGCCAATCTTAAATTTTTGATGAGTTTGCAAGAATTACTATTACAGTATCCTTGCACATTGGATAAAGAACATACGATATGTAGGAAAACTAATATTTTCTATACATAAAATTCTTAGCCTTTTATCGGGTATTTTTTATTGTATGGGTCAGATGTAAGGAATTAATACTTATAATAAATATTTAGGTTCTCTAGTGGTATAAATAATCACATTAGTTTTTTTAAACAAAGACCACTTATAGATATGGTTAGATGAAAATTAATCCTAGAAAATATGTACATAAAAATGTGAAATAAAAATACCATATTAAACAGAATAATCAGTGGCGTATGGCTTTCATAATCGGTCATCATGAAAGCTTATATAGCCGCCAATTAGAACTATTTATTCACTTTGGATGTTTGGTCCAAACTATGGCTTTAAAACAAATTTCAAATTACAGTGTGCGTAATTCCCTGCTGAAAGACTTGGTTGCCTTGGGGGTAGTTGGCCTTCAGTCATGGCAGGATAACCCTCTCCATGACGTCCAGGTACACGTCGGCACCGATCTTGAGTCCCTTCTCAAACCAGTATGGCGACATGCACATGTCGTCGAAAACGACGACGCCAAGCATCATGGCAGACTTGGGGTGCTTGGTGGCTTGAACGGGGGCACCTCATCGACAAAGTAGGCCAAGAACCGAGCGTTCCTGACCTGGTCCACGATCCACAGCTTCTGGTCGTAGAAAACTCGGACGGACAATGAACCCATTATTTTCATCCAGTTGACAAGTACTTCTTACTGACGGCAGTGGTGGACATATGAGGTCACGACCAAGTCCTTCATGGCTTTTCTGATGGTTCCCTCAGCCACGTCGAACTCCTTGGCAATGCTTCCTCATGCTGGTGGTCGGAGAGCTATCGATGGTGATCGTGATGTAGGCCAAAAACTAGGCTGAACATTTCCTGTTGTGATCACCACTTCCAGGCTTTCTATTGTGGCTCCAATTGTTCTCCTTGGGCTTCTTGACGTTGTGATGAGGGATTTGGAGCATAAGACGAGTTGTAGCGATTTCATTGTAGCTTATTTGAGCGTCAAGCAGGGCGAACGCACGATTTCGTTTCGTCTTCATGGCGAAGTTATTTGCCAAATTAAATCAAGTTTTTTTAAAAAGTTGTTTGCTTTTTTATCTTAAAGATACAAAACGGCCAGGAAATTTGAATTGCTCTTATTATACAAACTCAATACGACCATTTTTGTTTACCTTGAACCCACCGTAGTTCTGACCACAATTCGACTTTAGTAGGTGTTGGTGGAATGGAGTTTAAGATATCAAACGTGTAAGCGTCTAGGGAAATGCTCATGGGTAAATGGATTTCACGCCCCCCCCCCCCTCATTTTTGGACCAAAGAATCTGTTATCAAGTAAAAAATAGCTATTGGAAAAAAATTCTACCGATAAGTTAGATAGCTAAAGGTAAATATATTGATATATATACTCTCACTTATGCGATATTTTCATATAGACAATACTCTCAGCATTCTGAATTGCTATATAAATAATATACGCTAGCCCACTAAATACCCCGCGACCGTTTTTACCTTTTAGAATAAAAGTTCTACTATAGCCACGAGGGTTTTAAGAAATACATCGTATATATCAACTATTTTCCATTTGAATCTTATTTAAAACGAAGAGGAATAAGAAGAAATATCAGCGAATGCATTAAAGCTGTTAAAAATCCATTTTTAACATCGGCAGAAAAGTGGTTCAAATATAGAAAGTTGACTGGTTCACTGGAAGTTGCCAGCAAATTTTTCAAAGACGACCGTAGTAACTGTTTCTTTTGCAAGAGGGAAATAGAAACTACAGATCATTTACTGTGGAAATGCTCGTCTTTAATTGAAACATATCGGGACGTTCAAGAAATACCATGGGTCACTTCAATCACCTTCTCGCGCAATCCAAGATGTGATGCGGTCTTAACAAAAGTTCACTATTTATTTATAAAAAAAGAACAATTAAGGATGCCAACATCCTGAAATGATGTCCATCGCTTCACTGTATTCCAAAGTACTCCAACAATTATGAACTGTATATATATATATATGAAATTCAAATAATTTAATTAAAACCATTGCTGTTCTGTTTTTTTGTTGGTATGACCATTGTGATTTAATGTTATACAGTCGGACGTTACCCCTTTTGATATTTGATGCATACTGTTATATATTTGCGATTGTATTTTTTTCAATAATACATAGTGAAATATAAGCCCCTTGCGGCCAAGAAAGAAAAAAAAAATTCCGTTCGTTCGTTCGTTCCCCTGTATCTCCCGAACGGTTCATTAGATCCTGACGAAATTTTCAATGAATAGTTTTGAGAGCTCAGGAGTGTTTTAGTGGGTTGCCAACTCCTGGAAAATTCGTCATCGCCATGTTTATTTTATTTGCAATAAAGTTTTTTGCGATTTTTTTAAAATTGCCATGTTAGATTTCGACCAAATTTTCTGTGGATGAGACTGAGGTAATAGGACGTTGTTTTTGTTTTACTGAGTGTTTAACGGAAAATTCGTATTCCATATGATTACTTAAAAATAAGTTTCTTTCTGTCCCTGTAGGTAAATTTAGTTTTTTTTTGGAAAATAACAACTTATTTATGATGCAACATCGTACTCTTCAAATTTTAATAATGCCAAGAGATGGAAAGTGATGTCAATACCCAACCTTAAGGAATAGAACACGGAAAAAATGACAATGACAACTTTTAAGGAACTCTTTTTTCATAAGAAAATAACATAGGCACTCTATGAAATGACTTAAAAATAACTTATTTTACGATGTATAAATTCCCAGCCTTAAGGAAAAAAAAAACGAAAAAATGGCAATGAAGACCCAATGACAACTTTTAAGGAACTGATTTTAATATGAAAAATCACATTGGTTGACATCACTAAAATTATTCGTATTATATTTTTTCTATTCCAATGACTTTGTCAAGTTAGAAAAATCCCGGGCAGCGCCGGGTAACATCCGCAGTATATATATATATATATATATATATATATATATTATATATCGTATATAATATATATATATATATAGTATATATATTAATATATATATAATATATCAGCAGAGATAGAGGCCATTAGAAAAGTTGACTCTCCATGTAGAGATTACAATCATTATTCTTCTAACAGAGATGACGACTTAAATACAGAAATATTATATTACGAATTTGTACAATTATTTATTTCATTTGCATTTCTATTCTACATCTTGGTGAAATGATTTCATTTGTGTGTCAAGGAAGCAATTATGCGACGTAATGTTTATCTATGTATATCACCGACCTATGTAACAATAATTTGATACTCATCTAAGAAGAAATCGGAAGTGATAAAAATAGTTTGAATAACATCGTCATACAATCTCCGTAATTAATTGTCATCCCTCCTATTCGAGATAACACTCCTGATTTCTTCTGATATAGATCACGATTGTTATCACTCCTAGGAGAGGATAATATCGTCATCTCTTACCAGAAGTAGTCAACGCTCTACTGGATCTCCATCTCTACTGTGCCATCTATATATATATATAGGTATATATATATATTTATGTATATATAAATAGGTACATAAGTATATTTATATATATATATACATACATAATTATATATATATATATTCGGATAAACGGTTCGAGTCATATATCACATGGTGAAAAATAAATAGTATACATTTGTATATTAATATATTCTGTGATTGCAAACTCTCATTTTTTTGTAGATTACTGTATGACATCATCCACTAAATACGAAAATTTATCACTGAAAGTATTTGGCTAACAATAATCAAATCATTGTTATCTTGCATGGACTTTATTATTTGAAAAAATCATTGTTTTCGGTTCACGCATCTCTGAGATATGTGTATTTGAATCTAGGTCCTACATAATTTAGCAATATTTATACATAAATACTAATAGCAATATTGAACGAAAATACATTATTACTTAAGTTATAATATTCCTTAATAAGGATGGCTATAAAAATTACATTTTCCTCATAAAAATATACTTTTTACAGTACCAATTGGACTTCTTGTACCGCTATTAAGTTTTAAAACAATTAATCAAACAACTCACTTTTATATTATCATGTTAATGTTACGTACAAAATATCTTTGAGATTCCGACCTATTAAGAGTCGAATACTCCCCAATTAGAAGGAGAGCATTTCAACTAATGGGAATAATTATTTGGCTTCTTATTTCATCAAATTCAAATATACTTTACTTCTTTTGTGGGTTTTTTCATAGTTCTAGTATTTCCTTGCATGGTCATTTCTAAAAGAAGACATGCAGTTAAAATAATGTCCCGTTTTGATATTGTTTATATCTTCATCATAGTTTTAGAATTATGGAGTCTTGATCTGATCCATAATTAGCAGGGAGTTCAATATTTCACTCTTCCAAGTAGACATTTGACAACATTTAAATAATGACAGAGCTTCATCTTTACTACAATAGCCGACTACAAAATATAAAAATTGTTATAAAAAAGGGGGGAAATGATACTGTTTTGGACGAAATGTGTTTGTCGCATAGAATACCAAAAAGGCTATTCTACAAGGTGTACCGTCCAAACTATTAAGTCCCACTCTGTATTGGTTTAAGTGCTAAGTAGTTACCACACCCTTATGGTGGGAAGCATCTACGGAAGGACTACGGAAAAAGACATTATTATATTTGAAGGAGCTACTTGGAGACGACAAAACATTTCATTGTAGAGTGCTCTCAGGTTACTAAGATTTTAGACTATCTGAGATCAGTTTTCAACGAATCTTAAATGTACAACTATTCGAAAAGATTTTGTTTACTTTTATGTTGGACACCATTCGTGTTATATTGGTCCCAATTTATTTGGTCTGGTCCAGTTCAGTATTAGGATCGATCCTATCGGTCCTTGGGATCGGTTCTTAGATGAGATTGTCTGTTGTCAATCTTTTAATTTTCCATAAATGCTGAAAAAGTATTTATTTAATACGTTCAAATTCTAATATTAAATGTATATATTCTATTATAACTTGGTGTCATTTAATAACAACAAAAGGGTTTAGTAACGGTTATAAAACATCTTGGAGATGCATTTTATAATTGAGCATTTAAGTACCCCTTCGTCCTCAATAGATGAATAGAGTAACTTTAAAATCAATGACAGTTCTTTTCCTTTATCATACGAAAACAAAAATCAATAAAGAGAGAAAGTAGTTTGTATTCATTATTATTAAAAACACTTTATCATATATTTGTATGCCACAAACTCCATTTCTAATTTAATATTAATAAGGCGCCAACCCGTAACAAGATTGGTTGTTCCTGGAAACTAATAACAGTAAATTGCATTCTAAAAGAAACGAATATATGTATATTTCATATATTTACTTATTAAATTTTGACTATGACGTACTGTGATAGTTACATTATTTGTTTCAGGATGTGTTGATTCTGTTAATCGTATAAATTTTTGTAGTTCAGAGTTCAAGGTCAGTAGGCCTAGCTGGGCAAGAGGAAGGTTAGTTTACTTTTATACTCATTTCCATTTTATCTAAAATTGAGAAGGTTAAATTGTATTCTTAAATACTGAGTTTGAGGGAATCGTGAAGAGTTCGAATAAGTTCGATCAGGGTATTTGTAATTATCCGTTATTCTTGTCTGGGAGTTCAACTATTTAGATGAGAACATATCTGCCGAATTTTCTAGAAGGTTGTTTTAATACGCGATTAAGAAAGTCAAGTATTTGATGACGTAAAATAAAAAGTAGTATTTATTTTTATTTTTCATGTCCGTTACATGTGTAGCTCAATGTCAAACTAGGTCCCGTCGTCTCTTAAATGTCATGACTCATGACATTTCAAGAGGACATGATCTCGTGTCTCTTATTGTTCCTTGAAAGGATACTGGAAACTGTAAGAACCAGAGTCGAAATAATTAAATTCTTTAAATATTTAGTAAGGTTCTCTTTTCTCTTTTAATTTTTTTTTCTTCCAAAACGACATGAACAAATTTATTAGGATCTAGTTTTTGTTCTATCATTCACATTCAATTAGAAATTCATATTTAATTGAATAAATGCTTCACATGCTCTTCCATTTTTATATGAAAAAAATGCTGTAATTTTACTATTGTGGGTCTTAAAGGGTTGAAAGATGCATTATCAAATAATTAACCAAAAATACCCCTGAAACACTAATGTTAAATTTAAAGTTTAAACTATGTAGAAGACACCATACAGATTTACAATAGCACATACATTAACTATGTGCTTTTGTTAACACCTTTGCAAACAAAGCTTGTGACAATATTGACTGATATGGGTTCAAAAACATCTGTAACGGTATTAAAATATTTACAAAGACTTACTATATGAAACTAATTCTGTTTCTATGTAGGGTATGTATATTTTTAAAGTAATATTTGAAAAATTTATACGTATTAAAAATATTGTATTCGAATTATTCATATGATATATATATATATATATATAGTTGGATAAAATTGCATATGGATATGAATAAGCATTATAGCGTTAAAATAAGTCCATCGAACCTAAGATATTATCAAGAAGCTGACCAAAAAATAACCTTCCCCTTTCGAATCGAGCCTGCGATCTCATAATTGAAACTCGAGCACGCTCGCTACTTATCTACCGAGTTATGTTATTCTCGTTTTTCTAAAAACTTAGTACTTGGTCTTTTAATACTGACGAGAGATGAAAAATACTTTATTTGCATATTAACTTCATCCATTATAAAGGTATGCATTTTAGCTTGGTCTCAAATTAATGATTGCTGCCATACGTCAAATATTGTCCGGATGAGGGTTTTATTTGTATTCAGTAGATTCTAGAAGACAGAAAACAAATCTATAATATTCCGCTAGGAGGCGTGACAATAGATCAGAAATATGCTACTTGCCACTTGTGAGAGTAGTTGAACTATATATAACACAAATTCTTACATATAGTTCATTATGTAAAATAATACTAATCTTGGCTTTGTATCTCCGTTCAGTTATGTATATCATGTATAATAACTATTTTTGGTTTTAAATTGAATTTGATCATTATATAATGTTTTCGGAAAATGGAGTAGTCAAAGCTTATATATTGCGTTTGAACTTCTTCACTCTTCCTTTCTCTAATAAGTTAAATGTAGTCAGTTTAGCATTATCTACAGATTAATTAATTCGATTGTTTGCGCCTTCTCACGTTGACAAGTCCTACAGATCATAAGTTACTTTGTGCGTTGTAATATTGCTGGAATAATATTAAAAAACCAATGTCACTCTTCCGATTGAATTCCAACCTTCGGACGGCATCTTTTAAAACAAAAGAAATTCAGTTTGCAATTTCGACTTACAAAAGCTTCTTCACGAAACGATTACTAATTGGGAAGTAGAGGCTGATATCTATCCTCACAGCTTGCTACATGGCCTTTGATCGCTTATTTCCCTTCGAGCTCTAGAAAAATGTTACCATACTTTTAATTTCTACTATCTAATACAAGAAACTGCAAGATGTGAATTTTATCAATTTATGTTTAAAATGATACTGTTTGTGTGGCAGGAAATTAATTTTAGTATTGTACTCTTTTTTTCCTTCATTAAAGTATTTTACGGTCTTGCATTAACTTTATTAGGATTATATCTATGAACTATTAATATATCTATAAAAAATTGGCTACTTCATAATGAAGAAAAACTGTATATTTAATTCAATGCTTATTCATATTTATCATATTTTGTATGGCTCTTATATCCCCGTACCGAGACTTAATCTGTCATCATCATATATTATCATATATTGCCACAATTAATATCAAACACTGAGACATAAAGAAAGAGCTACCACCCGTCGTACAATCTTTGATAAAGTATTGTCTTGAATTTCGTCCTGAATAATGTTCTAAATTATGCATTTTTGAGTTATAACCAAAATAAGAGTTGGTTTACGAATGATTAAAAAATAGAATGTAGGGCGTGTGTAGGTTAATCTCAACTTTGTGGTAATTTATTAGCTATATAAACGACTTGATTTGCCACACAATAAGTGGACTAATTATCGGGTGGCAAAGTCGATAATGTGGGTCGATGGAGACAACGCCCAAATTGTATACTCAAAATAATAATATAAATAAAGTTCAAGGAGAAGAATGACAAAGAGAAACATGGACGATGTCCATATCGTACTTTTGTACATATATTAACTCGGCTATAAATAAATCATTCTTTGGCTTATTAATAATTATTATGCTAGGATTTTGTTGTAAATATTTTGTTATATAGATTATATATAGGTCTGATGAACTTCGTTGGAATCTCGATGTAATGTTTGTACTACTATAAATAAGGAATTAACACGGGATTTTTTTTCCTAGAACGTGATAAGTGGAAAGAAAAGGAACGGGGATCATTAAAGAAAGAAAGTTGTTGGCATTATGAAATATTGAGACATTCCCTTGGGATGATAAGGGGGAAACATATGTTCAAATAAAGAAACATCATTTATACCCTGTTAGATCCAAAAGTAGCATTTTAGTTTCATAAAAAAATATTGAAATTATTATGTCCTGCTTCCTTCAAAAACTGCACCAATAAGTTATTGGGGTATATTTTTGAATATAACATCAAATTAGGATTAGGATTTCATAGAAATCTTTAATTATTTTATGCAAAAATATAATTGTAATTCAATCCTTTGAGTCTAATAGGGTTAAGAACACTCAGTGTCTTTTCTCTTGAACCTCCAACTCATTTTCGAATCCGTAGAAGTATTTTTATCCAATACCACCTATTGATATTAATAAATATAGCAATTCCTCATACTCATGAATATTTATTAGCTAATGCTGTCATTGACAATGAATAGATTCAGACTATGCTCATAAGATGTACAAAAAGAAGAAATTAAGGCTGCCAATTGAAAAATACAGTAGTTACATAACTTTATCAAAACTACCATAATAATCCTTAACTTTAAAAGCTATTTTTTCCTTCTGAAAAAAATAATATATATATATATATACAGTGTGTTCTATCAGAAATGTAGTTTTAAATTGCGAATTAGAATATTTAAAATCATTCAAATCGTATTATTGATACGCCATTTTGTTCATAAAGAGGGGATTTTTGTCAATATATAAAAATCTGCATTGATTGTCAACCTGAAATTGTTTTCTGAACTTGAGAAGAAATAGATCATCCTGCAGTTTAGCAAAACACCTCCTCCTTCCACAGTACGCCGAGAATTTATACTTCACTTCAGATCAGTTGGAGGGCGGCGAAATCTTACCAGCTGATCCAGTTAACAAGAGTTTTTGATCATTTCAATAAGACTGGTTTCCCCAAGAAAAAACAAATGAAAACAAAATAAAAAGACAGAAGCAGTGGTTAAGGGGTAAAGAGTTTCTTGAAGAAAACCCCAGTGGCTCACTCAGAAAAGCTTCTCAGCAAATTTTCACCCACAAAACAACGTTGTTGTGGAGGATCGTAAAACATGATCTTCGATTCCGTTTTTATCATTACACCAGTTCAACCATTAACTGATAACACCAAGAGCAGAGAAGGCAGTTTTGTCAGTGGATTCTGCAGCAACCAGACACAGTGTGTTCCATCAGAATTGTAATTTTAATTTGATAATTATAAGTACTTAAAATTCGTCAAATCTCCCTCAGAGATACTCATTTTAAAGGAAAATAATGGATTTTTTTATTAAGTATTTATACATATATATTATATTATATACAAATATATATTATATATATAATATATAATATATATATATATATAATATAATACATATATATATATATATATATATATATTTATATATAATATATATATATATATATATTATATATAAATATATTATATATTAGGGTTGTTCTTATTTTCAAATGTTTGAAATGTTAGCAACATTGTGATTTTCTTTTCTTGGTGATAAAAGAAGACGACATACAAGTTTGAACAAAATCGGTCAACATTACGAGGTCGCGCAAACGAGGTCAAAGTTTTAAAAATTTAGTAAAAATATAGTTTTTCGCAAATTTCTTCAAAATGGTGGACGTTACAGACTTCAATAATAATTATTAATTTAAAGGAAATCTAATTTACTACCAGACGTATGTTTGATGTTTTTTAATAAAACAAAGTTTTCAGTAAAAACAAAGCAAAAAATGGAGTGTGTATTGTTAGCTTATTTCATAGCTTTTTGTATCAATTAACTTCACTCGCCTGTAGAAGATGACTTGTTCGCTTCAGAGTAAAATAGTACTTTTAAGTTTAGTAAACTTTAGATGATAAATCCAAAAATGACCTTGGTTGCATTCTATCAATTCAGAATTCAGTACAATCTGAGTTTACATCATATGATTCAGAGCCTGTATTGACCTATAAGAAATCGATTATAAAAAAAATAAAAATAATGTGTTTCTTAGATTTGCGTCAAGGTATCCTCTCAAATTTTACTTTGTCTCTGACGCATTTATAATCCATTATATGCGTCATTTTGTACGCGAGATAGGCTTTTTTTAATGTACATATAACTCTTACTTATTAAACTGACATGATTTAGTATACCAAAATATTAAAGCTGGTTAACCAAGCTTTCATTTGATATGTTTGGTGTTCTAAAATCGCTATACTTTAAGAGATATAAGCAAATACGTACTCTCCCAAAAATTGATCTTTTGATATGAGAATATACGATTACCATTTGGTAATGCTGTTAGTGTTACCTGGATAGGAAGAAAAAAGAAGGAAGAGAAGTTTTGCCTCACTTCTCTCCCTTCTTTTCTTTTCTATCCAGGTAACACTAACAGCAGTTACCAGATGGTAATCGTATATTCTCATATCAAAAGATCAATTTTTGGGGGAGAGTACGTATTTGCTTATATCTCTTAAAGTATAGCGATTTTTAGAACACCAAACATATCAAATGAAAGCTTGGTTAACCAGCTTTAATATTTTGGTATACTAAATCATGTCATTTAATAAGTAGAGAGTTATATGTACATTAAAAAAGCCTATTCGCGTACAAAATGACGCATATAATGGATTATAATGCGTCAGAGACAAAGTAAAATTTTGAGAGGATACCTTGACGCAAATCTAAGAAACACATTATTATTTATTTTTTTCATAATCGATTTCTTATAGGTCAATACAGGCTCTGAATCATATGATGTAAACTCAGATTGTACTGAATTCTGAATTGATAGAATGCAACCAAGGTCATTTTTGATTTATCATCTAAAGTTTTACTAAACTTAAAAGTACTATTTTACTCTGAAGCGAACAAGTCATCTTCTACAGGCGAGTGAAGTTAATTGATACAAAAAAGCTATGAAATAAGCTAACAATACACACTCCATTTTTTCTTTGTTTTTACTGAAAACTTTGTTTTATTAAAAAACATCAAACATACGTCTGGTAGTAAATTAGATTTCCTTTAAATAATAATAATTATTGAAGTCTGTAACGTCCACCATTTTGAAGAAATTTGCGGAAATATATTTTTTACTAAATTTTTAAAACTTTGACCTCGTTGCGCGACCTCGTAATGTTGACCGATTTTGTTCAAACTTTGTATGTCGTCTTCTTTTATCACCAAGAAAACAGAAAATCCACAATGTTGCTAACATTTCAAACATTTGAAAAATAAGAACAACCCTAATATATTATATATATATATATATATAATTATAAC